>JASCQY010000036.1:2363160-2381394 GCA_030264315.1 Sardinella tawilis
GCCTTCATTCGCCCCGGAATGAACTATTTAACAATCAAAGTGACTACGATGCTGATATATTAACCTAAAAATGTTGCATAGTTTCTCTTTAACGGAGTGCTCTTGACTTTTATTTCTTTCTTATCTCTTGTAATGCCTTTATTAATATATCTTGGCATACGCACGCCTACCTGGAGGTAGGGTATTCTGGACTCTAAAGGACTCAGAACTATGTGCATGTGCAGTACGCCTTTACTTTACACTCTACACTCTAATCTGTACGATATCAGAAGCTTGTTCTTACAATGTACTACCAGTAAACGTCTTGCCGCGCAAAAAAAAAGATAGTTCAGAACCTCAGATTTCAGGAGCTTAAAGAGAGTGCTAGGCTAGGCTAGGGTAAAGCTAGGCTAGGCTAATGCTGCTATGCTGTACCTGCATATCGCGGATGATGGCTGGGTTGCTGCTGTTGTACCCTGAGGTGGGGCTGGAGGCCAGACTGAGGCTGGAGCCAGTGCAGAGTGTACTGTTGCTCACACGGTTACGAGTTCGCAAGTCATCCTGTTAGGGTTGGATAGGGGATGACCATGGATGGGAGGAGAGATAACACAAAATCATAAACATGACGAAATATCTAAAAATCTTAAGCACAAAATGTAGAGTAGGCTACGTCTATGTAGAACATGCACCTCACTATTGTTACAAACTACAAACAGTTCACAATATACCAGGACTTCCACACTGGGAGAGCTCACAAAGTCTATAAACTACTGATAGCACATATATATACTCAGTTCTGGGTGAAGGTGTGGAAAAATCCAACATAAAATTATTCTCACCCTGACCACCTGAGACAGAGTCTGCTGTTGTAGTCGCCGCTTCTCCTGCTCCGTGCGCTCACGCAGACGGTCCCGTGCACGAGCAATCTCTGTCCGCGCCTCCTCACGAGCACGGCTGTAGTCCCGCAGCAAGATCTCAATCTCCGAGGGACACTGGCCCTCCCTCCTCTGAGGCTCTGGGACTCTGCAGATAAACAGTAACATTCACCATCATTAAGACCAAGATGTTACAAGGCAATATTGACAACAGCGACTTGCCATACTGATTAAACATATTTTGCAGAGATAATCTTTGACTTTTTCTAATAAATTCCATTTTCAAGCACTAAATATGCTTACTATACAGTAACTATACAAAAATACTTACTAATAGGTCAATGGTTTAGAAAAGTAGAACACAATAGAACAACCTCATAACCACAACTTCAAGAGAGAGAGAGATGGGGAAAGATCGGGAAATGACCTCGGGCTGGAATCGAACTCAGGTCCCCGGAGTCATGGTACAGCGCCTAACCAACTGAGCTACAGCGCTCCCACAACCTCAATATTTTGTAACAGCAATAAAATTGTCAAAATTCAACAAAATACAAGAATATCTTAAGCATAACAAGACTGTGCATGACTAGCACTCACCTGCTAGTCTCCACCACTTCTTGCCTCAGCTGCTGCAGGTACTCCCGTCTGCGTGTCGGTGTGCCACTGGTCTTCGGGGAAGTGTCTGGGTCACGGCTGGAAACACTGCCATGTTTGCTGGGACTGAGACTGCGAGCACGACGACATGTCTGCAGACGTGCTTCTCTTTCCTGCCTGAGTCCTTCAATACTTCTTCTGTGCCTTAGAGGAAAAATAAAGACGGGGGAGTTCTCCACATCAACAACATTAAAACTCAAACACTTATGTATATACATTCTGATAGTCCTAATTGCAGAGACAACACCTATTTAGCAATTTACCTTTCAAGACTGTCAGTTTCAATGTAATGGTGGACAATTGTTGAGGACACAAAACGCTTACCTGTCATATAGATGTTGCTTGGTGAAAGGTGGAGACTGTTCCTCGGGGCCTGACTTTAACACTGACTTCAGCATTGCATCTGTCTCTCCCAACCCATAATGCAACTTGGCCTCAGCCATTTCCACGGTGAGCTGATGGGGGTTCATCTCCAAATGGACACTGGCCATCACCTTCTCTCTTTCCTTCCGCAACCTCTCAATCTCCCTCCTCCGATCACTCTTCTGTACCCCAGGATCAGGGTTAAAACTTGAGCTCAAACTCTCCGACTGCACACGGTGCCTCTGTGGATTCTGCACTGGGGTGCCTTTGTCATCAAGTCTCTGGGTGCTGCCAGCAAGCCTTGGGGATCGATGCTGACTCAAGCCAGACCAGTTGCTGAACTTGTTGTGCAGTGGCAAGTCATCAGGGATCAGTTGATGCTTTTCTGGAGACCGAGGTTCAGTTAGGGGGTTCATACTGATCAAAACATCAGTGTTGCACTCACTTGGAGCAACTGATGTGAGGTCATCGTCAAGATATTCTAGTGTGTGCTGCTGACTGGTGTCTGACAGCTGAAAAGGTCCATTCCAGAACGTTCTCTGATTGTCTGGCACTCTGTGGAGGGTTTCTGATAATTGGTGGACAAGTCCTCCTTGATTGTCAAACGATGAGACATGATGGATTTCTTGCTTACCATGGACAGGTTGTTGGCATGAGGAGGTAAATTGAGAAGGAGAAGGTGCCCATTTTGGATTTTGTGGGCCAGGTGGTCCCAACTTTCTGGAATGCTGACTTTTGACTTGAGATGAGACATCAGTCGAGAATCCATTAGAAACATCAAAAGCAGATTTACTAATATCACTAATTCGTCCAGTAGAAATACTTCCAATTGAAATATCTGAAGAACTATATGTCTTGCGAAGATCATGACTCTGTGGTTCTCTGAGGCTGCTCTCGGTAGACGCAGTCTGAAGCTGTTCGGCCCTCGGAGAGGTTATTTTGCTGGTGTAAATCTGCTGGTGTTTTTCAGTGTGGCTGTGCCTTTCATGCCTTTTAGCTGTGTCATAATATGGCGTGGAGGTTCTTCTTTCCCGTCCTCCTACCCCAGCGTCAACAGTGAGAATGGGAGAGGATGCCCGGTCAGTGAAGCTAACTTGCTTGCCAGAACTATTCCTTGTACGTCTCAACGGTGTTTGACTTTCTGGAACATCAATCTGCGAAGAGCACCTTCTAACTGTGGAAGAACCAAAACCTGATGGGGAGACTTTGTCAAAATGCAGGTCTTTGGGGAAGACTGGAGAGAGAATGGGAGTGATGAGGCTGTCACTTGGTAATACAGTCTCTAGGGAGGGAACTTTCATAGGGGTGCCTTTTGGATGCAACCGTCTGGATTTATTTTCTCGCAAGTCAGGCATGCTCTTGACATTTTCAGAAAGTCTACCACTCCCCCTGTCATACAAAGAAACAGTGATATCATCCCCCTCAGTCACACTGACCGAATTGTGGCCGATCACTTTGACAATAACATTTACCTCATGAGCTTTGGAATTTGTATCTGTAACTGGAGCCTTGTGCATACTCTTAGTGTGGTCCACTTGGGAGTCTACCTCCTCTGTTTGTATCCCAATATCCAGCGTTGTTTGGGTGGAGCCATCTCTCAGGCCGGTTTGCCTGGGGCGCCTGTGGGATGCTTTGGCCTTCTGGATGTGCTCCTGCCTTTCAACAGATCCACTCCTCATGCCCTGAATGTTGCCCAGCAGATCAGATGTGTTATGAATCAACTCAGACAGATGAGCAGACATATTCTGAAGACTGGTCCAAGTGGCAGGGACCTTCCCTTCTAAAGGCATCTCAACCTGAGTGCTGCTCCGGTGGTGACACCTTCGCCTCTTCACATCTCCACCTGGAGCGATAGTCTGAGTGCTGTGGTCACACATACTAATGCTTTGATTTCCTAAGCACTGGGACTCTTGTTCTGTAGGGTAAACCAACATGATTTCATCTACCTGACCTGAACTGTTACCCAAATCCCCAGAGGCACCACTGTACGAAGAGCTGCAAGACACTGCTGTCAGGTTTTGTCTATTTGCATCTAATGTTGACGAGTGTCGACAATCTTGCTCTTTAAAATCTTCCACGCTGCTGAGGGTACTGGATAGTCCCCTGCTGTTTGCATAAGTGCTAAGATGAGAGTTAAACGGGGAATTCTGAACGTTGAGGCCATTGTCCACACTGCAACATCTAGTTATCTGCCTGTCAGGACAACTCAAAAGTGGGTATTTGCTGCAGATGTCAGCTGCACTTCCAAACACTTGGTTTTTGTAGGTTGCTTTACTGGACTCTGAATCCTGCCATGGGTGGATGAATGGATTGATGTCAACAGATGTAAATTGCATGGTTGCATCCTCTTTCTTCAGTGGGTCATTCTCCAACTGGGCATCACTCAACTGTTTAGAGACATTCAAAACGTGTTTCAAATGGGCATCATCTGTGAATTTACCCTGGCTTCCATTCATGGGTGAAACAACATTGGGACTGCCTTTCTCTGCACTCAAATTCATTGCCTCTCTGTGCCTGTGTTCCTTTTGAGTAAGGACAAAGCTCTGCTCATCATCATGCTGTTGAGGTGTCAGAGGAGCTGAAGATTTAGCTTTTGTGTTGGTGATTCTATTGCCTGGAGACGCTGAAACATGGCTTGTGTTAACTTTCCTTTTCAGTGATGTTTGACTCTGACTGGAGGGTGTTTTTGACCTTTGTTCTTCAGCAAATTGTGAACCTAATCTGGAGTGTTTTGGTTGTTCCTGTTTGTCTGAAATCTGAGACTCCGTTTTAGTTCTGGCAAAAGATCTGTATTGAAGCATTTTCACTGGTATACTTTCAGTTGAGGAAGAGTCAGGCATTGACTCACTTGATGAACTTGGAGGAGCCATGGCATGAGCCCTTCTAAACTTCTTAATCTTCACTTTCTGATTACCTGCCGTTCTGTAATCTCTGTGGTCTCTGGGCTTTGTGAGAGGTAACATTCCTGCATCTCCACTTAACTTTGAATCATCTCTTGAATCACTATCTTCAGTGCCTTTTGACATTTGGCCAGAACTATGAACATTCCTAAGCCCACATACATCAACAATCAAATGTGATGTCACTTCCTGTGATGGCTGTACAGTCTTTTTACTCTGCAAAGAGCAAGGTTCCTCCTGAATGAATGACTGCTGTCCTCTCTGTAAAGGTGAATGCTCCCCATGACAAGAAATCTCCAGCTCAATTTTATTGATGTACTTGGGCCCCATAGTGCTAAATGGTTTGCTGTTTGTTTGGGAGACAGATGATACATTCACTTCTGCTTGCTGAAAATGCTCTTGCTGATGGTCTGTCTGGACTTGAAGTACAGTACTGAATTGTGGGGGTTTGTGGAATGATGTTATGGCCAAAGCACTGTTACTGTAGTCCCCCATCTGAATTCCCTGTAAACTATCTTCACTAACTATATTGTCCGCTGCCTCCAGTTTGTGGTTGCTAGAATTATTGGATACAGTTTTACCAGTGCACTGATGGATACTAGCAAGACCTTGTAACATCTCTTGATATGTTGGGATGTTTGACTTTCCTTTGGAGGGTTCAATACATGGATGTTTTTCATCTATTTTTTGTTTTAGTGCCTTGACTGTCATTTGTGAACTGAACATATTTACATTCCTATTTGGGTTTTGAGTCGTGTGTTCTTGTGAGTACGAGGCACTGTGTGAATGCCTTGAACGATCATCTTGGCTGTTTGAAATATTCTCAGCTTGTGGAAATATTAGCTTTGATTGTTCAGTGGGAGGCTCTGGCATGTGTATTTTATTAGTTTCTCTCAATGGATTATTAAAGTGGGAGCCTTCAGAGGTCTGTCCACTTAAGTAAACTGGATGAATTTCAGATGACACATGTTTGCTTTCTTTCTTCAAATCGGCGAGGCCTGTTGATGTATTCATCCTCTCAGAGCATTGGATCTCTTTGCGTGGCTCAGGAACAGCAGACTTGTATTGCATTTGTCCATGAGTTTGCTCTAAATGGACATTTTCTCCCTCTTTAGGACACTGCACTGGTAATAAATTGCCAATCTTGTTGACTGGCTGGTTGTCAAATCCATTCATAGCATCCTTTATAAACTCTCTTATTGAAAATGGTGCAACTGGTTCTCCAACAGCATGTTCAACTGTGGGTATTGGTGTGTTTTCCGATTCTCCAAGATGTCCATTCATAACAGAGGCCTTGTGTTTCCCTGCATGTGCTGCTTTGAGTGACTCTGAGTGTCGTTTTGAAAATGTGGCAGATTCCCCAATTCCACATTCAACAGTGGGGGACTCAGTGATTTCAGGGCCAGTGTGTTTCTCAAAATCTACTACTTTCAGCAATTTTGCAGGTTGCACAGAGAATGTGGCTGGTTTTCTGGCAGCAACTTCCGTAGTTGATGGAGTGCTTTCAGGTGGACCAAGCTGTCCAGTCTTAATAACACAGGTCTTGTGTTTCTCTGTATCAGTGACAGAGCATTGCTCAGAGATTATGGCTGTTTCTGTGGCACACCCAGCAGTGGAGGCTGTGGTGATTTCTGATACACCAAATTGTCTAGCCATGACAGAGTCATTGTGTTTCTGAATATCTTTGCATGTGGCTGGTTTTCTGACAGCAACGTCTGTAGCTGATGGAGTGCTTTCAGAGGAACCAAGTTGTCCAGTCATAACAACAGAGGCCTTGTGTTTATCTGAACATTGCTTTGAGATTGTGGCTGATTCCCCAGCATATTCAGCAGTGGAGGCTGGGGTGATTTCTGATGCACCAAGTTGTGTGGTCATGGCCGAGTCATTGTGTTTCTCAATATTTGCTACTTTGAATGTGGCTGGTTTTCGGACAACAACTTCCTCAGTCGATGGAATGCTTTCAGATGGACCAAGCTGTCCAGTTATACTAACAGAGGCCTTGCGTTTCTTTGTATCTGAGACTGTGCCTTGCTCTGCGTCTGATTCCCTAGCACATTCAGCAGCTGAGGCTGGGGTGATTTTTGATACACTATGTTGTCTTGTCATGACACATTCATTGGGTTTCTCCATATTTGCTAATTTCAGTGATTCTGGAAATGTGGCTGATTTTTCAGCAGCAACTTCAGCAGGGGAAGATGGAGTGTCTTCAGATATTCCAAGCTGCACAGTCATGAGAGACGGCTTGTGTTTCTCTGTGTTTCCTGTTTTGAGTGGCTCTGTGTGCTGCGTGGAAAATGAGGCTGATTCTCTGACAGCATCTTTAGCAGTGGGGGATGAAGTGATTTCAGATATGCCAAGCTGTCCGGACATAAAAGAGCCAGTGTGTTTTCCTGCGTTGACTACGTCTAGTGATTCTCTGTGTTGCTTTGAGAATATGACCAATTCTCTGACATCACCTTCAGCAGTGGAGTTTTGGGTGCTTTCAAATACATCAAGCAGTCCAGGGAAGTCAGTGTATTTCTCTCTATTTTCCACTTGCAGTAATTCCACATGTCGCATTGTGGATGTGGCAATAGCGACTTCAACAGTGGCAGGTGTGGCGCCTTCAGGTACTCCAAGTTGCCCAGCCATGACAGAGGCCATGTGTTTCTCTGGGTCTCCTACTTTGAGTGTGTCTGTGTGCTGTTTAGAGAACGTGACTGACTCTCTGAAAGCATTTTCAACAGAGGGGGATGAGGAGTGTACAGATACACCAAGTTGTTCAGTCAGGACGGGGCTATTGTATTTTTCAATATTTCCTTCTTTCAGTGACTGTGCTTGTTGTGTTGAAAATACGTCTGGCTTTCTGACAGCAACTTCAGCAGTGGGGGATAGGCTGATTTTAGAGACTCCAAGTTCAGTCACGACAGACATCTTGTGTTTCTCTGTGTTTGTGTGTTGCCTTGAGAATGTGGATGATGAATGTGGATGATCAGCAGTTGGGAATGAGATGTTTTCAGATACACCAATCCAATGTTCAATCATGACAGAGTCTTGCTGTTTTTCTGTTTTAGTTATTTTCTGTGATTCTATGGGTTGTGCTAAACATGTGTCAGATCTTCCAACAGCAACATCAACAGTGGAAGATGGGTTGTTTTCAAATACACCAACCTGCCCAGTCATGACTGACAGCTTTTGCATCTCTGTATTCGCTGCTTTTAGTGATTCTGTATGTTGCTTTGAGAATGAGGCTGATTCGCCAACAAAACATTCTGCAGTAGAGGTTGAAGTGATTTCAGATACACCAAGCTGTTCAATGATGACAGGGCCAGGGTGTTTCTCGATATATTCTGCTTTCCGGGATTCTTCAAGTCGTGTTGAAAATGTGGCTGATTTTTCAGCAGTAACTTCAACAGTAGTGAATGAGGTGTTTTCAGATACTCCAAGCTGCCCGGTAATGTGAGAGGCCTTGTGTGTCTGTGTGTTTGCTACTTTAAGTAATTCTGTGTGTTGTATTGAGCTGCCAGCAGTAAGAGTTCCCTTACCCAGCTTGGCACTGAGGTCACATACATCTGACTGAGTTGCTTTCCCAGCTTCTTTTAATACGCCAACCATTATGTGTCGGCTCGCCTTACTGATATCCATTTGCAATTCCTTTGGGGTATCCTTGTGCAGCAATACAGACAAGCCTTTGTTTAAACTTTCCTCACTTGTGCGTCCAGCACTGCTCCTTAGACTCTTTGTGTCCATGTGTGCACTGACCTCTTGACTCCCACAACCTGTTTGGTCTTTTACAATGTGGACCGATCCAAATTCTTGCTGGTGACTGCCACTTGGTTCATCTTTCATGATGCCATTTTGATTTAATGTTAGAGACTGCAGTGAGAGTGATGCTGTTTGAGAAGATGAAGGACAATAATCCTGGACACTGTTTGTGCTGTACTGTATGCACTCCACACTGATGTCTTTAGGATTCTTTGAATCACTGTTCTTGACTGGAACAGGAGTCTCCTGGTCAACCCCATCAAGTGACATTTCCAGATGTTCTTGTACGACCTCTGATATCTTCTGATTAATAATGCACGAATCGTTTGTGCCAAACGTGGCAGGTTTGTGGTTAACTGCAGTCTTAACTTCATTCTTACTATTCTTTTCTGCAACACTTAGTTCAAAAACACACTTTTCTTCAGACAGAGAGCATGGCGTCTTTTCCACAAAACAATCATCTTTAGAAATGAAGGATTGATTGACTTCATTGTTGAAATTCTCTTTCAGGTCTTTGTCAGTCTTACTGGGAGTTATAAGTATGGGTTTTTCAGGGGAAGAATGACTTCTTTTGGGGAATTTTAAAGTGCTTGTACATGCATCTTGACCTTCTTTGATCCTTTTTCTTGATTTTCTACACGTGATGTCATGAGCCTCTGACTCATGATTCTGTGAGGTTTCAGCTCCAGTAGAACAGGTAACAGGCCTGAAGTTAGCAATTGCATCTTTTCCTTGCTGTGTTTCAATGCCCGCAGGAAAATCTTTGGTATCAGGAGAAATTTCTTTACATGTTGTTTCAATGTAGCCCTCCACTGCATGATCGATGAGGCTCTCAGTGTTCTCCTCACTTGCCCCATCAAGACTCCCAAGAACACCAACTTTGGTGATGTGGTGAATTTGTGTTTCTTCAGGAACATTTAACGAGCTCTGCTCACTTAGATCAAAAACAAGATGGCTTCCCAATGGTGTGGGATGGATATAATGACTGGAATTCACCACAGAGCAGTCATCATGTATTCCTTTTAAAGTGCTTTTTACGGTCAATCCTGTCTTGGGCGTATCATGAATATTATGTTGAACATCACAAGAAAAGAGAGACAAGGTATTGATTACATGGACGGATTCTTTAGTCTGATGCTTTTCAGTATCTTCTGCTACATGTTCTGCACTACCTTGAGAGTTTACATGTGTACGATTTACTGGAATGCCTTGAGAGCTTACATGTGCATTATTCACTAGACATACTGCAAGTGTCTCAGTTGCAACAGTTGCATCCATTGGATCTGTGGTGATATCCACAGAGTGTTTATTGGCAAAAAGGAACTCACTGTCACATGTGTCTATGTTTCTTGGTACACTGACTGCTCTTGACGGGGTCTTTTCAGACCAATTCCCCTCACCATGAGAACTAGGTGCATGTGGATCACCCAGCTGACTCTGCTTTAGAAAAGCTTTTTGATGCTGGAGGGCTGGTGCCTGCTTGTACCTCAGTTCTTCTTCAACATTTTGAGAGGCCATGAAGTCATCAGACTCATTAGCCAGCTCCTTACTGCTGAGAGTTAGGGTGCTTCCCAAGCTAGGCGCCATTTCAGTCAAAGTTTTCACTTCAGTGATTTCATTGTCCATCTCCTCACAGGCCAGAGTCAGGGTGTTTCCCGAGCTTAAAACCACCTCAGACAAAGTTCCTAAAAGACAACTGGCTGGCTCTTCATCATTCCTATCAGAGTCCAGGTACCCTTCCGCCTGCAGCACTGTGTTCTCTCCCTCTGTGGATTCAGCAGACAGTGAACTCTGGAACTCAGAATCACTTATGTGGTCAGACAGATCTAGACTGCTGGGGCTCAGGCTTCTGTTGCTCTCTTTGAGCAGGTAAGAGGGAACACTCTGGCCAGAAGAGGGCCTGGGCATCCTGGGGCTATCGGCAGCGTCCATGGAGGACCAGGCATCAGTCAAAGCCAGCAGACTTTCAGGCTCTCTGACACTGGAGCTGCTGAGGGAACAAGGGGTGCTGTGCTGTGTAAGGTGACTACTGGATGGCTCTTCACTCATCTTTGATACAGATTCATCCTCACAGACACGGCCTGTACAAGACTGTCTCTCATGGTCATTCCCTGATCTTCCTTTAAAATTTGTCCGTGCTTTGACCTTTGGAGATCCACACAAGCTCCAGTAAACCTCAGCAGGCATTTCATCTGATGCTTCAATAATAACCTCTTCCTCTTTCCCTTGCTGTTGACAGACTCCAGTGATTCCTTCCTGCTCCACTGCATGAAAGGCATTGCTATACAGCGAAAGATGGTTTGGCACCTGCACATGTTTCACAGCCGGTTTTACAGTCAAATGTTTCCCACTGGTGTCCATTGCTAAGGAGTCCTCAGACATCTGACTGTCCACACTCTCAGACTCGCTGTGCTCATGCTCCATCTCCTCCTGACTGAGCTGTTCCGCCAGGGCTGCAGCGTAAGCGGACGACAGCGAATCCAACGAGAAGAGACTGTCACAGTCTGAAGTGTTGCCGGCTTCATCTCCCTGGAGGTTCTCTATCCAGTGCGCCAGGTCCTGCTGTCTCCCCTCCCCTCTCCTTGTCCGAGGGGACAGGGTCTCGGCGCTGTGCCAGCGCCTTTGTGTTGTGTCTCCTTGTGGAGATGATGGAGCTGCTGTTGCCGTTTGCTCCAGGTTGTCTAAAGACACCGTTGCCTTCATGGGCCCTTTCCCTCGCTTTTCCGCATCATGTGAACCCTCTCTTTGTTTGCCTGGTTTCACAGTCAGTTTGCCTGTAGCTTTGAGAGGCTTGGCACCCTTGCCTGTTCGCAGACCTAACGGAGGCTTGCGAAAGACCTTTGCCAGGGCAGTCTTGATCCCAGGGCCCACAGAACGTGAGAAAACCTTTCGAATCGTCTCTAACCCTTTACTGCCTCCGTGGGAGCCATTTTTCAGCCCCTTTGTAGAGTTCTTTTGTGGACCTGCTTTGCCGATAATAGGCACATGTTTCTTCATGCTCTTGGAGCTGGCATCTGGAGTTATATCCTCAGAGGACTTACTTTGACTATTTGACCTACTCCTAGGCAGGGAACCGCATCTGGAGGGGCCAGCCTTATTGCCAGATAATTTTCCACTGCTGGTCTCGGATGTATTCCTCTCCCTCAAGGGCACTTTAAGGTTCTCAGAGGAATTGGCCCTACTTCTACTCCCTCTACAATATCCTGAAGGGAGTGTGTGAGAGCGCCCCCTCATTGGCTGATTTGCAGGGCATTCATCAGAAGTAGATCTTCCTGGACCAGTGGACCACTGATAGAGTGATTTGAACTCTGATGATCTGTTCCTCCTCAGGAATTGACTGAAAGAGAGAGAAGAGAAGAGAGTTTTTATTTGAAACAGAGTTTCATCGAACTCATCAACTTCAGTGGATTATCTTCCTGTGAAATAATCCAGCATCATCTCCTAATATAACAACAGTGTCATATAAGTTATTGAACAGAAGTTCTAAAAATATGGCTATTACCTGAAGATAGGGGTGTGTTGGGGATACAGTCTTGACAGCAGATCCACAGAAAAAGAATGCCTGCGTAGAAGGAGTGGCCGCCTTCTCGAACCCGAGTCTGATTCAGGAGACGAGGGGCCCTCTTGACCTGGTGGCACACTGTTCACCAGTCGCTGCAGCTCCTTCTTGGCCTCCAGCAGGTGGCGCTTGCGAGCAATTCTCTGCAGCTGATAGTGCAGCCGCTTGCGCCTCATGCGGTTCTCTGCTCGACGCAATGCATGATGTCGAAGAAGCTCCTCCTGCACGACCTGCTTGCAGTCGCCAACCACAGAAGGGGGTCGACTTCCCTCCTGGTTTTGGTCCTCACCCCCCAAATCCATCAAAGAAGGGGTCAGGAGGTCGGTCTGCACCCCCAACTCCTGTGTGACCTTCTTTTCTATGGCTATCAAACGTTGTTTCTGCTTTTGGATCCACTGCTCAACTGTAAGAAAAAGGAATTATAGATCATGACGACAAATGCAAAATATGGTGAGTATGTTTTTTAATTCAATAAAGTAATGTATCATGAGAGCAGAACTGACATGTTGTTTAACTGAAAGTTCTGTTTACTGTCTCCATACCAATACATTTCTGTTGCTATAATCATTCCTAGAATCCTTCATTTAAACACAAATGCAAACACATACAGAACACTGCTAAATTTTACTGCGCTAATGTCTTAATCAGTGGCTGTGAACATTCTAAAGATCATCTGGGCGTTTGCCACACATATAAGCTTACCTCTTGAACTGTATTTCCAGCTGGCAAAGTTAATTTCTTAGCACAATCAACACACTGACTGTCTTTATCACCCAAAAGTTAGTTAGAGTTAGAGTAGAGTAGAGCATACTGTAGGCTATACTCACTTTCTGACTGCTGCTGTTTGAGGTGGGCCTGCTCCATTTCCAAGTCCCGCTCTGCTTTCCTCTGTTCCGCCTGGATTTCCTCACGCAGGAGTTCCACATAGCGTTGCTGCTCCTCTACGCGCCGCCACGGAGGAGGCGCATCGCCCGGGCAACCAGATCCCTCCACACTGCACACAGACCAACAGAGATGCATAAACACACACACTATCTGTGCTCTGCTCAGTCATATAAAGATATGGAGATATACACTGTGGATAACTCTGGCGCATAGCAACCCAGCAACAGAACAGAAACAAGAGACGCTGTGAGCATAAAAATAAGTGTGTGTTGATAATTAAGAGCATGAAAAACTTAAACAGGCAGACTCATGTCGCACAAAGATGAGGATAATAATTTGGAATAGTTCCTGAGTTAAAAAGAGAAATATTTTTCAGTGTTCTGGCCTATTTATCTCCACTTCCTAATCTTCCAAGAGGAAATACTAGAAATGTTCTCCTGCCTCAGTAACAAGACATGGAAACCAACCAAAGAAAGTAAGGGACGAACAAAAAAAGAAAAAAAAAAAAAAAAAAAAATTGGAATAAATGGAAAATATGATGTCACTGGCTCACGTCTACAGTAACAGGGCAAATATCCCAGCCAAATACATCAACTGTGTGCCAGGATGCTGCTTGCTGCCAATAGGGGCAACAGAATTTTGTTTTTCCTCTGCTGTGGGAAACCATTTAAATGTGGGTCTCTTCTCATCAGCACGAAGGCTGTGTGCAGATCAACAAGTGTGTCAGTGAGTGCACTGAAGGGTGCTGTGTGCCAGCACTCTCATCACTGAGGTAACCGGGCAACTGCCAGATCTGTTCAGTAAACAACCTTGCGCTACCACCAAGGGACAAGCTAGCTATATCTGCCCAGTGGTGCAGTAGCGCCGACTCTTTCATATCAGAAAGTAGACTATTAACGACATCCATTATAAAACGTATTGGTTGGACGGTTTATATCTTTCATTTTTAGCAAACCTTTTCATGTGTGATGCAGTGCTTACATTGATGAGGGTCTCATGTTTGAAAACATGTTGATAACCTTGCTGGCTGATTAAGGAGGAGTGAAAGGTCAAGCATTATGTAAAAACTTGGTTTTAATGCAAACGATTACTTCAGTCTCAAAGCCACCCCACCAGTGAGCCTCTGAGAGCAGACTGGTGCCAGTAATGAAGTCATGTGTTTACCTCAGATCAGTGCTGAGAGAGCTGAGCTCAGATGCACTGCAGTGAAGGGCACCCTCGCTAGTCTGAGGAGAGGAAAGAGGGACACTTGATTTAATACAACAATAACATAATCATCATCATCATCATCATTATCATCATCATCATCATCGCTGACATTATCAGTCATCTTCATCATCATCATCATCATTGACATTTTCATACAGCACCACCACCATCCAGTAGTGCTAATAATAAACAAATCTACTACAGTTGGATTGTATGTGGACTACAAGGCCTTTATAGCATTTCAAAAATATGACTTAATCCTGACAATTACATTACAACATTGCTTTCCAAAAAATGTTTTTTTTTTTTCTGCTTATTTGACATAAGATATGTCCTCCTCCATTTTATGTGGATGTATACCCACAAGAGGGAGCTTCATGCATACAATTGATTTTCTTTACAATCAGTGCTAACATTAACTTTTCAAAGTTGGTGTTCAGACTTTTCCAAGCTTCTGAAATTCTACTCACCCGTCTCCGCTCTCGCAGGACAGCAGCCTCTGCTGGATGGTTGAACCGAAATTTGTACTGGCCCAGGCTTATCACTGCACCTGTGTGTGTGTGTGTGTGTATATATGTGTGTGTGTGTGTGTGTATGTGTGTGTGTGTATATGTGTGTGTGTATATGTGTGTGTGTGTTTATATGTGTGTGTGTGTGCGTGTGTGTATATTTGTGTGTGTGTATATATGTGTGTGTGTGTGTGTGTGTGTGTGTGCGTATATGTGTGTGTATGTGTATGTTTGTGTGTGTGTTATATGTGTGTGTGTGTGTATGTGTGTGTGTGTGTGTGTGTGTGTGTGTGTGTGTGTGTGTGTGTGCGTGCATGTGTGCGTGTGGAAGAGGATAATCAGAGAGAGACCTGTAAGTGCCTACGCTTTAAAACAATAATAAAAAAAAAAGAAAGTAGAGTAAGAAAACAGAGAGTGAAAGTGTGTGAAGTTATGACGATGACAGTACCTTGTGCCAGTCTGCATGGCTCTGTCACCTCTCGCCCATTCACCATGCACACCTGGCCAGGCAGAGGCCTCAAGGTCACGACCCCACACTGATTCTCAATCTCACAGCTAGCGCCACCTAGCAGGACTGGAGGTGCAAAGACAAATCAGAAACACATCAGCCGTACTCTAAGCTATGGATCTCCTCGGGAAAACATGCTGACCTGAACATTCTTATTTCAAAAGGTGGGATTACCTATATGAGGCTCCTCAGGACCGTTCCCCTGAGGTCCGATTCTGGTTAACCCTTCCTGTGGACAAATGATAACAAACCCGTCAGAACATTGTTACAAAACACTCAGTACACTGAGGGGTGTGACCCTTCAAAAGCAAACATGTCTCAGGAAAAAAAACACACTTCTGCAGTGTTGATAACGAGCTGCGATCTCATCATATTTCCTTGGTTTATTTTCCCAGCCTCCATCTAGCCTGACTTCCCTCTGTAAGAGGCATGGCGATCGGGCTTGTTTACAGCTCCAGCTAGCTATCTCTATGGATAAAAGACTGGTGCTTATGTAAGGCTCCAGGCTCCAGGCACTGGGCTCCCAGGTGGCTGCGGGGTGTGGGTGAGGGGTGGGGGGGTGGATGGGGGCTTTTTAGGCAGCCTCTCCCTGAAAGGGGAAAGGAGGGGGGGGGGGGGGGACTGCGGGAGTGGGGAAAAGATTCGGCTCGTGGCCAGTCCTGTCATCAGCACAACCAGGGGTTCCCGTGGGGACCCGACTCCAGCGATAACGTGCCTCGGGGCC
Organism: Sardinella tawilis; assembly: GCA_030264315.1. Taxonomy (NCBI): domain Eukaryota; kingdom Metazoa; phylum Chordata; class Actinopteri; order Clupeiformes; family Clupeidae; genus Sardinella; species Sardinella tawilis. The sequence goes on from JASCQY010000036.1 coordinate 2,379,070, forward strand.
ATTAGTCGAACTTGCATGGCGAAAAATCTTAGCCTACACGCTCAGACAGCTATGCACACAACAGAAAAGAAGCTGGGGGGGGGAAGTAAAGAACAAGGGAGGAAAACAGTGGTTAGAAGAAAAAGAGAGAGAGACAGAAAAAGAGGAGAAGGGGGGGAGAACAAAAGAGAGCAGTGTTACCTGTCCTGAGACTGTATCTCAGACGCCTGGCATTAAAATAAGGACTAGAAAGCAGAAAGAAGCACAGAAAAGGGAGGACTTTATTCACAAAAAAAAGAAGAGAAAGGAGAAAAAGAAAGACAGAGAAGAGAAAGGATGTTTTGTTAGTCTTACAGTAAATACAGAAGAGGCTACAAGAGGTGAAATCAGGTTAATGTGAAAATCAGTACAATCTTGCACTTGTCCCAATGAGATCGCCAATATCTCAACAAACATGTTGCTATGCATTTCAGTGAAATCAAGGAACATGGATATTCATGTTCATTTTAACTCAGATGCACACAACGGTCCCTCATTAAGACACAAATCCCCATCGCTGAAGCAGAGTAAAACAAGGTACCCTGAGGTGGTAGAAAGTGACTCCCGTGCTCAGGACGTCCCGGTCCAGCGCGATGAGGTGTGGCTTCAGCGAGTGGACCAGGAAGCCAGCGCGGTCCCGGTTAATGTCCACGCTGTACTGCTCCAGCAGCTGCCGCTTGTGAGTCCAGCTCTCCGACCAGTCCTTTGTCAGCTGGTCAACCTGGAAAGAGGAGGTTACACAATTCCATGATAAAAAAACATATTATGATGCATCTGCTGTTTCCCAAAATTATTCCTACTACGATATTGCAACATCTGTCTAACATCTGTCTATAGTGAGTGTTGCTGAAATGTTGAAACTGAATGTTTGTCAGAGGTCAGTGAGCCACTGGGGAAACGTTTTCAACCGGTTGTTGAAACCTGCAAACAGAAAAATGAAAACGTACGCACACACTCAATCCATCATCCCGGTGGTTGGAGAGGAGTGGACATACAGTACATCAGAAAACATAGCGCACTGCTTTTTCATTTGCATCTGTTATTTACTGCATTTTATAGGTGGCGCGTCTCTTGATGCAGCGACCTCTTGCTCTCCCCCACAGAGGGAGCAAGGAACGTAATCTCGATTGGTCTTTGTCTTGGCATAGTGGCACTTGTATGTCTTGATGAAGTAAATTGACAATAAAGATGACTATGACTACTACTATGACTAGGACTTGTGGCAGTTGAGCTTTGTGTGTGTTTGCTGTCATTTGTTGTTGTCATCTGTGGAGCGGTGTGCTGTAAATGGATGGTGTCTGAGTGAGAGGTGGTATTTGTGGGGGGTGACTGAGGGGGTATTTGTGGGGGGTGACGGAGGTGGTATTTGTGGGGGGGTGATGGGGGTATTTGTGGGGGGTGACGGAGGTGGTATTTGTGGGGGATGATGGATCGGAAGCAAAAGGCCAACCTTGAGCTCATTCTGCAGCACAATGTCAGACAGGCTCCCATCTCTCTCATCACTCAGGGAGGGGCTGGGGTTCCTCTGTGGCAGGGGACCAGAGAGAGGTCAAAGGTTAAATCACCCATCACAAACAAGGAGTTTGCTTTCAATGACAGCTGCAGTAAATTCCTATGCTATGGACAAAAAAGCCTTGACATAGAAGAAAGGGAAGCAGAGAAAATCTGCAGAAATGGAAGATTCTGGAGAGAAACAGAGCCTGGCTTGACCTCATCCTACAGGATTTTAGGATTTGCTGACAGCAAAACATTTCATAAACGAAAGTTACCATTCCAAATCCGAGCAGCATGCTCTTCAGACGGTCAATCTCTTCGCGTAGTTCCCTGATCAGTCTCACATTGGCATCCTGCAGCGGGAATCATGAGGTAACAAACACTTCAGAGCCAACCACAGGTGAAAGATTAAACCCACTTACTGTGGCACAATCTGAAATCTCTGAGCCCATGGGGAAACAGATTACTTAGATAATACAAACACTCACATCCACACACACACACACACACACACACACACCTCATTGACTCGGGGCTTGTTGACAATGTTCCTGGCATGAGCGGCATAGCGCAGAGTGCTGAGGCTCTCGTTGTAGCTGCTGCAGGAGGGGGAGACAGCTGCGGAGCGAGACAGAAGAGCAACAGGGGAAAGTGAGACAAGAGTGAGTGTGTGTGTGTGAGCATGTGTGTGTGTGAGCATGTGTGTGTGTGAGCATGTGTGTGTGAGAGAGAGAGAGAGAGATAGAGGGAGGGGGAGAAGAGTGTGTGTGTGTGTGTGTGTGTGTGTGTGTGTGTGTGTGTGTGAAAGAGAGA
>JASCQY010000036.1:2405253-2415051 GCA_030264315.1 Sardinella tawilis
GGCAAAGAAATGTATTGTTGTATACTGCCGTTGTTTATTCAACATTTTCCATTTTCTTTCTCTGTCAAATCTACTTATAGCTCCTTCGTCTAACCTTCACTTCTACTTCACTTCACTTCAACTTCTCTCTTTTTCTGTCATCCCCTCTGTCCTCTTAAACTCTATCCCTCTTTTCCTGAGATTCCCTCCTCTGGGAGAGGATTGGGCTCCACTGCAATCCTGGCTCCATCCATTCTCTCTCCACATCCAACAGCTGCTCTCTCCCTCTTTCCTTCCCTCTCTCTCTATCCCTCTCTCCTTTTCTCTTTCTCTCTCTATCCCTTTCTCACATCATGCTGTTATTCCAGTTTTGTGAATAATTGCATACGAGAGTGTGGGACGTCATTATAAAGTCCATTTGTCCACAATGAGGTAAATGTCAGGCACACCATTAAACACCTGTGTAATTCCAGCACTACTTATTTAAGTGGTTAATTATTATCTCAAGTCAGTACGTATTTTAAGCGCAAATAAACTGCATGTGACAGCTTTGTGTAAATATTATGATCACGGGACAGAGAGGCTGAACAGAGGAAAATAGAACTATATCCCCAGATTCCACGTTGTTCTCCAATTCCAGGATGACTCCACAGACGAAAACTCAAACCGAATGATACACCTTATTTGTGGCAAGCTTCTGTTTACGTTCCGACAAAAGAAACTGCCTCTCTCCATTGTGTGAGCAGGGCAGTGCTGACTCTCAGGCCACAAGCTTGCATGACAGCTGGAAAACCCACAAAGACATATGTATGTATAGACACAGAGGGAGGGAGGGAGAGAGAGACGGTGTGTGAGAGAGGGAGAAAGAAAAGAAAGAGAGATCCAACAGAACAGGTTTTCAAACCATGTGTCTTTCAAGTATGTAAAGGAATGCACACACAGAATCTCAGTCATGTCTGTTTAGACGTGTGTGTGTTTGTGTGTGTGTGTGTACTGTATGTGTGTGAGAGAGAGAGAGTGAAGACACGCTCCTGACAGTGTAATCAAGCAGGAAATGCCCACTTTCCTCAGTAAACTTCCTGTTGTTCTGATACCCTCCAAGTGACCTCCACCCTCTGCTAAACCCAAACAGTAGATTTAGCAGTACACAAGCATAACATCACAGATTGGCTCTCTCTCTTTCTTCTCCTCTCTCCCTCTCTCTTTCTCTCTCACCCACACACACACACACACACACACACACACACACCCATCCACACAGAAGAGAAGCATAACATTGCAGATCGGCCCTCTCTCTTTCTCAATCTCTCTCACACACACACTCTCTCTCACACATCCACACACACACACACAGAGAAGCCAAAAAGAGCATAGCCTAGCATACTCGTCGTACTCCAGCAACATGTGGTGTGCAGAAGCACATGTGGAGCAAGAGAGAGTCTCTCACCTTCATGTTCTTTATCCTCACCAGCTTGTCCTCCACCTGCACGGCGATTCGTCCTCCGTCCACACTCTCCCTGTAACATAAACACACAACACAATGCGTTTTAATAATGGATTCGTCCTCCGTCCACACTTTCCCTGTAACATAAACACACAACACAAAGCATTTTAATAATGGATTCGTCCTCCGTCCACACTTTCCATGTAACATAAACACACAACACAATGCATTTTAATCCCATCACATAAAGGCATCATCATACAACTTCCAGGCGACTGCAAATCCAGTAGAGCTCTACAAAATAAAAGTCCTCAGTCTGTCCACAGAGGCTTCCTCGTGGGGTCAAGGATGGAGGTCAGAAATGCAACAAGCATGAAGGTCACATGACCCTCTGCTGTGTGAAGCGAGAGTATGCAACAGACCGCGGAGACAAAGGCCTCCACTATGAGAGGAGAAACTCATGAATACTAAAATGTATTTTAATGCCCCATGTCGGTTAAGACGCGCAATTATGCTCGCAATACTATCGTCACGAGCCACATCACTCTCCTGATAATGATAAACAGACACACTTGATTAGCTCTGAGTGAAGTCATGTGTACGACTTTTGACAGATTCTGGTCAGAGAAGCCATTGTTTGCTGTGAAGATTTCTGAGCTCTGTGAAAGTCCTGGTTGCATCTTGATAAAGTGAGCTGCTGTCTGCCGGACCGGTGCAGTTGCCTAAGTCTGTTTGACTAATGAATGTAATGATTTGTGCCTCTTTCCATGTGGACTGCAGAAACGCTTCAGAGACAGGAAGCCCTGCTCACTGGCGCTCGAGCAGCCCTCTCCAACACGAGCGGGACAGCTGAGGGAAGACGTCTGTGTGAGTGAGAGTGAGGGAGAGGGAGAGAGAGTGAGAGAGAGAGGGAGAGAAAAAGAGGGCATGTGTGGGAGTGTGTGTGTGTGCAAAGAGAGAGTGCAAGCAAAAATGGGGACAGCTGTGTGTTTTCTTCAGCTGTCGGTTCCTTGGGTCCAGCTGACGCAAGACACTGAAATCGCAAGCGGTCGTGCTGTGAACTCTGTGTGTGCGAGAGAGAGAGAGAGAGAGAGAGAGAGAGAGAAAGAGACAGGCAGAGTGTGTGTGTTTGAGTGTGTATGTGTGAATGAAACCTCCTCGGGTGATAAACGCTAGAGAGGAGAGCAGCATTAGAAGGCGTTGTGTGGCTAAGGGTGTGTGAATGTGTCTTGCTCAGTGGAGGGCTCTCCCAGCTCCCACACACACAGAAGACCAGCCTCCTCTCCACACTACACCACATGGGCTGCAGCCTGTGCCTGAGTCTGCCAACCCCCAAATACAAGCCTTGGCAGGGACCCTGCCCAAAACCTCAGGCTGCTGGGCACCAGTTCTCCCTCTGCCTGCATACGAATCAAAACCAAAAATAAAGAACCAAAAAGAAAAAAAAAACTACATTTGATTCTCTCAGCTGAAAAAGAGAAAGTATTTTGTAACAAATGAAATGGATAATCTATGGTCTTACTCAACCCCGTTGTTACTTGGTATTGTTTTGGGCTAGCCTACTTCACAGTAGCGACCGCAGACTTGAGTCCCTAGCATGTAGCCAAGCCTCGAGTTTTTCTAAGCACCATGTCCTCTCCTAAGTGATCATAAGGGCAGTCCACCCGAACAAATGGCTGTACTGTATACTTAAAACCTGTCATTTTCTATCACAGACACAGGCATGTACTGTAACCTACATAAGATGAAGCCACACCACACGAACACCCTTTGGTTTATTTGCATCACACAGTTCACTCTAGAGTCATCCTTTGTCATGCAAAGGAAAAAGATGATTTAAATGCAACAGGGAAGGAGGATGACCACATCCCGCTAGTCAGCCAATGCATTTAACCCAGGTTAGATGAGCTTTGCCTCCTTGGATGCTCTGTGGAACAGGCCTTCATCTTGGTACAGAGTCTGAAGGCAACATGCTGTTGTAATTTTGAAAATGTGTGGAAAGAGGGAAGGAGGTGGGGGGTTTGAAGTGAGATACTGTTATATGCTGGAACAGCGCTGAGCTAGTTACCCCAAGTTTTACAGTGTAATAAAGAATGGAGCAAGAAGAGAAGTGCAAATATTTTCCATAAGCTACTGGGGGATGTATGGACAATTTCATTCAGGTGAAATTAGCTTTCAGTTGAGCAGAGATCTCTTGACAGCTACTGTAAGTGAAACTGACAAAAAGTTTTTAGTTATTACCCAGGCGTAAGCTCAGCTTGAATGGGAACTACTCCCACTCTGTGCAATGGCAAATGTGTCTTTTACGGTAAAAGCAGAATTCACTGTTTAATACTGCACACTTTTAAACAGTCACTTCCCATTTTCCTTGACCTCTGCTCAGACATAAAACTCATTGTCATTAAATTCGCAGTGCAGTTGTAGCGATAAGTGGTTACATTGTTTCACTTCCAGAGACAAAGCCAAGGGGTACTGCCACAAAGTTTCTAGGCTATTTAGTTTACAATACAGATTCGAGGAGGAAAGTGTTGGTGGCTAGTTGCCCACTGGTTACTGATAACGTTAGTACTGATTTCGTTTGGACGGAGAAGAGAGAATAGAAGTGATGTTAATGAACCTTGAAGTTTGTCCGCGACACCTGGCGCGAAACTGTACTGTCAAACCTTGTCCACTCCCCTAGCAACCCTACGTTGGCATACCAAGTCGTTTACAATGCCGTGCAGCAAAATTATGGACTTGGAAAGTGATAACTAGCTAAATAAAGTGTGCAATCAGGACATTACACGCACAATTACCTTTAGAGTAACGTGATACAATAATATTCTTAACAACATTACCTGGAGTTGAGTGGACGTACTCGAATCGCCACTTTAACGTTTGCCATGTTGCCGACTCCAGTCAGCGGCACGTTAGCCGCTAGACGGATGGCAACTTCGGACTGCTCCCGTTGATTAACTCCCACTGAAATCGCTTCTTAATGGCATGGGACCGATAAACCAACGATGTAGTCCAGTAATTCATGCCAGGTCGCCTGAGTGAATTTAGCCCATGTCCTCCGAGGTCACGGCGGAGAATGTGACTGTGCGCGCACACTTCCTGCTGGCAAACTGACTGCATGGGCGAAAGAGGCGGAGAGTGGCGTCTCCATGCTGTGTACTGGGGGAGTTTGTTTTGAGTTGTATACCATGCCTCTCCATTTTCTGACTAGATATAAGTGGTAGTCGTGTCTTGGACCGTTTCTTGTTAATGAACAACTACATAAAAATCACGAAACACCAATGCATTAACTTGAAACTGTCAAATATTTCTGAGTGCATTTTGGATGGGTCTACATTACTGAGAGCCTCAAACTTTGCAAGGGGATGCAAAACTGGTCAATAGGTGTAACACACACACACACACACCAAGTCTTATTAATGGCAAGGTACTTAATGTACACATTTAAAATATCTTTATTTTTGGTATTCAAAGGCATTCTAAAACTTAACGACAGTTTACAAGCAACTGACATTTGAAATACAAGTCCAACATGAACTAACAGTCTATCACAAATGCATCCCAATACATTTATGAGACACAGAGTTCTCACATAAGCAGCATAGTAGAATGTTTGTATAAAGTTGAAGTGAATGTCAAGACATTACAAACATAATTAGGATATTTTGATAAAATATAAATATAAAATTAAATAACCATCTTTTAATTAACTTGAATACCCAAATTACAAGGCATTTCTCTATCTCCACATTTTTACATAAAGGAAAACTGTAGAAAATGGCCAGAGTTTTCCTTTAATATCATCCTATGGGTTCGCCTCTTTTCCCTGCTTTAACTGGCTAATGTATCAGAGTCATTGGCAACTGGCCCCAAAATAAGGCCAGTCCCTCCTCAACCTCATCCTAACACAGACAAGTTCATGTAAAGCACTGGATTGCCTTTTGGCAAATTAGATTTCATTGAACATCACTAAAACCCCTTTCCCCTTTAATCCCGCGGAATGTAAGAGACAGAGGATGAAAGCAGGACAGCGCAGAAGGTCATGGAGAAGACCAGTGGGTGATTCAGAACTATGGAACCTGTGGGAATGTTCTAGCTCTAAATGTGGACGGTTGGCTGGGTTTGTCTTGCAAGTAGTGAAGTGTAATGAATTGGGGTTTCAAATGAAATAGGTCTGGCTGTTAAATGCTAAAGGCACTTTAAAAATACTGACAGCATTTGAGTCCGTGCCAGCGGCTCAATCTGACCGCAAAACGGCGTTCACTGGCTCTTTAGATCTGGGGGAGAACCTAAGAGGAAATAGCATCATTACAGGCCATGACGTCATTTCATGAGCAATGAAAGTCTCCAAGTAAAGGGGAAAATGACTTTCACACACTAAGCAGAGAGCCAACCTCATAAGTTCAAAACCAACTTCAGCTGATCTGATCGACTAGTAGCACATGTACTCCTTTGTGAAGGAGTAGTGCACTCCAAGAAGTGTCTTTTTGGCAATGGTGACATTTCAGCATGCAAACCCTGTGGAGTTTCCTTGAGTCCACTGAGTGGTGTGATGAGGGGGTGCCATCTGCTGGTCACTGAGAGATCTGCAGGACATTGCTGTGCCTTGGCAATGAGACGGGTGCAGGAGGGACGGAGGAAATGGACAGCTCTTGGATCTTCTCAATGGACTCCTGCAAAAAGAAAAAGCTCTGTAAGATCACTGATGCGCTAGTCCATGTAATTTATTTATCTTTCTTCTTTATGCGGAGCTTTGTGATGGAAGAAGTAGTTAGGGTTACCATAGTCCAAGACCGCTCCAATAAACTTCTCCAATGTGACACCACATCATCTTTTCCCAGAAGCCCTTTCTCCAAAAGCAGCTCAACCAAGACCCTGAAGTTATTGCAATTCTGGGATGGCAGAAAGGAAGAAAAATAGTTAGTATTCACTGACATTATTTTCTCTAAACCTTTCCATGAGCAGAGGCACCACTAATGCAGCATCTAGTAATATTCCCCCTCAGCCTGAGGTTACTATTCCTACTATGAGACAGAGGCAGTCGCAGATGACGCATTGTATTTCCTAAGGGGATTATCCGGAGTGAATCAACCCGTAGCCTTGTTGTCTGAGGCTGTCGATAAGTACCAGAACGACAGCTATAGGTACAACATAGACCGAATTAGTGACCTGGCTGCCAATGCTAACACATAGAGCCTATGAAAACAAAACAGACATGCCCTCATCAGATAGTGTTGGCTGCTGTTTTGCTATTTGGTCTACTGTGCATGAAAATCTGTAATTCTCAGATCTACCGACAATCTGTAATTCTCACATCTACCACAGGGCTATGTGTTGATTCTCTCCAGATAATAAGACACCCAAACATGAAAATAAGTCAGTCTTGGTGACCCCCAGACTTAAAACAGTGAAAAAAAACCTGGTTAAAATCCGTTTTTCTGCTTTAGCTTAGCATAGTTGCTGTAAACCAAGGGTGTCACTCTTGCTAGCTTGAATGCTAGTGACTCCCTAGGTTTACAGCAACTGCGCTAAGCTAAAGCACTTTAAGGATCTGGCTTTCAGTACTCACATGTGTGTTGTTGAGCGCAGCGGTGAGGGTGGCAGAGGTGAAGAGCAGGTGGAGCGGCAGGGAGGGGAGGGGGCTGCTCCCCCACACGCCCACCAGCTGCTCCAGAAGGCCCCGCAGCTCTACTGCCTCCACAGGGCTGGCCAGAGGCACTTCCCCTGATACTGAACACAGAGTATGTGTGTGTGTTAGTGTGTTAGTGAGTGTGTGTGTGTGTGTGTTTGTTTGTGTGTTAGTGAGTGTGTTAGTGTGTGTGTGTGTGTGTGTGTGTGTGTGTGTGTGTGTTTTGGGGGGTGGGGCACAAACAATTAGTGGCGTCCAAGTACATTGACCAAACAAGTAAATTGATTAATTGAAATCTGAAGCTGATGCTCCAGACGTCAATCTCATATGCATGTTTGAGCCACAAAGCGCTCATCCATATTCAAAGTATTTATTCATGCAATTTATTCAAATTGTCTTTTTTTCTTTTTTGACATCAGGCATTCCAGGTGTATATGAATGTCAAAGACAGTTTTATGGTGTCTGTTGAACTGTGTTGCTTTAAATGTGCATCACTCACCAAGCTTGCAGGCCAACATGATTGTGCATCGTACCAGCATCTGCTCCGGCACCACAGACAAGAACTGCAGAGAGGAACATCACACATACATACTGTACAGCGGTAGCCTGGCTTTCGCAACCATCAAAGCTCATACGAGCTTAGTCTGGCCAATCTCACATACTAGCTGCCTTCTCAAAGGCAGAATTAATGTTAAACTTGTTTAGCCCGCCTCCTTCACCTTGGAGTAAAAGCTCGCTTCTCATTGGTGCCTGAAGTTCTGGGACAGGAAATGCAGTAAATAGGCAGCTCGGCCATCTGACTTGAACACGAAATTTTGTGCAGTGTCACAGGAAGTATGGGCAAGCCCAGGCTAGTACAGCGGGTGCAGGGGTTGCTAAGCTAACTAGTGGTTTGATCACGTGTTCATCTGTAATGATTGGATAAAAGCATCTGCTAAATACATACTGTAGATGTAAACATAGAGTAGCAAATGACGGAGATTGGAACTAATAAAGTAAGCACATCAAGATCTCGGTTAGCCTAGCCGCGTTATACGCCCTATCGGCAACAAATGTAATTTTCTGCCGGGGACGTCTAGGGACTCTTCATAAGGCTTATTATGGGATGTTCCCATGACTGACCGACGAATCACCTTGAAGTGTAGAGTCAGAAGGTGGGTGTAACAAACGAACTCCCCTATCCTCTAGTTTCCGGCGCTCTAGGTCAGCCTACTCGTTGCGCTGATTGGTGATATCTAACTAATTGCTGCAAAGAGATTTGAATGACAACCTTTTAATTCGCCTTCTCTCCCTATTGAAAGTCCCTAGACCCAAACGTCGTTTAGACGTGAGGATAGCGCGGCTAGGCTAGATCTCGGTGTCACGATGAAAAAAACATATCTACTGCACAGACCGAGGTTTGTTTGTATGCTTGTACTGTATGTGTATTTGTTTTGTGAGTGGGGATGCCTGTGTGTGGTGTACTGTACCTTCCGGCATTCTAGAGTCTCTCTAGCTCTGCTCATCAGAGCCTGAAGCTGCTGGATTGTGAGCACCTCCTCCTCAGCTCTGGGTCCTACTGCAATGCTCAGCACCTCCTGGAAAAGAGCATGTGACGATGTTTACAACCATAATGACCATCCCTTGGGGCCTTGTGAACTCCCAACACTCTACATCATCATCAACCATTCTTTATTCAGAGTCATTTGGCTGAGCTTTCAGCTTTTATTCAGCAATGCCCTGACGACATAATCATATATACAACCATATATGAATCAATAAAAAAACATCTAAATAAATAAAGATGAATTAACAGAAACTTGCCAAAATCAAGAAATCCAAAAGCACAATAGCTGAGCAACTTACGTTAATGACACTAATGTCATGTAGAACTGTCAGAACTAGTGCCACTCCAACACTTCTGCTTTTAGATGCAGTACACAATTCAGTTTCACTTAGGTTATGTCCTCCACATTAATGCGGATAAATACAAATTCGCTCATCCGTAGTACAAACCATGTCCGTCCACACTGTCGTTTTTAGAAATGTCTGCTATCAAACATTCCGAAATGTTGTTATTGTTACGTCACTCCAGTCCCACCAAACTCCAGTGCGTATTCAGATCTCTCCACTTCAGCGGTCGTTTTCCAAAAGCTCCACTTGCCATGTTCGAATTCGCTGTGTTAATGTGGACGGGAGGGGCAAACGAATACATGATTATGCGTTTGTATATGTATCCACACTAATGTGGACAAGGCCTAAGAATGGAAGATGGATAATCAAATCACATCCTTCCATTCCATGGTGTTGAAGTATGTTGTTGACTGTCAAGACTGTTGTGGTAGAAAAAAATATTGCTTGTTTATGTCATAGTCTGAGCCACTATGCTTGCCATGTTCAGGACCAAAACATGGTGTGTGCGCGCCCATTGTGTAAACACAGAATACACAGCTACTGCTGGAGCTGCTGAGAAAGAAGAGAGCTTTGAGCTCGAGAGCTCGATGGTGGTGTATATCTTTCCGATATAGTTTTGTGCACCTCGTGTCGTATGACCACCCTCAGCTGTGCTGCAGTATATTCACGATATAGAACGGCCTCTCTGGGCTTATTGCTTAAAGGAATTCTCCGGAGTGAATCAAACCGAAGCTCTGTTGTCTGAGACTACCGAATGCTGTCGATAGGTATCAGAACTACATCGGTAGGTAGAGCGTAGACCGAATTCGAGAACTAGCCGCTACCGCTAACTGATTAGGGCATGTGAAAACGAAAG
>JASCQY010000036.1:2415151-2427959 GCA_030264315.1 Sardinella tawilis
AGCGGCTAGTTCTCAAATTCGGTCTACGTTCTACCTATTGATGTAGTTCTGATACCTATCGACAGCACTCGGCAGCCAAAGACAACAGAGCTTCGGTTTGATTCACTCTGAAGAATTCCTTTAAATATATTATCCTGTAACTGAAACATCACACAGACGCGTCGGTACCTTTATCTCCGTGATGACATTGGAGGCTCTGGGGGCCTGGTGGGTGCACTCTGAGGGGCAGTCTGCCTGTCCCACAGCTGCACTTCCAGCCCCTTTCTGGGAGTCCACGGGTGTCTGAGCCTGGGGCGCTGCCAACATGTCTGGGCTTGGGGGTGGAGCGCTGGGGAGCGTCTTCATGACACGGTCAAAGACTATTTTCCACTCCCTCTTGATCAAAGCTAAGAGTCAAAGAGAGGAGAATATCAGCAACTAAAAGTCTGGAAAGGCTGAGTTGGCACAGTGGAAAGGTCACCGACTGACAGTCAAGCAAGCAGGATTCAATGTCCAAACCCACTGTTGCAATCCGTGTCGCTTTGAATACAAGTCAGCTAAACATCAGTCAACTATAACTTTAAATGTAACCATTATTTCTATAGCATGCATTATTATGCATGAAATATGTCAGTCCAGGGAAACCTGAAGGAGTTGTCCTGACAGACAGTCATCTCTTTAATCAGACATGAGTGGTTGCTTGCGGCCCAATGGATCGGACACAGTGCTGGTACCTGTGATGTTGGAAGAGAGCCAGGTACAGGCTTTCTCTGTGGCCAGCCGAGTGGTGATGCTCTCCGAAGTACTGAGAACCTGGAAACAAATGGCTTCATTAACATGCATATGGAAGTTACTTACACACACACACACACACACACACACAGAGAGACAGTGCTAACTCCAACAATTTCTCAATGCACATACATCTGTCTCTCTCTAATGAACGGTGAAGACAAACGGGGTGTTTCAGATGAGATAGCGTGACAGCCATGTAAGCGGCAATTAACATTCGCCCAGCAACGCCCGATAAATATTCAGCTGTTGATTTACCATCCGCCTGGCAAGCAAGTCTTCATGTTAATGGTGCCCATTAAAAACCCATATAATGAAAGAATTAATCACAGGCCAAATAGCGCTTGGTGATGAATTAGGTCAGCTGTGTTTTAACTCACTGCTGGGGAGGTCTCCTCAGGCAACAGAACTCTTACTGCCTCTGGACCCTTCGCACTGCAGAACCTACACACACACACACGCACACACACACACACACACACACACACACACACACACACACACACACGTAGGCAGACGTAAACAGAGAGATGAACACACATGTATGAATGCATATGGAAATGTATAGACACACACAGACAAAACAGTGCACAAAACAGACATTAAAATTAGACATGTAAACTATGGACAGTACATTAATACAAGTTGTGATAAAAAAAATCAAACAAATAAATAAACAAAACAAAACAAAACAAAACTAAACTGTCTGGGGAGAGCACTGAAAATATTTTCCCCTTACCTGGTGGCTCGCTCCAGTGCTTGCATGCCCTTATCACACAGCTGGGTGCAGATGGCATCATTAAGCTTGGCCACGTTGGCACTTTCCATGCCCAGCGCCTCTCTCAACGCCTGCTCACCACCCTTCACCAGCTCTGCCACCAGAGTCGCTCTGCACAGAACAACAGAAGCTCCACATAAACACCCCAACTTATTTTTCAGCTTTTTCGTTTTCAACTGTTTATATGCACTCCAAGAAGGAAGAAAAAATATATAATAATACTGACATGAATATTTGAGATGAATTATGTAAACTGTATCCCTAAGCAATGGAAATATATATATAAAAAAAAAGTCGACTTATTTGTAGGACATAAATGGCCAGTGTTCATTTCCAAACTCAAGTATTTGCCCTGAGTAAGGCTTAAAATGAAATAGCTGCACCCTGGCCTGTACATTGCCAAGAGTATGGGTAGCAAGACTCACTTGATATGTTTGACACAGTTGGAGCTGACTCGCTCTGCCACAAAGTCCACGGTGCGTTTCAGAGATGGAGGCTGGTTGTGGAAGAATGCCTGTTCCAACTCCATCTAAAAACAATAAACACAGTATAACAACGCCACACAAACAGGACCCAAGTTAACTGACAGAAAAACTGACATTTTACTGAACAAAATTAGCCTGGGAATACCCATGCTGCCTTGCGCACTCATTCCGAACTGCACGGCAGCCTGGAGACCATGGCCGAAATTTTCGCATGAATTTGGGAACCAATCACACAACGGGGAGAGATGGCAAGACGATGCGCGAACTTTTGGACAAACAAAACCTGAAATCCCGTACAAGAAAATGTATAGGTGGTCCCCAGACTAAATCTCACTTGGGATTTAGGCTGGTGTTAGCCAGGCTAGAACAAAATGGCTGGCAACTGCGATTGATTCAGTACATATGGAAAGTGCTACCAAAGAACAGTGATGGGCACATTGCCTACAGTTGTGGCCTACAGTAGTCACACATACTGTACTGTAGCTCTGAGGGAGCTGAAGTTGAGTACCTGTAGTTTCTGTTGGGAGCGGGTTGAGGGAGTTTCTCTAGGCTCAGCAGAGGTTGGTGTAATCTTGCGTATGAGACCTCCACTCTTGCCAGTGCTTCCCGCCACAAATGCCGCCAGCAGCTTCCGGAACTCACCTGCCAATCATGACGCATTGCCATGACGATCAATACTCACAAAACACTGCTCTTTTTTAACAAATACTTCAGGAAGATAAATACATGTTGGCATTAGGGGCCCTTATCTCAATGACAGGAAAAGAACAAAGTTGAGCAATGTGCAAGATAAAAGAGAATAATTTAATACTATCAAATTTCACCTAATTACTATAGTTACTAAGAAGCTGGATTGGTCTGAGCAATGCACTCACAAACCAACCAATTGCTCTAGTTCTTGTGTGAGAGAATTTGCTTGTTTCACAAATATCCTCTTAAATTCATATTCACATAAATTCATATAAACTGGAGCCTAATCTTACCCAAGAAAGGACAGCAGGTGTAGAGCAGCTGCTGTTCCACCAGGGGGAGTGTGTCCTGTGGAGATAAGAGCAGTTTGGCCTTAGCTGTGGGGCTCTGGTAGCCCCATGCATCAAACACTTTCACATCGTTTCACTTTGTGCAAAGTGTCTTAAACCTATCCACCGCTCCACGGTGAGCAGATACTTTCTACTTCAACCAACTACTACTGTTCAGTTGTGAGGTAAGCCTACATGTATGGACAGTCTTGTAGCTAAATGAGAAACTGGGCGCAAGCCTGAGCTCTTTAGGCCACACACTGTAAATATTTGTGGTTAATGAGAACATCAGGGCAGTTTTGCAAACTCAGAGACTGTCAGATTAGTAAAGATTTCTTATCTTAAGGAAACTGAGGTTCTCACCAGGCCTTGTGAACCAGCTGAAGCTTCTTCACTGAAGTCCAGTTCATCGCTGAATACAAGGTCCTCTGGAAACACAGGGATCTAGAAGAGAGGGGGGATGTAAAAGGGAGATTGGCTAAAGCTAAAGCTAAGGCTATAGCCGGCATGGCCTTAACGGAATGACATGACGAGGTGCTGGGAGAGAGTGCAATACAATTTGCATTTGATAAATATAATCACAATATTGTATATCAGGGCCAATGTTCGCTCACCTGAAAGAGCCAGCCAAGAACTGCCACCAGCAACAGCTGATTTAGGTAACACATCTCAGCTCCTCTGCCCAGCAGCATTCGCCTGTAACATACACATATAATGTAATGTAATGTAATGTAATGTAATATAATAATATAACGTAATGTAATATAATATAATATAATCATACAGGGTAGTCAGAGGAAAACAAAAACTGTGTACCTACCTGTAGAGGTGCAGCAGTAAGCCCAGCACAGTTCGGAAGCAAGGCAGGTAAGGTGCGCTGTAGTCCATCATGGACAGGAACTCCACCAGCCAGGGAACTGTCAGCACCAGCCTGCGTCTGCGCGCACAGCTGCGCAACACTGCACACACATCCAGCACCGGGGAGCTCTGATGGATCACACACACACACATACACACACACACACACACACACACACACACACACATATATATATAAGACCATGCTCCAGCCAGTAACAAACTAATCAGGTCACACATGAACCCAAAAAAACACTTCAAGACATGTATAAACAAATCTGACTAACAGAGTGGATCACTTGATTAACACACAGTCACAAGAACACACACACACACACAGACACACACAAACACACCTTGCTACGCAGTGCAATGGCTGGCTGCTGGATCTCTTTGGATGGAGGATCGGAGGTGTGGTAAGGCAGAAAGGAGATGAAACCTAAGAACTTAGCCAGCAGCCGAGCCACCAGGAGCACCGAGGAAAACCTCTGCTTCTCATCCTGAGATGGATAGATAGATAGATAGACAGATAGACAGATAGATAGAGATAGATAGATAGATAGATAGATAGATAGATAGATAGAGTGAGAAGACAAAATATACAACAACCAGAGGTTAATAAGGCAAAGTCCCAGGAAAACACTGAATAAGCACCTATACTGTATACTGTATAGACAGTGAGGGGCACTCCACTAGACTGACCTGCTGGTCCATGTCCCCGTCTCCCTCCTCCTCACCACCGCTGCCACCTGCTGGCGCCCCAAGGATTGACACCTCATCCAGAGCCAACAGCTCCTGACACATGCTGTCCTTCAAGTGCTGGTTCAGCTGGCAACTGCAAGCGTGCAAAACTCAGTATCAGTCTGAACCCCCTTGGCCTCCAATCTATCTGCTCCAAAAGGTCTCTATACTTTCGAAGTCCATATTTGCATAATGAAATTCCATATTTTGCCATCTCAACTTGATTTACATTAACAACTTCAGGGAAGGTCAAGCCATCACTGGCGGACCCCTTTATTACTCTTACGCTTGAATGAGACAAAATGATCCATTATGTTAATGTTCCACATCGGGCAGGGCGAGTGGAACCCAGCCAGCTCTGCCGGACCGGAGCCATGTTATCTCCAGGACAAATCAAAAGGCGTACTCTGGCAGCTCAAGGTTACAGCTATTTATGGAGGGAACACTCCATAACTGTAACAAAAGTCTGCAGCTAACCTAACCTGTAAGGTGAACATGATGTATAAATATTTCATTTTTTTAATAATTTATTACAAGGGGGAAACCTCACCAGCTGGCCGTCTGCAGGAAATCTCGGAAGAACTCCTGGTACCCCGGGAAGGAGGGCGGCGGGCAGGGACCCATGAAGCCCTGCGGCTGGATCAGCCGCTCCTGCAGGCGCTTCAGGCGGCTCAGGCCATCTGTTCCCAGGATGCTCAGCACGTCTGCGTCGGGGGCCTCGCCGAAGGAGCCTCGCACCCCTGGCTCCTTACACATCTGGGAGAGGAGGAGGCACAGAGAGTGTGTGTAGGAGTGAGCACCCGAGTAGCAGGGAACGCATTATTCGCTTTATAAACCGCTTTCAGCCCACTTTAAATGGGCACCAGTGTTTAAGTGGCATGACAAATACGGAGAAATTGACTCAGTTTTCTAACTGCAGGAATTGTTATTTTAAAACACACATTATCCCAGTACATATAAAAAGCCTAATGTGAGTCACTAACGTTAATTCATTTCTCTGGTTAATTTCAGTAATGTGACTTTTACGCCTTAAGGAGAGAAGAGGAGAGAGAATGAGCGAGAGAACATGACGGAGAGGTAGAGAAAGAAAGAGAAAGAGGAGGGGAAAAAAGACCTCTACTCTAGAGCTCACCTGGACCAGCTGTTTCTGGAACAGCCGAGCAAAATGGGCATGATTCCCTGCAGCTGTCAGCTGACTGACCATCATCCTGAAAGGCCCAATCATACGTCAGAGGAGAGGATTGGACATCATATCAGCAAGACAAATCCGCATTCTTACAAGGTTAAAGGTTATTCACCTGACCCTGCTGCCCAGAGCCGATTCAAACTCCCAGCCAGGCTGCTTGTGGAAATCCTCCCAGTCTCTCAACAGCTCGTAAAAAATATCCCTGTGCAACCACATCAGAACCCATTCTACTGGTTACATTTAAATCACATTACAAAACAGCAGTGAAAAATTAAAAAAAAAAACATGATCATACTGACATCAAAGCTTTTTGCCATTTTAATAGCACTCCTACTTACAATAATAAATTAATAATAATAATAACAATAATAATAATAATAATAATAATAATAATAATAATAATAATAATAATAATAATACCACAGAAGTGGAAATTTTTCTTATAACTTATTATACTAATAATAAAGACTCTTGCTCTAACTTTTGATGTCTTCTGCCTACCTTTGTTTCTTGAAGATGTGGAATGCTTTGTCGCAGCTGAAGTTGGAGCGGTTGTCTGTGGCGGGCTGGAAGGGCACGGAGTGGATGAAGGCAGGCAGGGAGGGGGAGACCTGCAGATGCACATGGGGCAAATCCAGAGTAATATTAAGCATTACACTGCACCTAGTGTGAGTGCCAGGGTTTCCCCCAGTGCTTTATACTGTAGTTAAGGCGGCCACCTTGACAACAAACACCTACCACCTTGACTAAGTCTCCAGAAAAGATAACTATTTTGTATTGTGAACATCATTTCACAGGTTGCTTTCCCAAAAATTATATAAGATATTTATGTTTTTGTTTCTTGTCATACAGTATATCACATGAAACTGCACAGCATAACCTTTCCAATGACAATAGGTACTGTAATAATCTCTGACACCAACTAACACCACCCACCACCACCTCATTTTCTGCGGGAAACCCTGAGTGCAAAGCACGTAGATGTCAAATAGAGCACCATCTACTGCCATTTGATTTTGTTTTTTGACAACATGTCTTCTGTGTTCACCGGCCTTCAGTGACCTGGCTGAGTCTTTGCACAATTAGCATAGTATTTGCCATTTACACTGACCCAGTTCTAGAGGTGCGCTTGTTTACCTTGGCAGTGCTGGTGTCCTGTGCCAGAGCCAGGCGATCTCTGAGTGCAGGAGCGAACAAGCCCACCCTCTCATTCTCAGCCAGCAGACGCAGGGTGGCCTTGTCCAAGTGAGAGACCAACCTGAAAAACAGTATTGGACACCACAAGTTCTAGCTCTCTTTCCAAATGAATGTAACGCTGATGTGCCAAATTTCCCTAATTTCCTTTGGGATTAATAAACTCTATCTCTCTAGCTCTATCTATCTATCAAAAGAACAAGGAATAAGCTTGTGTCTGCATTTCTTTATGCTTCATTACAGATCATGGCATATTTTATGATGTGAGAGCAGAATACATTAAAAGTTACTCACTCAAACTGATTCTCTAGAACTTTCACAGCAAAATACACACAGTTGTGGACGTCTCTGAAGTAGCCCCTCTCCAACAGGTCTGCCGTGAAATTGGACACAAATTAGATTTAACTTGCTGAAAGACAGAACTCACATCTCAGACAGTCTGTCTGGACAACATCTCAGTCTGGAACTGGAAATAGAAGTGTACTAGCTCACTTGATTCACAAAAAAACAGCCATCTAATTCTTTAAATCATTCCTTAGGATGTAACTACACTACTCTCAAGGATGAACACTTGAGACTACAGTAGTGGCTGTCTATCTCACCTTGGCCACTGGCGCCCAGACCGTCTCTGTCTCTGTCTCTGTCTGCCTCCGGAGTCGGGGGACTGCGACACGTCAGCAGCTGCAGCACGAAGAAGAGCTCCAGGAACACGTTGGGCACAAGGTTCTCTGCGATCACAAGCAAATAAATAGCCACAATAAATAAATACATACATAAATAAATAAATAGTCAAAAGCACTCACTTGACCCTCAGGCAATGTCTGTACTGTATTTAAGCTTTTTGCTCTGTCCCTGTATGTTTCTTTCAGACTACAAGCACCTGGAGACAAGAGACTGTTGTGTGCTGTGTTCATGTAATTCAGTGATATCAGGCACAATAGCTCCTGGCTATGTGAACCACAAAAAAGTTTAATATAAAAGTTATATAATTCTAACTTTTGAGGAGACAAGCAATGAGCTGAACAGAGCATAAGGGTTAAATCATGTTGAGGTAAATGTGGAGTTGGCAAAAAGAGACACTCAAATTTCTTTGCATCATCAAGTACATTACAGTACATACTCCAATCATCATACTATTCTACATACTACATACAATCATCACACTAGATATCAAATGTCATAATTCACCACTAGTCGAAAAGTGTGTGTGAACTTTAGGTGTCAGCAGCACCCCCTCTAGGCCACTGACCTGAAATACACGTGCAGTAGAGCTCAGTAAACAGGTCCAGCTCAGTGGTCAGAGTGACTTTTGATGGGTTGGGGCTGAGGGCATGGGGGTCCTGCGCTGCTGATGAGTCCAGTCGCACCTGTTTGGTAGGTGTGCAGGGCTCTGGGGCAGGCTTCAGAGGTGAGCTCGTCTGCTGCTGAAGTTTAGACCTGCAGGGTAGGGGGTAGTAGCCTGATGCATCAGCCGTTTATTTAATTCCACTTCACATAGCGTCTGATCTCTAAACATTTGGATTCGTTTGCTTCCTGGTAGGTACTGGTAGGTAGATGCTTTCTGCTTAAAACCAATTGCTACTGTTTGGTCGTGGCTTCAACCAAATGCTACTGTTTGGCCGTGATGCATGTTACTCACTGGAATGCATCGTTTGAAATCTCTGTTAGCTGATTAGTCCGTCCGACGCGGGAGATGGAGCAAACGTAAAAGTATCGCTAGTTTCCTGACTACATGGTGGAGGCAAATTAAATTGTCCGGAAGCATTAGGCGGCGCTAGCCTGGCTAAGGGGGAAGATCGTAGATTGGGCCAATGGATGACGGGGACAGAATGGGAATCATTTATACAGGGTCATTAGACAGGGAGATGGAAGACATCACTAGACAAAACAACAACAACAACAACAACAACAAAGCCCGGCCCAGACGGATGGCTATGCAGCACCACATTCCAAACAAGTGTCTACATGCATACAATTTAACAACTAGTTACAAGCCTGGTCATCCATTCATTTCAGCTGAGTTTATTTACAGTACAGAGATCAGTCCCATTAATCCTGCAATAGATCATCTATCAGCTTCATCTTATCTGTAAAATGCTTTTCCGCAACTCGGCATGATAAAGACTCATACCTCACCTTACTCATAACAGCAGTCCTGTCTGTCAGCAATCACATAACGCAAAATCACTCACACACTCATATAAACTCATATAAAGCCAATTGCCCACTCACACACATATTTAAATCATTAGGCCAATTCGACACTGCCCGGCTATATCAAGGCGGCTGCAGCTGCCAATGCATTTTACTTTGAAAACACTTTTGTATTCCCATCCCATATTTTTGGTGCTTTCAACCCAAAATATATTGTTGGCTGCAACCTGCTTCAGTTAATGTCAATATTGCCTATTCACATGTATACACTTATTCACATCCTACTGGCCATCATATATTATATAGAGAACTCGATATTTTTTCTTTGTCTGGCCTTTTTAGCCCTCAACGGTGCCTTCTACGCAGGGCTAATTGTTAGTATAGGCTGAGGGTTAGGGTTAGGGTAGTGCCTTGCAGGCAGTGCTGCCTAGAAGGTTCTGTTGCGGGCAAAAAACACCATCGAGCTACCAAATGCATCCCACCCCAACCTACTTCTCTCTCCTCAGCATCTCCCTCTCCTCCTGCAGGCTCAGCGGGCTGCTCGTCACCACGGCCCCCTCTGGGATACTGGGGGGGCTGCAGGGCTTGCTTAGAGGCGTGGACGTGAAGCAGCTCTTGGGTCTCGAGTGAGGCCGCTCAGCGTTGACTGGGGTAGGGTTGATGCGACGGGAAGGTTTGGTCACGCTGGAGATAAACAACACTGACATGAGTATCAAACCGTTCACTTGATCATTTTTGTCTATGTAATTGCCTTTACTATTTTACTTAATTCAAGCAAAGTCATAATGATCAGTATGAAATGTTAAAATTGTGAAATATAGTCCAGGGCACAAGTCTTTCATTCCTGCAAAGAATTTGTTGATGTGTGTCAGGAGAAGGTGTTGTGGCAGAAAACACTCACACTGGTGTTGCCTGCTGGGATGCCCCCATTGGAGGGAAGTCCTCCAAGTTGTTGAAGTTGAGCGTCACCTGCGTGGGAGGCGACACTGCCTCGCTGGCTCTCCCTCCCCTGCCTCTCCTAATGCCCCTGTCCCAGGATGATGAGGTATCGTCCTGCTGGAACCCACGACCGCCCCCTGCCCTGCCTCCTCCGCCGGACCCCCCACTACGACGACGCCCACGGTGATGTTGCTGCTGCTGCTGCTGCCCTGTTGCCATAGCGGGGCTCTGTTGTGGGTGCATCTCAGGCGGCGATACCGTCATAAAGTCACCCAAGCTGGAGCGATGAGCAGAGCGGCGCTCTGACTGTGGAGCCCTGGGTGCGGGGCTCCATGCCGAGCTGAAGGAGGGGCTGCTGATGACACTTACCCCACTGAGGTCACCTCCACTTGGGGTGGCAGCTGCAGTCGCTGAGCCATCCCACTGGTTCCCCCCGAGTGGAGACACTGAGGGGGCAGGCGAGAAGAGCTGGACGCGACTGGTACTCCGTGAACCAGTGCCACCCCCAGCAGAACGCCCGCCCCTGCTGTTACGCTCGCTGGATGGGCGCACAGAACGAGCGGCGGACCGTGAGCTGACAGGGGTCTTGGCTGGTGTAGCAGGACCATGGGTGAGGGTGTGGCTGCTCTGGTCTCTTAAGAAGTTCAGCAGGAATGACACAAATTCTTGCCGATGCACCTGCAGTAGTGGCTCACATGGTGGCAGGTCTTTTGAGCTCTGCAGAGATAAAAATCATTCCTAGTTATAACGTTATTCCCCTGATCACAGAGAATCCTCATTTGTTGTTAAACACTGCAAAATATCTTTTGCCATCTGTGATCAAACGGGCATGAAATTGTGGGAAGCCTACACATTCATGTTAGCATTCGCAAATTAAAGACTGATGTCAATGTTATATAGAAGTGACTTACATGGTATCAACCTATGAACGCTTTGTACATTGTAAAATACTAAAATTAGCTAAAGTCAATTCAAAGTACACCCAATTTCACGTAACAATGCTTGTTCTCGGGCCTAAGCTAAAGTTACTGTGCTGATGACACGTAACGTTACCTGAAAACGTCATGTTTTGCTTGACCTGGCCATCCAGCTAACTGACAACTACAAGCAGTAAGTATTCATGTGTCTAACAGCACGACTGCTGGGTGCTGTCTAAATAACATTAGCTAATGTTAAAGCAGTAATGTCCGATTTACTGATACAATAAAGAGTAGTTTGACATTATTTACTGCTAAAATCAACGCAGTAAGCGACTTTTAACTCGCCAAGTTCATCTGCTAATTCCGTAAATATCGCTAATGCTCAGATTGCTCTACGTAGCATGACAAGGCAATATCGTAGCTATCCATGTAAATATACAGCATGAACTTGGTACGAACACAAATTAATACGCTATTTTTCGGTACAATGTCCAATAAGCGACCAAAAATGTTGTGAAAAAGCGACAGCCAGCTAGCCACCTCCTTGAATCATACGGGACTGCTGAGCTTGTTCGTGTTGTTTCGATGTTGACACATGACACTAATACTTCGACCATATACATCTACGCTTAACTTCAAATTATTAAAAGCAAATGATATTCGATAGTTCACATGAAGTTAAATCCTCCACTTACCTGCTTGTATTTAAGCCAATCTAAGGCCTTATCGGTCCCTACTTTTCCCAGCAGCAGCGATTCCAAAAGAGCCGCCATTCTCATCTGAGCACGCGCATTGCTAACTTTTGCGCGTGAAGGGGGGCGTATGGGTGAAACGGGGCGGTGGTGAAGGAGCGCGCAGACACAGGCGCGCACAGAGAAAGCACTGAAAATGGAAAGCTACTGTGTTAATATCCCTTACAGTTCACCAGGATAAATCATGAGGAGAAAAGAAAACAACTACTTTTGAGGCAGTTACATCAGAGACGGTTGATAAAAGTGTTATTCAGTATCTTTGGTTACATGTCCGGTTCACCACCATGTAGGCCTAGGCCTAATGCAACCAAGCCAATGCGCAATTTAAGCGGACACAAGGCAGGAAGGAAGGCTAAATTTAATTTACAATTTTATAAATCCATGTTGCACGGTGGATATTGCTAGGAGCAATAATTAATTAGAGTGTCCAGGATATCACCCCCTGCAGAGTCCCAGGAGAGATCCAGGCCAGTTATTGGGCCAAGCCTAATTCACTTTTGCCAACTAACTAGATATGGGCCTGAACACCTGCATTGCATGTCTTCATTCCCTTCACACACACTTCACACACGATATGTGGTATGTGCATAGAATGAATGACACTATGAAACGCAAAGTGTTCAGTTTTCATCATAATTGTTGAATGAATGCTCAGCAAAAACAGTTTATAAACTATTAGGCTACTAAAAGGTCATCTCACCTTCAAGATGATGCAAAACACCCTTACTGTAGCCAAAAGAGGCCTTAAGGCAAATGCCTCAAAAATGCCAATAGATGTCAGTATTAGTCCAGTAGACAACCAATAGATGTCAGTATTAGTCCAGAGATTTTTTAAATGAGACTTTTTAAATTATTTCTGTAGGCTACTATAATACAGTCTGAAAGACCTAAATTACTGGCAGTTGCAAACAAATGTTTTTTTCACCATTCCTTCTTTTCAGTAGCCTGGCTAACACCAGCCTAAATCTCAAGTGAGATTTAGTCTGGAGACCACCTATACATTTTCTCGTA
>JASCQY010000036.1:2504073-2515168 GCA_030264315.1 Sardinella tawilis
TGAGTCGGGAAGGAACAGGAGCACTGGCTGTGGTGTGCCATGGTGTAAGGCAGACAGACATACACACACGCACGCACTCACACACTCACACACACACACACACACACACACACACACACACACACACACACACACACACACATGATGAGTCTCGGTAAATCATGTGGTCTGCACCTTTGAATAGGCTGATCAGGCCTGACTGATTGTCAGAGAAATAAAGGAGAGACTTGTGTAAGTTGCTGACTACAGCTCAGGGGAATGAGGTTCCAAATATGACAAATGCTCTTTTTTCATGTTTTAAATGTCAAACGGACTCTCGCCTTTTATAAAATACATATCACAATATCCACACAGGCTCTGTAGGAGTGAAATGGCAGGTTTTTTTTTCGTTTTTTTTTTTTTTTTTTCAAGTCATTTTGTGATTTTTTGCCCAAACAAACAACATTCCTGGAGTAATGAGACCTGAACACAGTGTTGTCACATTAGGACTAGCTCAACATGTCACTGCACAACCAGAGAGGTCTCTGGTTTTCATTAACATTTCAAGCACATCTGATCTCGGGGTCAGGTGTGGCAGGGTGACCTATAAGTTACAGGAGTCACACACCTAATGAGGCCCTTCTATAATGGCACGACCAATTCACGCCAACAGTCGCCATCAAACAGGAGCCTGGGTTGAGATTGCACAAAGTGCAGACTCCTTGTACCGTATGTAAAGCAGCAGCCCCTCTGGGAGTGAAACATGATCAAAGGGAACTAATGGAGAATCACACAGCTGTAGGACGGTTGCCATAGACATGTCATACAGGGGGAGTCATTAGATTACGTCAGGTAATTAATTATGGCATCATGGGATGCTAGCCTGCATTTATGGTTAAATAAAAGAAGACACGTTTGTTAACTGTTTTTATGTCAAGAATGACAAGAGAGGGAGAAGAAGAGGGTTACTGTAAAACATGTCACACAGGTCAGACAAGATATGATGTTGGCATAAGTATCATGACCAAAACAGAGTGTATAGTTTGATGCTGAAATGGGTCCAGTTCTCTTTTTTTTTTTTTTGACATCAGTACACTGTGAAAAAACAGAACTTAAAATCTGTATCCAAAGCATTCTAAACAGATTTGTAAAGGGGTTATAAAGTATCCATAATGCCTTATGGTGATTAAGTTTGTATGACTATTCAAAAATATTCCTGATGAAGTTATAATATGTTTTGATGATGTATGGTAACATAGCCCAACCTAGAGTATCACAATTACACACAATGTCATTATAACAATTTTTGAATAGAAACATACACTTATATCAGTAAGTATATGGATACTTCATTTGCAGAGGCTTTACGTAAAGTGTTACCAAAAGAATTTGTTTGTGCACAGTTACCATAATACTATAATGTCTGTCCCCTCAGCACTGCAAGGAGGTTCAATCTGATATCCCCAGTTTTTATAGTTTTTGCTCTCCACTGGTATGTGAGGAAGAAGAGACCTCTTGCACATTGTCAATCTCCCTTGTAGAGACTTGTATGCACATCCCATTACTGTGGGTGTTATTTGAGCGTGACCTGCTACGTTTCACAGGTTAACGTCATTTGGTGATTCATTACCAGGAGCTGCATTACCCATTTCTCTCCCTCTCTCTTGCCCATGACTGAGCACAACGACAGGAACACGTGTACCGCCTACAGGTTAATGGGGAACAACACAAACTCCAACAGTGCACTGATGGGGT
Source organism: Sardinella tawilis (assembly GCA_030264315.1). Lineage (NCBI taxonomy): Eukaryota > Metazoa > Chordata > Actinopteri > Clupeiformes > Clupeidae > Sardinella > Sardinella tawilis. The sequence continues at coordinate 2,505,808 of JASCQY010000036.1, forward strand.
GAGTGGGTTTGAACTGGCCAAAGTCAACACCACGTCTATGCTGGGCATGTTGTTAGCATGCCACAGCACTTCCATTTACTTACCTACACTATAAACAAGGATTTGTAATGCTTGCTTGAAAAATGTGTGGAAACTCGTTGCCTCAAACGAGTTAAGGAACCATAACTTGCCTCTTTCAAGTTGGTAAAATCCTTTTTTATAGTGTACAGTACCTACCTATTTTGTAATGTGATGGAGTTTTCAGTGAAACTGGAGGAACACGATAAAGGATGTTTTCTCTCTTTTTTCATGCTGTAAAGGGAGGGGAGAAAATGGATGAGAGTATGGAATCAATCAATTAATTAACTTTATCTATCTATCTATCTACATGTATCTATCTATCTATCTATCTAACTATCTATCTATCTATCTGTCTATCTATCTATCTACATGTATCTATCTATCTATCTATCTATCTATCTGTCTGTCTGTCTGTCTGTCTGTCTGTCTGTCTATCTATCTATATATCTATATATATATATATATATATATATATATACTGTATCTATATATCTATCTGTCTGTCTATGTTTGTAGAATCGTGTTGTTCAGAAACTTGCCTGCCTCTTGGAAGGACAGTGGAGAAAGTGCCTATGTGTGTAATTCCACGCTGAGCTAAGACACTCATCTCCTGATCTGACATTTAATCGTAAATTAAGGAGACGGACGAGGGACAATGTGCGATCAGTCCTGCGTGGGACCAAGGACTGCCAAAAAACACATGCCATTTTCTGCTTTGTGACCAGCGCTGATGATGCTGATGAGACATTTTTTGGGCGCGTAGGGGAACTTGATATTCCATTAAAATGTGATAACAATGCCAAGCTTTGAAAATGAAGACGTTCCTCTCGTGATTTACTGAGACATTCAAGTTGACACTCTGGGACAGCATAGCAACCTCTCCTCACTGCCTCACTACAGCTTGGTCTCACTATCTGAAATAAGATTAAGTGGTTTTCTTAATGCTCCATTTTTTAAGGCCAGCTCTCTTGAGAAGTCTGTTACTGTACGGTACCGGGAATATGGCAAATGATGAGCTCTCTTTTTAACAAATGGAAATTTATTGAGATGGCCGGTAATTTGAAACTGCTTTCAGATTAACCAGCTGAGGTTAATGAACACATTAGCTGCCCACATTTGATGCAGCTGCTCAGCTACAGAATACCGTAGGCAGGAATGAGTGTCTCTATGTCTGGAATATGTAAAGACAGACAAGCTACCGTACCATCAGGGTCCCAAGGGGGCCAAGGACTCTATCTTGTGAGTGTCACAGCTGTTTGTTGAGAGGAACAAAATATTCTCACCATGGCACGTTTTAATAGACAATGGCATTGCCTGACATATAGCACCCCAGTATCCTAATACACATTTCTGGAGTTTATAGGCTTATAGCTGCTGACAGCAATGACATAAAGTCAGCCAGCAAAGAGGTAAACATGGACACCACATAGATAATATACAGTACACAATGATTAATCAATAGCCATTACATACCTGTTTTACAGTTTCATTGCATTAGGGGCCATCAGCGGTGGATTGATACACGCACTGGATTCAGCACTGCTGTTATGGCCCTCCGCCATATGAGAAGGATTGTTGTCTCACTTGTCAAACGTGCCATCACAAGTCCACATATCCTCATGATATTTACCCGGGCTGTTCGCCTTTTGGGGAACAACAAGCATCAAATAAATGATTTCGAGAACAGCTGAAGCCTTTGTGTTCTGTAGATCAATGAGTGACTTTTAAACCTTCCCCCCATGACTTTCTGTCAGTACCCAGGCCACGGGAACATATCCCAGCACAGCATGTTTGATCAGCTCATCTGCACACAACACAAAGTACAACAACAACACAAAATACAAAATAGAAAATAAAAATCCATTTTTAATGCTCTCTGGCAACAATCAGTGTGCTGGACTTGCATATTTGCAAAAGTATAAATTCAATGGGTTGCTGCATTTGTATCATTGGGCTGGATGAGTATATCATTGTTTTCCATCAGGGATCAGGATGAGTGTTAGGTGTTTATGACTCATTGTTGGTCTTCAGACTTTAGTAGTAGACATGTCCACCAATGTTTTGACATAAAAACTGATATGAAAAATGATATGACGTACCAGTACCAATGATGAGTCACAGTACCAGTAACTCAGCTGCACAGTCTCACTAAATGTCGAGGATGAGTATGAGTGAGAATGAGTATGAGCACATGATGACCTGTGCTATGGTTTGATTCGCCACTATTTGACATGCTGCAGTTTGATTCACCACTCAAAGCCATCTTTCTACTAGATCTGTTCTGATCTTCTGTGGCTTCCTCATCACCCAACACCTCCATGCTTCTCAACCTCTCCCCTCTCCCATCTCATATACTCTCCCTCGTAGGCAGAGCTTGCGCATAACGCAGCATTACATAGCAATAATCTTTGGCCATACAGCAGTTCAGCTATGAGGCCCTTTTCTGCACTGCTCCATGGCAGGGTTGAAATGAGGTCCGGTGATGGAGGTTAATTTACTTGGCAGCTGGGCAATATTGCAGATGGTTAAGGCTGACCCCTGCTAGAATGCCCTGCAGAGTGTGGTCAGCCGCGCTGGTCAGCCTGCTCATAAAGAGACAGCAGCAAGAGTGTTGGTAGAGGGCTGGACCTTGGATCTCTTTCATTCACTGTGGGGGTGAAGCCCCTGTCTGCCTCTCAATAATGCTGAAGTTATTGGAGCTCTCAATCGAGGGGGACGGGCTGTGTGTCACCAGGATTTACACGTGGCAAATTCAATCATCACAAATTTCTGCGGAGGCAGTTTTTCTTTGTTTCTGTCTTCTACTTTTCCCTCGGTTGCTCTCGGGGCACTCTCATACACTCACATGCACGAAATGTATCATTCTTGTCTGCTTTCTTCTCACCCTCTCTCTCTCTTTCTCTCTCACTCTCTCTCTCTCTCTTTCTCTCTCACTCTCTCTCTCTCTCTCTTTCTACTCAATCTGGGGCACCTCTGCAGTTTTTTGTATTTACGGAGCTCAGTGTTCCAAACTCACAATCTGTCTTTTAGATTGAAAACATGATGGCGGCAATAATGAAAGGAATGAGCTACACTGTAAAGAGGAAATGGGTATCACGCTCAAAGCTGATGCTTCTCTCCCTGTCTCAAATCTGTCTTAAAAATATCTGCCACTGTCCTCCCTGCCGTTTCTCTATGAAATAGAGTTCAAGTTTTGAACAAAGGAGCATCCGCTGAAGAAGTCCTGTACGGCATATCCATCCTTTTTATGCCGAAACAAAATAGACAAATATGGGGAAAAATTGGGGAAAAATTAAACCTCCCCAATTTTACTTTGGCTGACCTAAGATCGTCGCCAGCGAAAAACAGATTTTACATCAATCAAAATAACATCTACCATAGCCTTTTGTCTTTGTTGCCATTGCCATGTCGATTTGTACAGATTTGGTCGATTGCAAATACGAATGTTGTGTATTGTGTCTCAACACTGCAATATCACCCAGTTAGTGATAGGAATGACTTAGTTACACTTGAAATGATGTAGGAGGAATCACTCCACCAGCAGGGAGTCTATTCTATTGGGAACACACTGAGAGAGGCCGGGCTGTCCTAAACCCAAACAAGGATATTTTAGTTATGACCCTCCTTGCTTTCTCTCTCTCTCTCTCTCTCTCTCTCTCTCTCTCTCTGTCTCTCTCTCGCTCTCTTTCTGTCCCTCAGACTGTTGCTGTCTTTAGAAGAAGTCATACAGTATGTCTGATGTGGGAATTGTATCTGCCTTGTATGGGATCCCTCCACTGCTAGCAGTACTTGTTTCTCCTCTCCTCACATTCCTGCCGTCTCCATTTCCCACTGTCTTCTCTGCTCTTCCCTCTGTCTTTCTTTCTCTCTCTCTCTCTCGCTCTCTCTCTCTCTTTCTCTGCTCTTCCCTCTCTCTCTCTCCCTCTCTCTCTCTCTCTCTCCCTCTTTCTCTGTCTTTCTGCTTCTGTCTCTCTGACCAACATGTCATGAAGTGGCTGATTTAAATTTCTCAGCATGCCACGCACACACACACCCGTACACACACATGTGCACACACACACACACACACACACACACACACACACACACACATATTGTCGCCTTGATGTTGCTGACAGCACCATGTATAAAACACATTGAGAAGTGAGAGGGGAAGTCCAGGCGTTTTTTACTTACAATGATCAATGGCATGTGGAAACAGAGGGCTCAAGGGTAGAGGGGACTAGTCAGGGGGTGTTTGTCAATTCATGTTTCTTGGTGTGTGTGTGTGTGCGTGTGTGTGTGGGCGTGCGTGCGCATGTGTGTGTGTGTGTGTGTGTGTGTCTGTCTGTCTGTGTGTGTGTGTGCGCAAGTGCATGCGCATGCGCATGTGTGTGTGTATGCGTGTGTGTGTGTGTGTGTGTGTGTGTGTGTCTATGTGTGTGTGTACATGTGTGTGATGTGTGTACAAATGTTTGCATGTTTTCATACATATGGATTGCTGTGGCTGTGCTGTTGGTGGTGGTGATGGAGTAGGGGATAGAGTGATAGAGGGAGAAACTAAGGGGGAGAGAAGGAGAGAGAGAATCTCAATATTTCAGTGCTTTGCATGCTGAGAGGCATTGTTCCCTATGGATAGCACTGCTATAATTCAGCTTGCTTCGGAGGGGAAAAAACAACGCTAGGCAGTGACACAGTCAACAGCTGTCAGTCAGTCAGATTTAACATCTCAATATGATATTACAATTGTAGATCATTCAGATTGCTGAGCATGATGAAGTAGCCTCTTGTTTTAAATGACTAAACGAGTACAATATTTCCTTGGTCAAGTCTTTTGTTTCACTCACTTTGGACATGCGAGTGGTTAAGTACAGAAGAAGGTTTAGAGCAGGATAAATGTGTCCATAAAGAGTCTTACAAAAGGCATACATGAGGAAGCTTTCATGTGCAAGTGTGTGACCATTCAGCTGACTCTCTGTGCTTTCCTTTGACTCATCAAAGCACTTGTCATGTTTCTCCGAGATCGGTGCTTAAGGAGAGAAAAGTCAGTCATAAAAGTATGGTCTGTCCGCTTCCTTTTTTCTCCCTCCCTCTCTCTCTCTCTCTCCCTCTCTCTCTCTCTCTGTCTCTGTTTCTCTCTCACTTACTCTCTCCCTCTGATATTCTGCTGGTGTAAAACATAGTGGGAAAATATGGAAATATAGAAGATCGAATAGATGGAATAAGAATGTCAAATCATCATTAATTATTTTGGTGACAGCACTTGTTTGTAACCTACGTCACTCTAACACAAAAAAATCTCCTCGAGTGACCTTTGGAACACTGCCGCATTGAGGCCAGTGCACTTCAACACCAATCAAGCCAAGAGCCGTGACACCAGAGTAAGTAAACACAACACCTGTGTGTCCAACCATGAGGCGAAAAAAAAAGAAGGAAAAAAAAAAAAAAAAAACTCAACCACTCAGCCATAAAAAATCCACTGCTCTGCATGTGATTCTCCTCCCCAGGGATCAGACGACTTCCATTCCCACCGACCTTGACATCTACAGAGAGGACCCCATCAATACACTTCAAACATGTAAGCCATTTTAATCAATAGATATACTTTTTGAAAGCCCCTTTTAAGGTGAGCTGTTGTCCCAGGGAGGTTTAGAAAAATGGAAAAATAAAGAGAAACCACTTAAAATAATGAATTTGCAAATGTTTTTTTTTTCTTCCCTCTCTCTCTGTGTCCGCTCTCTGAAGCGATCCGTTCTCGAGATGCTGGCTCCATTACTGCGATTCATCACGGCGCTCTCGGCAGACCATCAGTCAGACATGCAGATGTCAGGAGAATGTGTCTTCTCTCTCTCCCCTTCTCTCTCTCTCCACCCCCCCCCCCCATTCTTTCTCTCTCTCTCTCGCGCGCGCGACACAGCCAAGAAATCTCCCCATCAAAACAAAAGGTAGATGGAAATCACAGAGGACTTGTTTCCATTGAGCCTCATATTTCATGTCTTGTGTTCAAGCAGGGGAAGAAAAAAGCAGAATGTGAAAGTACCACAAGATACCAGCAGAGCTCCCGAATGAACACAATAACTAGATTAGATGAAACCTGATGATTTCTGAGTAAGGTGAAATGAATGTGAAGTCTCACATGATGTTCACTTGATATTCATCCCACTGAAGTTGAACATACAGTACTGTAATCATTACACAGTATGTCATTTGGAGAGATGATTAAAAGTTGGATCTAAAGTATTCTGCCACACAGACTGTCGAAATATTTGTATTTTTTCAGCTCAAGTACATCACTAGTGATGATGAAAGCCATCCTGTATGCCCTTTGGCTACAGTAGGTGTGACAATACCTTATAAGAAAGATTAATGTAAATATACTGTATTTCCCTAAAAGGTTTTGCAAGTAAATGTATGTCATGTCATGTCATCCACAATGCATTACAACATGTTTCATCTCGATTTGATCTTGAATTGATGTATTTTGACAACAAAATCTACAAGTCAGTGGTGTAGGCCTATATTTTTTGATTGCGTCTATGAATGCCCAGCTAAAATATTAACATAACCTGATATCCAATGAAAAAGGCTGGCTTCTATAAATTATTCAAATCACTTATTCATTTTTCAAACTTCACATCTACTTCATTATATATTATGCACTGTATGCCCTGAGAAACGTATCATGCATAAGACCTTACACATGTTAACAAGGAAAGGTAAACATTATATTACAGCCAAGATTCCTTGTGTCGTGTCGTGTTGTGTCGTGTTTAACAATGGCTTGAAAGGCTCCAGTCCACACAGGGCCCCGGTGGCATCTCTTAGCTTGCTGCTAGACGCCTCTCCCTGTAAATATATTTGTACACAGTGACATGTGTGGGTGAGAGGTCAGCCTGTGGTGCTCTCTGACTGGCTTCTTATCTGCAGCTGAGCCCACAATGGGACTCGTGTTTGACACCAGCAGGACGCCCACTATCTGCTGAGGCTGCCCGTGGGGGCCCGTGCTCCAGGGGGGGAGTGTCGGGGTCCTCTTGGAGGTGTCAATCAACCCCAGAGTTGGGAACAGCCAGCCACTTCCTCTCTCGCTCGTGGAGGTCACTGCCAGAGGTCGCTACTGGGAGGGCCTGTCGACTGGATCTCGTTATCCGCCGCTGATACAAGTGACAAATTGGATCCCAGACGAGGGGAGAGGCGGGGAGGCAGTCGGAGGCGAGCGTCTTGACCCTGCCAAGTGCTTCCCCTGGCTTAAAATGGAACAGGAGGCCGAGAGGGAGCCACTGGGGTGCAAGGGTTCTGGGGGCTGATGACTCACTGAGAGCCCATCACACGGTAACTCACATTTGCCTGTTAACCACTATGTGATTACAATGATATTTTAACAAAGGAACTGTGCCAAAACTAGTCCTATTTTCAGTGCTAGTTTTGTACAATGAAATAATGAGCTGCAATGAAATAATAGTGAAGTGATTTGAACAAGAACAACTCGGCTCAAGTTGTATGTCTTTAGAAGCCTTTAGAGGCTACCTGTATGTGATCCACATAATCATAAATAAAAAGATAAATACTGTACAAGAGGCCTTGGACCTTGGACAGGATTATACAGCAGGCCTTGTATAGTCAAAGAACAGCTATTTCTGTTCTTGAATCGTTTGAACTGGAGCTCTTTCAGTGCATATGCTCTTTGGCAATCTGGCACAATTGCCCTGAGAAAAACCCGGTCATAGTAGCCGATGCGATACCTGTTCACCGCCCTTGTCATTGCAATTACTGTGCACTTTGGCGTCCGTATTGTAATCAAAACACATCTAACACAGTGGCACCTAGGACACCCCCCGTGCCTGCAGGCACTGAAAAGCCCACTAACTGCTCTCTCGCCCAGCCCGGGCGAAACTGGACAGATAAAAAATTACCTCTATTCTCCCGCCACACTGACAAGAGTGGCTATTATTTCTCTAGTGGGAGAAAATAGTGCTTGATCGGGACAAAGAACAATAAACCTAGAATGAGGACGGGAAACACCTCAGCTCACATCGGCCACTATTAAAGCTTGCTCCCTGTATCACAGCTGACATTAAAGAAAATTGCCGTTGAACTCCATTTCTGCGATCGGAAAATGGCAGCGGGCGAGGATGGGGCCGGGACAGGGGAATTGCAAAAGGGACGGCAGGGGGGGCGATGATTTAGGTGTCGGCGAAACTCGGACATGCGCTCATCTCACTTGGACAGAGTAGGAAGGCGGGGGAGATTGAGAGGACGAGGCGAGCGTGGTGTCGCGTGCTATAAAAGATCCTTAATTACCGAGATTGCGAAACAGCCGGGTGGGGTTACCGAGGTTGAAGGACGAGCCATCGGCGATCGTTTTTGGCTTATCTTCCACAGCACTGCTGGCTTGGGCCCCCAACAAGAGACAGAGAGAGAGAGAGAGAGAGAGAGAGCAAAAGTGAAAGAGAGAGAGAGGGGGACATAGAGAGAGAGAGAGAGATGCAGGCACAATGAGGATATGCTGGCTTTGCACACGTCTCTGTTAAATAATCTCTGCTCTGTAAATTCAGTTGACAAATGCTGCCTCTGGTGTCCCACGGTTTTCTCTTTGCCTGTCAAATTTACGGCCCGTAGACAAAGCTGTGTGTGACCACTGTGAGAAAATGATGGCAAACTCACTCTCTCTCTCTCTCTTTCTCTCTTTCTCTCCTTCTTCTTCTCCTTCCTTCTCCCTCTCTCTCTCCCTCTCAGTCTCTCCAGCCCTTGAGCAAGTCTAATGTCATATGGGAGATCTATATCGAAGTTATAAGCCTAGAGCCACACACATCAAAAGAATTCATTCTGTAAGCAACATTTTCATGAGATGCAATCATATTAAATCTAAATCGAACAACAGTTTGACGTTAATCTGACCCTAATGTCCACTAGAATTTTATGAGTGTACCAAAACTTGAACAGAGATCTTGGCTAAACACAGCATTTCTCATTGATGCATGGATTTAAAACCAAATTCAAAACCAAACAACCAATATCTACATCCACTAAACTAGACTATTTTCAGTGTTTGTGCTGTCATTATTGGCATAAAGATACGAGGTGTAATATAAAACGATACAATGCATCAAAAATACACTATCCCACATAAACTAGTAGCCTACACTTGAAATACATTTAAGAACCTACACTGTAAAAACTTACGGAGCCCTTCAGGTGACATGAAGAAAAAAAAAAACGAAGGTAAAAAAAAAAAAAAAAAGCAGGTAAAAAAAAAAAAATGAGATAAAATATGTACTGGGGACAAACACTAACTAGAGATCTCGAGTTTGTCCTGAAGAAAAAA
>JASCQY010000036.1:2519881-2532533 GCA_030264315.1 Sardinella tawilis
GTGTGTGTGTGTGTGTGTGTGTGTGTGTGTGTGTGTGTGTGTGTGTCTGTGTGTGTGTGTGTGTGTGTGTGTGTGAATAGCAGGCGGAGTCTGTGGTGTGTGTGTGTGTGTGTGTCTGGTGGAGTCTGTGAGGACTGCTAACCTGTTTCTATCAAGGAGAGAAAAGCTGTGAACAATCACCACAAAATCTTTTTGGATGTGTGTGGGGTTGGATACAGGGAGGAGAAGATATTTGTCACTGTCTTCTCCTTCAAAGGGTGCAAAATTCCTTAAATGAGCTATTTTTGTCAAAGATCGATTCCGTTTGCGCCTCTGTGAGGAGTCTCAATGCTGGCAAATTCTTAAAAACAAAGTAAAGGGCAGTAGACAGCATGTATAAAAATATGCATTGTTAAAGCCATTAGGCAATGCTGCTTTCTATCTTGTTTACCAACACTACACTTAACTTATTTTCAGTGCTGACCCTTCAGAATCAGAAAAAGAAAGATTATTCAGAGATGTAATACCACATGAATCTGTCCTTGGTAAGCTGTGAATAATTTTTTGTCAATGTAAATTTCAATGTGTTAAAAACGTTGAGTGTTGAAAGGTATAACTCGTGACTGATAACCCTTGACTTAATATCAGCACAAGACTTCAGTTGATGTAGGTGTATTTCAAAATATTATTCTAAAGCTGTTGACAGGTGTTGCAAGACTATCTGGCGGGCAGCTCCCACAACATAACAACGGACTGTAAACAACATAAATTCTATTTGATGTGTTTCATTGTTTAATAACCCCTTTGTATTAAGAACTGTCTTTTTCCTTCAGCTACCGAGCAGCCATATGCCTATTTGGTTTGGACTTCATTTAGACACTCTGCAATTGCCTTTCGTCCTGTAAGCATTGTAGATGTTGTAAAATGATTTCGATTCAACTGAGAGCCATTTTTGGTGTTTCAGATGCGGCGCCTGATATTACATCATACAGAAGTCATCTCCAGCCTTCGGGCAGCCTATCCCTCCGTGCCATTAATACTGCCCCACTTCCACGCAAGGTACTCAGCTCCATCTTTGCTTTGCCTGCTTATTAAACAGAATTATTAACTCACACTGTTCACCTCTGTGTGGAGAAGTCTTGACATGCTAAGAGCCCTCCTCTCAGCTGATGATATAAGCCTACTACGTGCAGCCCACCATTTTTAAACAAGGCAGAGCTGCCAGGTGTATTGTATGTTTTTCCCCAGCACAAGATGCCTTCATTTCATGCCCTGCGCAGACCAGGGTGATGCTGAATCTTTTTGGAATCTCAAATGATTGATGGCGAGTTGATGAAAATTGATTAACCTGTGTGCAGTGTAATTTCTGTTAAAACCTGTTGTTATCAGTTTTCAACTAAGCTGCATGCTGCATTTTAGAAGATGTTAATTAAACAGTTTGGGGATATGACCTTGGGTAGCTACATACAGTAAGGATGTGATCACTGCAATGAAAACAAATTAGCTAATGCACTAATATATAGCCTACAGTATACTGTATTTCGTCTGGCTGACTGATTAGCAAGTGGTGCATATAACCTTTATATGACACAGGGTTATAGAATGAGATATGGCCATGTAGGTTTGCTATGGTTGTACTTTTAACACTGGCATCAAACTATTTGTTTTAGAATATCCATTTGCTAATCTCAAACAAAAACAGCTTTGCTTTTCATGAAATGCCTCACACTCAGTTGATTTGGTCCTCCTCAGCCACAGGTTTGGATTGTAGGGCACGATAACACTGAAGGAAATGTCCTCTTCCTTCACATTTCTGCTCCTGGAGCCACTTTGACCTTTATTAAAAATGAGTCTCTCTACAGGAAACAAGGCCCGGCCGTCAGACGGGTGAGAGGGCCAATCTTAGGGCTACCGCAGGATCCGCAGTGAAGGCTCGGCTCCACATGCGCTCCGGAAAAAGGGAACACACTTTGATTAACACTGACAGGCTGCAGCACATTGTGCCAAGCCATGAATATTAAACTCTCTCTCTCTCTTCCTCTCTGTGTATGTAAGTGTATGTGTGTGTATGTGCATGTGTGTGTGTGTGTGTGTGCAAAATGTGCAAAGTGTGCGTGTGGTGTGTGTCCATCTCTGTGTGAAAAAAAGCAGGTCTTGAACTGCAGAATACGGATGAGGAGGAGAGAGGAGAGAATGAAGGGGGCAGCCAAGACGCTTGGCTTCCTTTCAAATATTTTATTTTCTACACTTGTCCTATTTAAAGGTCTTTAGAAGAAAACTTACTGATATATTTGGGGCTTAATTAGTACATATTCTTTAGGAAAAGAGGATGTTTTAGTATGTACAAAGTGCATAATTAATAGGCTTGGAAAGTTAAATGTCTTCTGGGTGCCGAGCACTAATTGCCTTGGCAAATTAACATATCCGCCCAACCTCACACCCAAACTCCCAACACAGCCCTTGTGAAAGCCACAACTTAAAAACAGTATTCCTTTGAAAATAGAGAAAGAAAGAAAGAAAGAAGGGAAAAAAGAACTCAGCAATGTCCGCTCTAACAATTCAGCCTGGGAAAAAATTCCACACTCTTCTCATTACCCTCAACTGTTTTTCTTTTCTTGTGTGTGTGTGTGTGTGTGTGTGTGTATGTGTGTGTGTGGATTCCTCCAGGTGATGGCTTGCTTTTGACCGCATTGGGGTGGATGAGGTGGAGGTGGGGAGAGAAGAGAGGAGAGTGAGCCCAAAATTGGAAGCTCATCTCTAGAAGGGAGACTCCTGAAAATCGAGGCCCTTGTCTTGCTTGAATTGTTACAGCTCGTTTTGCACTGGCTACCACATCCTGAGAAGTGGAGGGGATATAGCTACGTAGGTTAGCGTCCTCCTTGACAATGACCCCCAGTGGCAGTTGGAGCGCTCTATTTTTAGCCCCCTTTCTGCTGTTTACGCAGGAGAACTCACTGAATGAAAAGGTTGTTTTCTCAGCCATTTTCTAGGGCTATATCGATAAGGTTTTTAATCCATGAACACATCAGGGCAGTGCATCTGGGGGAATGTTAATTACAGTGCTTTTGCTATGAAAAATGGGAAATGAGATTTCACAGAGAGAACTAACTGAAGAATGCAGAAGTAGCAAGAGAGTAATTTCAAATCAATTATTATAAGATTGCACAAGCTTGTTGTAACTGAACCGGGGTTATTGATAGTCTTTAATTGACACACTGCATTTAGGAGCCAAAAGGAACTAAGAGGTAGATGAGTTGTGGACCTTCTTGAGCCTGCACATGTATACAGTACAGATTGCAGTGTGCAGGAAGAAACACATAAATCAACACCAGCAGTTATGTCAATGCAACTATGAAACCATTTCTTCCCATTTAGGTATGTTACACATCCCAATACTCTTTACCAGAAATCCAGGCGAAAGAGTCACAAGAGCCACTTAGAAATTAAAAATCAAAAGATGTCTCCACACTCCCCAAAGTTTTAATTATTATTTGTGCCTTACAATGTCTCTGCCCCCCTAGGACTTCATCAAGAAATCTCCAAAGGGGTTCAAAGTTATAGTCCACAACAAATAATTAAAAAGTTTGTGGAAGTACAGGGGTGTGTTGACCTCTTTGGATTTTGAATTACCCACCTAAGTCGAATCAATATCCCCTGGACATCAGCAATAGCAACCGTTTTGCCCGTCGCCTCTGTGCACACACTTGCGCACATGCACGCACACACACACACACACACACACACGTACACACACAGTGTAGAGGTGGTTTAAAACAGCAAGTGTTGCTGTCATCTCCATTCAACAGGGTGCCATCAGTGCCACGGCGAACAGGAGGACTGTCAGGCTACGGCGGACAGGTTGGCGAAGCACTCATCCATCGGAAACGTGATTCCATCAGTTCGTCGGTGATCAAGCCGCTCGGTGGCAGGCCATCTGGTCCCAGCATGGGCAGCCCCACTCCGAGCTGTGCTCAGGGTTTAGTCAGGCTTACAGTGTGTGGTTTCTCACCACAACTTGGAGAGACCGGGGAGTGTGTGCATCGGTGAGCAGAGAGAGGTCTGCTGTTGTCCTGTGTCCTGTGTGTGTGTGTGTGTGTGTGTGTGCGTGTGTGTGTGTGTGTGCATCGCATCGGTGCAACAGTGAGCGAGCAGACAGGGAGGCTGGGCACGGTGAATGGGTGGCCCACCTCCATACAGTACAGCACATGGGATGCTTGAGCAAAGGTGCTAATGAGGTGAGAACAAGGTGTGAGTGCAGACCAGAGGCCACAGAGGGCAGAGTGCAGGATGAGTAGCACACTGCCAGCTCTGTGTCACAAAGTGTATGGAATTCTGTATGTACTGTACAGCATGTGACAAGGTGTAGGCTATGGGGTATGTGATAGGTTAGATAACAGTTCTTTGTCAGAATCAGTAAACGTCAATGAGATGCTTACTGTGTGTGTGTGGCTTAACCAAGATGTTAGCAAGTTGAAGAGACTACAGTATAGACCGTTTCAGGTTCTAGTTCCATTGCTGGTCCCCCAGGACTTCCTGTTTAACATTCCATTATGTTACAGTATGTTAGGGGCCATTCAGACTGACCCGCTTTTTTCACCTCCAGTTCGCATTCAATTGTTTCTCTATGGAACGATGCAGCATGACCGTTGCAACGCGCCTAAAAAGGCGCTCAAAGTAAAAAATTCTTCAACTTTTGAGGTCGCGCTTTCTTCAACAATGGGTTGTTGCTTAGCTGCCAGTCATAGCTAAGTCAGAGAGTTAGTGGTTTATCCGTATCTATGCTGTCATAGCAACAACATGTACTGTACATTTAATGAAGATTAAACTGAGATAACTGACATAAAGCACAGCCTATTGTAAGGAAATATGATTCCAATTGTAACCACATAGACACCATGAATATCTTTCAAGCATTTCCTATCTATTTTTGAGAGGTCATCAGCCATTAACATTATAAACAGACACACTGAGGTGCCTTCCTCAGCTGTAAATCTTTCATCAGATCCACTGGTGGATCAAATTATTCTCTCATATTCTTCCACATAAACAAGATTGTTAATATTTGGGTTTTAATAAGGATTGTTATAATTCTATGCCCTTGACCTGTCATCACCAGACTTGTTTGTGTCAACACACCTTCATTTATTCCTGAATTTATGATTAGTAATGAATTAACTATGCAAATTATACATTAGCATTTATATTAATGTAATCAACACTGCGTCAACATTTTGGGAGCTTGTGCGATTCATGCTTTGAAAATGCAATTGAACTATGCTTGAATCTCAAAGCAACCAGGAGAGATCCTTCGAAAAATCAACACATTACCGGGGCTTTTTTGGGGAGAAGGTGAGAATGCCAGCGCACTAGTTCAAATGCCATGCCGGAGTCCTGTTGAACTTTTAACAAAATGGCAGTGTTTACGTCCAGACTAATTAACGTTGGCAAGAGGTTGTTAGATCAGAGGCAGCGGAGGCCACATGGTCATGTACTCATGTCGTGCCGGCTGGCATAACTGGTCTCCACATGTCTGTTCTCAGGCCTAATAACACCTCAAACCGGTTATATGTAATGACACAATATGTCAGATTATGCTAATGTAGCCCAGCAGTAGCCAATGTAAAGTGAACTGCTTTTGCCCACCACATAAAGTACTGTAGTATTGCAAGGAGAGAGGAACAGAGGGAGAATTCATGACATTCAGTGAAATATTATTTCCACAACGACATGTTGTTTTGTATAATCAGTAATGTGTGTGCCCTTGAGCTCAATGTTGAGTCGCTGGAAACTCAATCCTTAATCCTGGTGTATGGTGTGCATATTCCATGGGAAATCTGTGACTGAGGGGTTGGTCAAGGCTAAGTTTTGATTGAAGCAAATGGGAGTGATGGTAGAACAATGGCATTTCAATCAACACCCCCATCACACACACACACACACACACACACACACTTTCTCTCTTTCTTTTTAAATTCTTCTGATTTGTCCTTCCACCGGTATGAAGTAATGTGTGTGTGTGTGTGTGTGTGTACAGGTGTATCTGTATGTGTGTGTGTGTGTGTGTGTGTTTGTGCATGTGAGTGCAGGTGTAGGTATGTGTGTGTGTGTGTGTGTGTGTGTACAGTGTATGCCTTGCAGTATTCACAAAGTCCCTCATTCTTCTGATGTAAATCACATACGCCCCTGGCCTCTGTGTCGCCGAGGGGCGTTCTCCCCGCTGCACCTAGGAAAAGAGCATCCATCACTGCCACGCTCCCACTCCAGCAGGCCAAACAGCCCGGAACATTCCATGCTTGTTCAACATTCTGCACACACAGGGAAGCATATGCCGCTGCACTAAACACAGCTGACTGAAAACAAACTCAAGGCCAAGTGCTCCTGCTAATTAGGCCCATTACACACGCATGTAAACAGTGCCTTACATAAGCACCAATCCAACGCTTTAAAAAATGCAACATGTGCAAATTTCTGCCTGAATTACAGTAAGCTAGATGCTGAACGGGCCTGTGTAACTTTTCTTTTTCCCCCGACCTCGCTTTTTAGTTCACAGATTACCCCCCAGATGATTACATAATGATACTGTGCTCCACACAATCTCTCTCAAATACTGGTAGCCTGCTTTACAGCATGCTTAGATTTAACAGACACTTTGCAATAAATCTCATTCGGTTTTAAGTATCAAATGTGTTGATATACTACATGTGTTGATGGCACTTCGTTGATGTAGCTCGAAGGCAGGAAAACATTGGTCGAGTGTTTTCAAACATCCAAGAACACCAGAGAGCATTATATCCAAAGCATTACAAGGCATGTTTTCTTCAAAAAGCTTTTTTTCATTGCATTTGCGCCTTTGCTTCCCCTGGGTATTTAAATGAAATCCTGTCATGTCTGTCGTATCAAACACGTTACCGCGCTTCTTGATGGTAACATTTTGAAGGGAGCGCATGTTTCCAGAAAGGTAAGGAGTGTCATTTAAACACAGCAGCTCCCCTTGTGTTTTCTCATGATTAAGTATGGGCAAGACAGCTGTGCTTGTGGGAGAATGTGATGGCACCTTGTCAGATGAAAACACACGTGGGGATATTTTTCCTCCAGGTATTTTCAGCTCATCCAGTTGTCAAAGGAAAGAGTGATGGGCGACCTGTTTTCCAATTGCAAAAACTGTAAAATATGGGCGAAAACAAATGTAACAGAAACAATGTATTCAAACCTTTAATCGGTTCCTGCCATTGTTCTAGAATATATAAAGAAGACAGTTTGCTGACTTGCTATGAATTGAGTTTTTTTGGTCTGTTTGATCATATGATAAATTGTCCAGAAGTGAATTTCTTCAAAATTAATCTTGTTTTGCATAATATTTTTTGCACTATAGCCTACTTGTCTCTTTAGTCTGTCACAGTGTTTCTAAAACTGGGACTGTTTTGATGACCTTGATGGCTTGACTCAGCTCTAGGTTATTCAGTAGAGGTAAATTAATTTCCTGCCAGGCTCTGGGTGCATGATAAGTGACTGAGCACAAGTCTGCATCATTTCTCTCTTTGTCTCTGTGGCTGCTGCCATAGACTGTCACACTGTGTCAGACAACCCAGCAGTAAAACCAGAGTTACTGCCTGAGTTTGGACCAGGTCCTATTCGCAAGACCCTCATTCCTTGGCATGATATTTTTTGGAGGGGTCAATTAAAATGAATCAGGGTTAATTAATGAATGTGATATCGGCGGACGTCCACGTTTCTCCCAAGCAAAAGGTTTAATGGACGCGGCTTTGCTCTTTGCCAGGATTTTATTGATTGAGAAACCTCATTCTTTGAAGGTTCTGAGTGAATAATATATCCACGTACGGGTGAAGGGCATCCGGCTGTGCTGTTTCGTAGAGAGTTTGTATGGACTCCAAGACAAAAAAAAAAATCATTTCACAAAGATGTCGAGATAAAAGATCAGACGGCCTGCTCTTAGCTTTCCCCCTTTTAGTCCAAACTCACAAACTCTTTCATTTATCGATCTGACCCTTAGATAAATACACTCTCTGACGTAAAAAATGAGCTCTCCCTGTATTGTTCGGTACATACAGTACTCTTAAGTGAAATTTCATCCAGCAGTCCAAGATGGGAATGAAGTCCTGGCACTCTCCTGGGCTTAGGTGCAGCCAGTGTGATACCAGAGATTTAAATAGTATCTGGTTGAAAAAAAGAAAGAAAGAAAAAAAACACTTGTAGTCATCAGGGTGTGAAATGAAGAGGGTCCCCCCAGGCAAATGTTTGGTTTGCATTTAGAATTAGCATGCCAGAAGTAATTAGAAACAAAAATGCCCCCCCCCACACACACACACAAACACACACACATGCACACATACACACATATCCTCCCTGTGAAATGGTGCGTCACGATAAAGCAGGTAGGAAGTATAAATTTTAATTAACAATCCCCTGACATACTGCAGATTGAAACGTGATCATTCAATGAGGTATCCCGTCATGAATGCTTGTATGGTATGGTGGTGATGATTGCGGTGTGTGTGTGTACAGTGTGTATGTGTGTGTGTGTGTGTGTGTGTGTGTGTGTGTGTGTGTGTGAATATGTGCACGTGTGTGAGCAAACTTCAAACATGTTTGCTGCTTTTTAAATTTCCTGACACACTAAGCCATAACACCTTGACCTGATTTCATCAAAAAAGGACTCAAACTACAGTATAGGAATCCACAACACAGGCGAAGCAGACACAGTGGCCACCTGTTTTTGATGAAGCCTCAAAGGCTTCAACAAGGCAGCAAAAAAAAAAAAAAATCTTTACTGAGGGATAGGCTCAGGCGGCACCTAAGCGTGTGCACACGCGGGGGAACACATTAGCATTGTAGAACAGAGCCCTCCATCTATCAAGCCAGCTGTAACAACCTCTTCTCCCACGCAGGGGTTACTTTTTGGAGCTGACAAACTCAGCCCACATTTTTTTTTTCTCGCTCTCTCTCTTTCTCTCCCTCCTAGCTGGCAGTAAATCTGTCATGGTTTTCACTTCGCACAAGACACACTGTAATTCAGAAGTCTTGTCCTGCATGCTGGGCCCAGTTAATTGTGAATTATTTACGAGTATTACACAGCGGCCGAGAATATATTACCTCTTCCCGAGTGGCGGACAGGTTTAAAGGCTCTAACCGCTCTGACAAGCGGAGGAATTTGAAGTAAGATGGTTTAAAACGGTTTGAAGTCTAAACACAAACGGTAAATTATGCGTGCAGGCCAGCAGTAAATCACTGTGATGGTTTAGAGTTTAAAACATGAATTAAATGGAGGTATGGTCAGTCTAATAGCAATGTTCAACCACGTCCGGAGAGTGATGCTCTTCTGAGCAAGATTACATCATTACACATTTGATTAAACACCACTGAATTTCAATACACACCTTTTACTGCAGAGTAATTGTATTACATTATCATGTTACAATACCGGACCGACACTAGTTGTTCTAAGGCCTGTAGGGCTGCATTAAATAGCAATATTGGTTATTGTGCTCTGTGAGGATTCTCTGTCAGATGAGGACACACACACACACACATACACACACGCCCCTATTTTACTACACCTACATTAGGCCACACCAATTAAATTAGTTGGTTCTCAGATTTTTTCAGCAAAAATATGAAGCGAGCGGGCGGAAAAAAAAAGAGAAAAAAAAGTTCTGATGGAAAAGCCAGGAGTGGAAATAAGGAACTCCAGAGGAATAAAACAAAGGCAATGAATTACTGTTATTAATTTCATACAGCCCTTCTAATATCTTATCTTAACAAAGCTTTATTTTGTCTGCTTTGACCCACAAAAATCTTCTTTGCTCCTTACACAGGTGAGCCCAGTTCAATTTTGTTTACATACCTCCAAGTTAGTAGCAATTTGTTAGCCAATACTTTTTTTTTTTTCCATTTTGTGATTTTCACAAGAGGCGAATCCGAGAACCAACTAATTAAATTGGTGTGGCCTTAATTGGTGTTTTTCAAGTCTACTGTACTGTATATACTCATTTAGTTTATCTGAGGGACAGCTGCTCAGGTACAGAACTGATTTTGAAGACTTTTTTTAGCATTATTCCAAGTATACCTAATTTATGTAAAAAAACAGGTTCACTTTTCATCATTTTAATGATTCTAGAATCCTAGCAAAAGGACTTTTTCATCTAAATTATTTTGTTTACTTTAGCCAAGGACCAGCACCAACTTTTACTGTTAGATAGGCTATAGCAAACTGATTTATATTCAGTTAAAATACTCTGAATGCTTCAAAATCTACAACGTGATTCAGAACAGAGCCAGTTCTCTTTAGGTGGAAGAGGCCTGTGCTATGTGTAGCCTATTCTAAGCTCAGACCCAAAGCTCAAATCCACTGAAGAACAGCCAACACAAAGCCCTGTGTTTCCTTTACACGCCACTGTGTCACCTGTGCCCTGCTCTGTCTACTCCGTGCTGGCGGCTCATCAAGCGCGTCAATTTGTCAGCTATACAGTCTCATCCCCCCTGGATCCCAGTGCTTCTGATAGACCCCCCACCACTGGCATTGACTGAGCCTTGTAATGTAGCAGGGAGGGGGGGGTGAGACTCAATCTTTGGCACACAGCTGGCGGCAATGCCTGGAGCACGCCCGGTGACAGGCATTGTCATGGAAACCACACTTCCGCTCCTGTCGAGCAACGCTGCCACCCATCGTGTCGCTTAACACGTCGATCGGCACCCCTCCTAACCCCAAATCTCTCTCGTCCTGTCGTGCCTCTAAAACTTTTATGTCATACTGTTTCTGATGTTTTTTTTAACCATTTCATGTCCATAAACGGACACAATAAATATCATGATGATTTTAGTGCTAACCTATTTTTTTTTCATGCTTCTGGTTTTAGTGTTTCACTGTGTGGACAGATGGTGTGTAAAAGTCATTAAAAACGATGTGCCTACTGGTTGGGATCCAAGGATGGAAGGGCTGTAGGAGGGGTCCTGTAATGATTATTTCTGTCAGGGGGTCTCTGTAACGGGGCTCTGTTTACCATCAGTAATCATCTAGGCTGAGACAGATGATAAAGTAATAATGCCGTGGTTTGCTGTGCACTGGGATCGTTCCTCCACACCATTTTGGCGACTGACAACTTTACACTGGTGCTAGAGTCAAGGCACATACATACACATGAGAGTGCATCCTCCTCTTGTTGTAAACAACAACCTAATTTTCCAAGTCAGATTCCAGGGAGACTGGAGTGCTGGAGTGGTACACACATTACTTTTGATGTTTAGTGTTTGGTGCGAAGGCGGGTTGTTTTCTAATGAGGTGCATTTGAGGCCAACAATCTGCTCATTTATTTCCTCTGGTCACCCCATGTCTGTAGCCCACAGTCCCAGACTCAAGCGTGACCCATGGGCCTGCAGCAGTTAGCCTTCTGCTAACCAAGCATGCGCATGTGAAGCCAATCATGGAGATCTGATGGATGAGGCATTTTGCCTGAAAAGAAATTAATTCATGTTAATGTATTCTTTCCATGTCAAGAGGTGACACTAATTAGACAAATTACATGCGCAAAGTAGCCATTAACTCCATTCAATGGCAGATTGACCCAAGGCAATGCGGTTAATGTGGTTTCACTTGCACAGCCAAGCCTAGCCTAGCCTCGTCTTGCCTTGCCTTGCCGCCATCCCGATGAGAATCTTAGCAATGTGCTGCAGGCTCAGGCGTCAGTACGTACTGTATATCTTGGCTGTGATATCTCCCTGGGCACGGACCATCGGTAACAAAGGTAAACACAAATATATAGACAAAACACCCCTGGAAAGCTGGGCTCCAATCCACGTGCTCCTAAATCTCACTATATTCCCCGACTCCATCTTGGGTTGCGAGAAGGTGAGAGACAGGTTATTTATAGTGCGGAGCGGAGGGGAATGGAGGGTGGAGACAGTGCTGAAATGTACGCAGGCAATAACAACATGCGATGCATCATTTCACAGGACAGTTGTTAACATTTCACGGCTGGGTATATTAGCAGTGAATAATAACTGTGACATTGACAGGCCTGGGGGAGAAGGGATAAAGGGGAGGTTCGGCACCAGGGCGGGGGCGGCTGGGTGGGGGCGGCTGGGCAGGCAGGCAGGCAGGCAGGCGGGTGGGTGAGTGGATGAGTGGGTGGTTGGCTGGGTGGAGGCAGGTGCTTGCTATGTGTTGAGTTGCCCTGACACTTCGACAGCACCATCCCCCCAGACTCTCACGTACAAATAGACCTACACACATAAACACATGCATAACCTCCCCCCATACACACACACACACACACACATCACCGCTACCATCAGCACCAATCTCATCCTTCTCTGACCTGCCTCTCTTCCTTCGGGGTTCTTATTTACGTGGATCAGAGCCCCGGAGCTGTTGATTGATGGCACATCCCCTTTTATTTATGGTATTGTTTACCGCTGGCAAATAAAGCATGCTAATCTGCCGCTGTCATTCACACTGATGAGGGTGCGGGTGGGGAGCATGCTCTATCTGCGATCAGGACGTCTGCAGGAACGTAACGGCAACCACTGCGCAACCATGTGGAAAATTGTTTGTTGTGGATTTATTCAGAGCTGTCTCTGTGTGTATGAGTATGTGTGTGTGTGTGTGTGTGTGTGTGTGTGTGTGTGTGTGTGTGTGTGTGTGTGTGTGTGTGTGTGT
>JASCQY010000036.1:2584307-2595858 GCA_030264315.1 Sardinella tawilis
TTACATTAACATAACATATGGAATGTTAAACAGGAAGTGCTGGGGGAGCCGTTCTAGAACTAGAACCTGAAATGGTCGGTTTGCTGCTCATGATTCAGTGCCTGCCTTGGCAGAGGTGACTGAGGGCGTGCTTGGTGCAGGGGCCCTGTTGAGAGGGGGCAGGCAGGAGGAGGAGACGGAGGAGTGCATTGTAATTGAGAAGGTCGCGAGAGGGCACCGCCGCGTGAGGAAATCAAATGGGAAAACAGTGAGGGATTGGGTTGGGTTGGGTTGGGTTGTGCTGTGGTGGGTAAAGGAAGGCAAAGAGCAGGGGGGTATGGGAAGCAGGGCTGGGGAAAAGCTGTGGGGAGAGCTACTAGCATATTGCTATTAGCGCCTCAGTGTTTATGGCTCTCTTAAATGTTTAGTAGGTGTCAGCGGATACCTCTAAATGCCTCTCCAGGAGGAGGCACATAAATAAATAAATAAATAAATAAACAAATAAACAAATAAATAAATAAAGAGAAACAGTCTCCCTGCTTGACTGCCCTCGGTGTCAAGGTTAAAGAAACATTCCGCCAACATCAATATCCTCAGACAGGTGCTCCGGCGTGCATCAATGAGAGGCGCGGGTTTAGCGAGACGCTAGCGCGAGACGTTAGCGCGCCAACGGGGCTGCCAGCTAGTTGGCGCGAGAAGCACAGAGGCAAGGAGGCAGGGGGAGAGCGACAGCAGCAGCAACAGGGATGAGGACTTCTGGTCTGCCAGACAAATTGAACGTAGACTTTACTGCCAAGACAAAAATTTAAAAATAAATAAACAAATAAATAAAACCCCTATGGAGACCGCCAGTGAAACAAAATAAATAAATAACGCAAAGTAAGGTTAACTGTGAGACAGCCAATGCAAATGTCTAGAAACTGAGATCATTTGGTGTCATGAAGGCACTGCTATATGACAGCCAGCATTCACCTTCACTGAGTTTAAAGTCCATGCTTGTCTGGGATTAATTGTTTGTTTCCATACAGGCATCACCTTCATGTGCTCGAAACTGTTAAACAACTGTACTTTAAGAAGTTTGGGAACTTTAGAAAGTTTGACAAATTTCTTTGAAATATCCCTAACAGCTGCTGAAGGCCAAGATAGCCTACCAATTACATCAATTCTACCACCACCATCTTCACAATTTGCCAGCATTCAGAAGTTCAGTACCACTTAACTCTTTTCATAAACTCTCTGACCATTGCTTTCATTAACATCTCTGATCTGACCTTCAAAAACCTGGAGATTAGCCTTATAAATCTAACTATGAGTATTTGCCAGTGCACTTGCGGCTCGGGGCCCACGTTATGCTGTCCAGCACAGCACGTCTTGTCCACCAGACCCCTGGGCCTCTACTACCACAGACAAGCTGAAGGAGCCTCTTTCTCTTGGGAGGAAATGATGTAAGACAGTCATTCCTGCCCGTGTGAGCACGGCATCAAGATATCTGGACAGGATCCTGGTGACTATCTCTCTCTCTCTCTCTCTTACACACACATACTAGCACATCCACACACGCACACACACATACTAGCACATCCACACACACACACACACACACACACACTCCATCTATTTCCCTTAGATGGAGTGGTCCATCTGAAATGTACTTGCTTCCGAGGAGGAGTGTCCCTGTGTGTTGTTTTATTCATCACATCGTGACTGGCTCCTGGCTGCCATTGGCTGCTGGGTGCTTTAATGAGGCCAAAAAGAGGAAGTCGCAATCCATATTTCATGGAATATTCCATTCAGCTTTTTTTTTTTTTTAAATGTTTGTCTTCAAAAAGGACATTATCATACGTCACAGTCCGCATAAAATGAGAGTCCTGGAATGACTCTGCTGCCACTGCTAGACTATCCAGGAAACCTTTGGAATTGGGATTGCATGGATTATCCGTTAATTCATCCATTAATCCCAGTCGTAAAGACAATGATCATCTAACCAGTGATGTGCAGTAGGCCTACAACAAAAAGCTGTTAACCATTAGAATACACACAAGCTCTATGAGAACAGCATACAGTACCACTGAAAAAAAAATAAAAAAATATCAGTGTCAGTGTCAATGACATCAAATATCAATGTCATCCAATGAGCAGCCAAAATAACAATTTTCAGTCTGCCTATGTGGTCATTCTACATAATTGGTATAATCAGCAAATACACAGTCCACACCACCACACTTGTAGTCTACTCCCACTCGGGAATGGGGATTGTGGAATGTTTGAATATGGCTAACCATTTCCAAACATGCCTCCACAGATCACTTTGATTAAGCAAAAGAGAAGCTAAAAAGCTGTGACATACAGTAGAACATTAAACAGCCCTCTGTGGCCGCTTGCGAGCCAAAGCTAATCTGAGCAGGTTAGCCGGCGGCTACCCACTGCCCCCCCCCTCTCTCCCTCTCTCTTTCTCTCTCTCTCTCTCGCTCTCTCTTCCTCTCTTCTTCCTTTACCTCCACCTTACTCGCCGTCTAATCAACTGTGAATTCCTAATAGACCCCGGCGAGGCAGATGGACTCCCCGAGGGGGAAGACTGTGCCTCTGTCAGCACGGGCTCCCTTCAGGAGGCCTGGCTCCAGTTCTTTCTAATGCTAACTATATTCTTTCTCTTTCAAAAGAGGGGGATACAAAAATATTGAGATATGACCCGACTGTGTTATTGTCACAAAATAGTGAGATACTAAAGTGAATGTGTTTGGACAGGGGTAGCCGAGGTCTCCAGGGTGGATGAGAGGAGGAAGAGAGTTTTCTTTGTTGGAAACACCGAGTGAATCCTAAAGATGCGCATTTAGAGAGAAGCCTGGCTGAGATAGGTTTCAAAACAGCCCCACAGCCCCTGCGAGGTTTAATGGAAGAGGTCAGACGGAAAGATGGAGAAAGATATTAAAAAAAGAAAAAAGGAATCCATCTGCCTTATAGGCAGGCCAGAGAGTGAGAGAGATATCTGAAGAAAGACAGACAGAGACTACCAAATGAAAAGTTCGGGGGATTGCCCACCAGGTTAGGAGAGAGAGTGTGTGTGTAAGAGAGAGAGAGAGAGAGAGAGAGAGATGAAGAGCTTGTAAAATGACTACTGTAGGCCTCTGGTAAATAACTCAGCGTTAAAAGTGAATGGAAGCAACAGAAGCAGCAGGCAAGGGATATATGGGAATACTGTACAGGTGGGTGCACAAATCTCACAGACAAACAGGAGTAAAGAGAAATAGGGTAACAAGAGGAGATGAAAGAAGAAGAAGAAGAAGAAGAAGAAGAAGAAGAAGAAGAAGAAGAAGAAGAAGAAGTAAAGAAGAAGAAAAAAAATTAAAAAGAAGGAAAAATGAAATGAGTGGGGGCACCATGGCTCAGTTGGCTAAGGCGCCATACCATAAATCCGGGGGACTCGGGTTCGAGTCCGACCCGAGGTAATGATCCTTCCCCATCTCTTTCTCCCACTCATTTCCTGTCACTCTCTAACTCTCCTATCAGAATAAAGGCAAAACAGCCCCAACAATAGCTTGAAAATGAAATGAATAACAGATGAAAAAAAGAGATGAAAGTAGCAAAAGAGAGAGCCATGGCTCAGTGGGCCGCCCCGAGTTCGAGTCCGACCCGAGGTCATTTCCCGATCCCTCTCCCTCTCTCTCTCCCCACCCATCTCCTGTCAGTCTCTACTGTCCTATCTGAATAAAGGCAACAAAAAGCCTCAAAAATTAGCCTGGGAATACCCATGCTGCCTTGCGCGTTCGTTCCGAACTGCACAGCAGCCTGGAGACCATGGCCGAAATTTTCGCATGAATTTGGGAACCAATCACACAACGGGGAGAGATGGCAAGACGATGCACGAACTTTTGGACAAACGAAACCTGAAATCCCATACGAGAAAATGTATAGGTGGTCCCCAGACTAAATCTCACTTGAGATTTAGGCTGGTGTTAGCCAGGCTACCCAAAAATATCTTTAAAAAAAGAAAGTAGCAAAAGAGTTTAGAGCAAAGAAGATAGGTGCGGAGTAGGTACTGTACTATCTGAGGAGGAAGAAGCCTCCCCTGTGCCCCCCCAGCCCCATCCACTCACCGCTGCTCTGGGTGATGTTGATGTCGACACGCAGCTCCGGCACGCTGCTCCCAGGGAAGGCCGCCACGCAGCTGTAGGTGGCCTGGTCGCGGAACTTCATGTCCACGATCTCCAGACTGCTGGTGCCTGGGGGCATGTCGGGGTCGCTGCGCAGCACGATCAGGCTGTCCGTGGGGTAGATGGGCACGCCGTTCTTGTACCACGTGTAGTTGACCTTGTCTTGGGGCTGCGCGTCCACGTGGCAGGAGAGCTTGAGGTCTCGGCCCATCTGGATGCTCTCGCTGTCCTTGTTGGAGTCGGGCGTGATCTGGAAGGTGAGGTTTTTCATGGCTGGACAGAGGGGACAGGGACAGGGACCGGGGCAGGGGCAGGGACACAGGGTAAACAGTAAACAGTGGGAGAGAGTGAGACATAGTGAAAACAAACCAATTTACTGTAAGAACAGAGGAGACTATGGAGGAAGATGCTGACTTAAAAGTGCTAAAAGTTATGTCCCATTGCAATGAGCCCTATAACTATTGGGAAATAAAGTTTCATGGATGGCAGTAATTATCTCAAGCAGTGCGAACAAAATTAGAGCAATTATTCAACAAAATTGCTCTTAAAATTGGATCAATACAAATTTATGAAAAGCTGACAGGCGGAATTAATGGAAGTTCTTGAGAATAGCAGAGAATACACACAAGCACATAAACTGAGCACTAATAATGTCAATGTTTAACTCGTGTCAGAAACATTTGAGGTGACTGAAAGGAGTAAGTCAGCAGCTCTGTGTCAGTAATGTTGCAGTTAGGTCAGCATTTGGCCCCCTTTTGTTCGCTTTACTTATTCATAACACTCTTACCTGCTCAACCGCTGACTTATACATGAGCCCACATGCTAAGAATAGCCAATTAGCTGAGCGATAACTAATATAAGGCTTGTAGTCCTTGTTACGTGTGCCAACAAGAATGCCTAATCACAAGCTCTGAGAAATGCATTTCATTAACAGGAGAAATGTATTTAATTCATAAGCGTAGATGACCATTTGACTTCTCGCATTAACGCCGGGTGCGGTCCATTTGTTGGAATTTTAATGGCATACTTTCAGTGGCTGGCTTAAAACAGCTGAGCTGAGCTGAGCTGTGTGCATCTCTATGCGTAATATTCCTTTTTTCTTCTTCTTCTTCTTCTTCTTCCTCCTCCTCTTCCTCTTCCTCTTCTTCCCAGCATCCTTCAGGAGTTCTGCTGATTCATCCCTCATTTGTAATATCTGGCCTGATTTGGGCCCGCTGGCAGAGATAAAGTTTATCATGGGGGCAGGGAGGAGATAGGGCTCCAGTGGGACCGCAGAGCCACTGGTGGAGGGAAGATTGGCTATCGCCGTCTGTCAGAGGGAGACTTTGAAAAGCCCTTTCAATGCCACTGACTCCACAACAAGTTTAACAGGCCAGCGCTAAGACAATGAGATCACCTAACCTGTTAGCCTAGAAATCTAGACCACCTAGCAGCAGAATGTATTCTTGCCTAGCTACTTGGTCTAGTCTCGCACGGTAAAGGCAAATCCTGGCCTGTCTCGACCTAGGACAGACCAATCAGAACGCTCTATCTGTGTAGCGAGTCATTGGGGCGGGCTTAGCACGATGACGAAAGGGCTGCCTGACAGCTCTGATTGGTCAGTAGTACTGGCCTATTACGTGCAGAGACAGTTTGAATGACAACTGTTGATCTCACCCACAGGCTTCAGCGTGAACGGTCCGATTCCAGACTATACAATTCATGTGTATAATTTGGCTTGCCAGGCTACTAACCTGTAGCTATAGCTTATATGTATTAGATTAGATGGTGACCCTCACAATTTCTATACAGAGGAGCATTTAGCTCACCGGAGAGCTCTTACAAAAAGCTTGACGTTAATGAGAAGATTTTCAATGCAAAAATTGTAGCTCATGTGAAATACAAATTAGCCTTTTTTGGGTTCCTGCATCGAGCTGAAACTCCAGGAATATTTCAGTATCTCATAAACAAGCTGAACAGCAGAGATGATGCACAGGCCAGATCCATCCCTGTCATACTCACATACACACACACACACACACACACACATACAAATGGAAGTTTCTAGGCCTCTGGTTTGCACACCTGGCCTCACACAACAGATGCAATTGGAGCCAAGTGCTGGAGTGTGTCCGCATTCAGACGACAGAGAGAGAAATGGAACAGTTTACAGCGCGTCAGTCCCGCCCCATTACGAATGCTCCACTGAGAGGGGAGGGAGGAGTGTGTGACTGTGAGAGTGTGTGTGTGGGGGAGGGGGGGGGGGGGGACCTAACCCACCAAATGGCTGGTGGGGTGTGTTCAAACGGATGGCGCCCGTATGCTTCTACCTGCCGACCGCAGATTGGAGCTGGTCGGCGGTAGTGGTGGCGGCGGCAGCAGCAGCAGCGATGACAACAACGGTAGCAGACGCCACCTGTGCTTCGATGACATGCCGAGCCCCATTAACAAAGACAGAGAAAGAGGAGGACAGAGAGAGAGATAAACAGAGAGAGAGAGAGCAAGAGAGCGAGACAGCGTGAGAGAGAAAGAGAGAGAGAGAGAGAGCAAAAACACCTCGGCCATTCACAAACAAGCATGGAGTGTCTGCCTGTTCTCTCCATCGCTAATTACTCTCCATTCCCGGCAAATTAATTGGAGTAAATAAAGATGATTAAAGACCCTAAAAATAGACTGCACGGCCCGCTGCCGCCGCCGATGATGATGGCTTCCTGCGATCGCAGGATATTACAGAAACGCACTTAACCTCTGAGCTTGACACGATTAGACAGAGGCGATGGAGATAATCCGAGATCAACTGTTCTCCGAATGCATATGTGCTAGCGTGCTAGCGTGTGCTAGCGTGGCCCACCCACAGCACAGAATGCTCCTGAAAACTGACAGGCTAACAGTCCTGTCAATGTTTTCAGTACTGAGCCGCACTCATTGCAAAATAATGGATATCAAGCTTTGGTTTGAAGACGTTTTAATACTTAAACTGGAGATATTGACTGAGTCTAAGGGCCGCTTTGTATAATATTTCACTAGAATATTGGGTGTCACTATTTGCTCTGCCAATACAATCTCCAACCTGTATTTAATACAGCTGAATTGTGAAATGATGGATTTATCATTCAAATATGTAATATTCTTATTTGCATACACACACACACACACACACACACACAGTGTAGAAGTATAGTTCTATATGTCTCTTACTCCTAACGATGAGGTTGACATTCTTCTTGGCTGGGTTGCCCACATTGTTTATGGCGGTGCAGTTGTAGAAGCCAGAGTCGGAGGGCCGGACGTTCCGCAGGGTGAGGGACCCACCGCGGGCCACCATTCCCTTAGGTCGGGACCACGTCACCACTGGGTTGGGATACCCCGCCGTCACCTGGCACAGCATGGTCACGTCTTTGCCCGGGTCTACCACCAGTGTCTCGTTTCCGGACAGTCGGAGAGCCGGGGGACCTGTAATAGCGGAGAACAGAGAGAGCTGACATCACAGTGAAAGGTGCCATCACAGAATGCTGGGGCACCAGGACAGACAGGTGGGTTTGTCAGAAATAAATGGTGCGGAATATTTAAAGAAATTGGTGACTTGTTTCAACTAAACAACTCTTACAGATCAGAGAACCTAAGCATCCTTTGAACTTTGACGAGTTCTTTTAAGAACTCTGAAGTCCGCAGGAGAAGCATGATGTGAGTAGTCTTGGGGGTGAGTAGGTTTAGAGAAATATTTTTTTTTATGCTCTAAATACAACAGAGGCAACTGAAATGTCTAATAAGACCCCACATTATGCAAAACTCATCATAATATTCTGCAGTGCCGCCCTTGGGCCAAAGACTGAGTGATTGGGTGGCCATTTTTTAATTGAACCATCAACCTTTGAGATACTAACAGACAATGGCATGACACAAGTGCCATAGATAAGAGGCGTTTAAGCACTTATGGGGAAAAAAATAAAATTAGCATGACTCGCTACCAGATTAAATAATAATACCCGAGAGCAGACACACACACACACACACACACACACACACACAGTCTCCATTATTAGTTGTAGTATAAAAGAGATGAAAGGGGTCGTGGCCTCGTGGACTCGAACAATAGCATAATCAAATACATCCTCAACAAAACAAGGGACACAATGCCTGGAGCTGTGTAGTGTAGTGCTGTTCAGGGGAGTATTTGGAGAATCCATAGTCAAATCTACTAATCTGGGCATCTTCATGGGAAAAGCTGCATAATTTCATCAAATGAATGAGTCATAACGATGGCTCAACTATATTAAGTTTATGACTCTAAAAGCATGAGCTAATGTATATGAAGACTTAATGTAGACAAATAGACTGAGTGGGAAAATTAAAGTGCCAGTGTATGATTTGGTGCGACACATACTGTAGACAAGTAGACAACTGTTTTATCTCTGTCTGAGTTTCCAAAACCAGCCTGCCTGAAAAGAGCAAAATGCCCTGATATTCAAGGGGGTGAGGTATGTGTGTGTGTGTGTGTGTGTGTGTGTGTGTGTGTGTGTGTGTGTGTGTGTTTTGGGAGCGAGTCGGACAGAGATCGATAGGAGCCCGTCGACCTGAACGCATCATGCGCAGAGGGCAAGCGAGGGAGAGGAGAACAAAGGACTGTGGGAAAGGAACACGGAGAAAGAGGAGATGAGGTTGGGCCTAGAGTGGAAAAGAAGCACTTCCAAAAGGACATTAATCATCTGTGGAACTGGTGAACCGCTGTACACACACACACACACACACACACACACACACACACACAGAGACACCGAGAAATGTCCAGACGGGCTATGAGAGACAGAGAACACACACATGCTGTGCAACACATTCGAACACACACACACACACACACACACACTTGTTCACAAAGAGTTCGATACCACAGTGACCCATAGAAGGCATATACTCACACAGACACACAAAGACACACCCACATGTGAAACAATGTCACGCATGGACAACTGGAGCAGCAACAAGAAACAAACCACCACAGCACTCACAACTCTAGAAACTTTTAAAGGAGAAGTTTGGTGTGAATCAATTCATAGCCCTGTTGTTAGTGGACACTGAATACTGTGTAGCAAAAAGAACAAAAAAAAATTGATGCAACATAGGCCGAGTTATAAACCAATAACTAATGTTACCTGAATGGGGCATGGAGCAAAATGAAACTGAAACTGAAAGTCAGTATGCCCCATTTTCTTAGTGTTAGTTGCCCAGTTCATTATTTGGCCTATGCAGTGTCACATTTTTTCGTTCTTTTTTCTATAAACAGCATTCAGTGACCTTGAACAACAGGGCTGATTGATTCACACCGAACTTCTCCTTTAAGTAGAAAAAAGAACATTTCCACCTGGACCTAATTCAATCAGCACCTGTATTTCTAAAGAGAGTCTTAAAAGGATAGTGTACTGTACATTAAAGAGTGCACACTAGCGCCCTTAGGCTGCGTGAGAGAGGACTCCACGTGTTGGACAAACAACCACATACTGTAGCCCTTTTCAAAGGCATTGCAGACTCTTAAGGCGCTGGCAACAAATCACAAAATCGAAAGGGTCAGAGATTAAGGCAATTAAAACTCCTCCCTCTTATGATTTCTGCATCATCAACATCTTTTTAAGAAATATATTTGTTGAAAAAATATCGCTGGGCTGCACTTAGAACACTGACTAATTTTCCCAAATGAGCTCATTAGGAGAGCAAGTGATGAAGAAGCACTCTGCATGGTTGACAAGAATTACTGCGAGGCTCTTTCCAGTTTATTCCTTGGCCCTCTTTTGCAAAATTAAATATATTCTAACATTTTCCTTACAAATAATTACTATTTAATTACCAAACATAGTTATGAAGACAGAAAATGTATCTGTGATCCCTTCCTCTCCTCTCCTCTCTTCACTGATATCTGAGGGAAAGTGTCACTAGTTCTGCACCATTCTCATATTACTATATAACATGCAACTATAGTTTCTATTAATGGGCATCTTTATGCATTGGTGTGTTACATGAACTAAATTCTGAATGAACACCATGAGAGAATCAGTTCCTTTGGTTAGAACCAACTAGTGCACAGATTCTTTTTGTTGTTTTTTTCCTCAGGTTTGCTTTATCGGTTTCAGGGCCTAGCCATGCCATATCGACCTGCTGTCTGACTTCACACATTAAATTGCTTTGGGTTAAAACTCTTCATGGAACCTTCGCTGTACTGTAGAAGTGGTCAGACCTAGACATCATGCCATCGTCTCATTGGCCTTAGGGCCTCTGTGTGACTTACACGTGTGTGTGTGTGTGTGTGTGTGTGTGTGTGTGTCTGTGTGTGTCTGTGTGTGTCTGTGTGTGTCTGTGTGTGTGCGCTTGCGTGTGTGTGTGTGTGTGTACTTGCATATGTCAGTGTGTATCTATGTTGGTGGTGTGTGAGTGTGTGTGTGTGTGTGTGTGTGTGTGTGTGTGTCTGTGTGTGTGTCTGACAGTGATCAAGATTGAGAGAGAAGGAGCAGTGTTGCCCTTAGCTCCCAAGCTTCACCCAAATCCTTGATGATCCTTTAGCAGTTTGTACCATAGTGGCACATAAAGCTGAGGCCTTTGTGACCACAGTTTAGCTCTGGGTCACAAACTTTTAGGAGCAATAATAATGAAGACCACAGAAGTATCACACGTCACAACACACACACACTCACACACACTCGCTGACACACACACACACACACACACACACACCACATACTCACACACTCACACACACACACACACACACACACACCACATACTCACACACACACACACACACACACGCTCACACACGCGCTCACACACACACACACACTCTCTCTCTCACACACACACACACACACACACCACATACTCACACACTCACACACACACACGCTCACACACACACACACACACACACACTCTCTCTCTCACACACACACACACATACACACACACACACACACACACATACACACACACAAACGCGTCAACAGTAATATTTGCACACACAATAAGAAAGAGTCCTAAAGAGACCTGCTGAGAGGAAGATGGAGTGAGTGAAGAGCGTGAGGAGGCGGCAGGGGAGAGAGAGAGATAGAGAGAGATAGAGAGAGGGAGAGAGAGAGATAGAGAGAGAGAGGGAGAGATAGAGGACAGAGCTGAGGTAGGATGGGCTGCGAAGAATTATCACTTCAATTTCCTGAGGAGCTGGGTGGCAGAAGCAAGCGGGTCAGCTTGTGGTTGTCCCAGAGTAATGGGATTGATGCACACACACACACGCATGTACACACACACACACTTCAGTTCTGTGTTTTACAGTGATTCCCGCTGCCTGTAAGACACGTTATATGAGAGAGCGACAAAGGAAGAGAGAGAGAGGGAGATCAGAAAGAGAGCAAGGAAGGGAAGAGGGAGTGCAGGAGGGAGAGAGCGAGGGAGGGAGGGAG
>JASCQY010000036.1:2611121-2618621 GCA_030264315.1 Sardinella tawilis
CACACACACACACACACACACACACACACACACACGCACACACAAA
The DNA here is from genome assembly GCA_030264315.1 of Sardinella tawilis. NCBI lineage: Eukaryota > Metazoa > Chordata > Actinopteri > Clupeiformes > Clupeidae > Sardinella > Sardinella tawilis. Next base: position 2,611,168 of record JASCQY010000036.1, read on the forward strand.
TACAAACACACACATTGACGCACGGACGCATGCACACACACACACATAGGCAACACATGCACACGCACACACACAGATACACACACAAATACACACACACACATACACACACAAATACATGCACAGATGGATGTATACACACATACACACACATAGAGCACACATACACACACTGTTCCAATCAAATTTTTTACATGTAAACCCATCAAACATAGAGACGCAACATAATCCAATCTGTAGAGAATGAAACAAAAGATTACAATGAACAAGTTTAATCAGTTCATCTATTCTATTTGCCTTGCATCAGTAAACCTTCTATACTGTATGTCTGCATGATTATTCATGACAATCTGGGGGATCTGGTAATCCAAACATTGCTGAGATCTCTTGCAGCTGAAGGGGAAGTAGTCCCTACCGGCTGAGAGCTGTAGGCCACACTGGTAGTAAATTCTTAGAAAAAACAGGTGTGTGTGTGTGTGTGTGTGTGTGCATGTGTGCAGAAAGCACTGGTGAATGTGCTGAGGCAGCTGCTCAATGTTGATGCATCTGAGCGCTGCGCTACGCTACGCTTCACTATGTGCTATGCCGAGCCAGCTGATTATGATTTCTCTCCTTTCACGCAGCATCAGGATAGACTTTTTTTCTTGCCTTTCTTCAGGGTTCGTGGTTTTTTTTTTCCTTTTTTTTTTTTTTGTTCTGGCTCTCATCCACTTTTTCTTCTTGGCCATGTGCAAATGAAGGGGGGTTTCAATTCAAAACTCCTCCTACAGCCCCATCCCTCATCTCTCTCTCTCTCTCTCTCTCTCTCTCTCTCTCTCACGCTTTCATTCTCACTCCCTTCTTTCTTTCCTCTCCATCAACCTTTGTTCCACAGGAGCTGCAGCTTCAGGGACCAGCTTTGCCTCTCAGGCCTTCGCTTCTCTCTTGGACACTGTGTTCCACACCGCACCGTCTTAGAAAAGGATTCACACATTTCGCACATTCTTCCTCCCATCTCTCTCTCTCTCTCTCTCTCTCTCTCTCTCCAACTCTCTTTCTCTGTTACTCAATCAGAATCATATTCTCACTGTCGTTTGTCTTACTCTCTCTCTCTCTCTCTCTCTGTCCCCCTCTCTGTGTTTCTCTCTCTATCCCTCTCTCTCACTCATTACGCGGGCTGGCTCTCCTGTGAGCTGTAAATTAAACAGAGGGAGCCCATGACGGCCGGGGAAAAGGGAGAAGCAGAGCGGAGAATTTGGAGAAGGACGGCATCATGACGGCTCCTCCAGGGACGAGAGGAGGCCGCGAGAGGGAAGATGGAGACAGGAGAGAGAGAGAGAGAGAGATAAAGAAGAGAGGAAGAGAGAGAGAGACAGGAGCAATAAAGAACAGGAGTTTTTTTATGACAGAAAGAAGAATGGATAGTCGTGTGTAACGGAGGAACTGCATCATCTCTATAGCCTGAGTCGCAGAGGAGGAAAGGGGGGGGGGGGGGGTGATGGTGGAGTGGAGTGGGGGGGATTTGAGGCGGAGGGACAAAGGGATATGCCAGCACCATAAAAGAATATTAGGATCAGGTCTCTCTGACGGCAGGAATGAGGAAATAACACCTCCCTTGCGAGTGACCTTAGCAGCCGAGTCCTGACAACTAAAGTGGGCCACGGACCATAAAACAGGGAGGAGTTGGTTTGCGGAGAACTTCACAATCCGCATCTCCAGAGAGCCTAGAGAAGTGACGGAGCACGGTAATTTCAAGGGTTTGAGGATGCTGCAGGACTTCTTTGCATCAAGACACGTACACACACACACACACACACACACACACAGAAGACATACATATACATGTATAGAGAATTTATGAGCAAGTAAACATTTTCATTCAAATGATGTTAACCCCCAGTGATTCTGCTCGTGACAAATGGGACACCCAGAGTGACTGACTGACATACATGCACTGCCATCAGGGAGGGAGACGCAAGTTTAAATAATGCAGAGCATCTTTTATCCCTCTGAATCACATCTCGCCATTCATAATCCCCTACGAGAATAGCAACATGCTAGGCCTATTGCACATGTTCTGTCTGGAGCATGACATACAGTACTGCAGCTATCAATATGTAACACCTAACAAGAATCTCCTCGTTCTTATGAAAGCAGTCATGGCTACAAACATTCTCGACTCGTCTCTGTCAGTCAGATGTCTCGACAAAGAAAGCGCAGCACAGGAAACAGGGGTGGGCCATTTGTATGGAGTATCAAGGGACGGACAGATAGAATCAGCTCCCACCATCTCTTCAAAAAAAGGATGTCTGGCTTATGCAGACAGATTTTTTTTTTTTAACTTATTTTCTCTTGTGTGTGTGTGTGTGCTTTTTCCTTTTTCTCACTTGGTGTAACAAAAGCTGATGAAAGGTCAAGAAGATTTCAGCTCCCTGCAGTACAGTATCATATAACCTTCACGGAGGCCATCACGGCGAAAAACAGAGCAGGGAGGAGAGGAGGAGAGGAGGAGGAGGAGGAGAGGAGAGGAGAGGAGAGAAGAGAAAGAAAGAGAGAGAGAGAGAGAGATACAGAAAAGCGTAGTCTAGCCTCTGGAGAGGATAATGAAAGAGAGGCTCAGATAGGGCCGGCCAAACGACCTGGACAAGCAGGCCGATGCTATCAGCACGAGACGGAGGGACGCTTTTTATTTTCCCCGGCATTTTCTTCATTTAAAGCCCAAGGAGTGTGAAGAAGGCCATTCTCTGTCTCTGTCTCTCTCTCTCCCTCTCTCTCTCTCTCTCTCCCCTCTTCACAGAGCCCAAGGGTGAGTGGGGGACTTGGCTCTGAATGAGCCGCTATCTCCATCTCTCCACTGGAAAATGTATGTGAAGATAGAGAGAGAGGAAGAAAGAAGGGGGGAGAAGTGAAAGAAGAAGAAGAAGAAAAAGAAGAGTCCATATCACAAGCTCGCCTCCTTCATGAATGCATTTCTTTTTTCCTTTTTTTTTTTTCCCAAGTTGGGGTTGTGCCACCGCTATCTCACGACTCATCTCGCCTCTCCAACCTGAAGCCTCCACCACCAGCACAAACGCAGCCCCCACCCTCCAACCCCTCAACCCCTCAACCCCTTCGGCACGTCTGTCAGCCTGTCAGTCATCTGTCAGTCAGAGGCTCTTCCCAAGTGCATCATAGGCTTCCTGTGTTTTTATCAGTTTCCCCTGTAAGCCCCATGGACACCTCATGATGACAAAAGAAAGGAGAGGAGCGAAGGGTGTGTGTGTGTATGTGTATATGTGTGTGACTGTGTCTGTTTGCATGTGTGTGTGTGTGTGTGTCTCTGTGTGTGTGTGAGTGTGTATGCGTGTGTGAATTTGTGTGTGTCTGTGTATGTGTATGTGTGTGTTACTGTGTCTGTTTGCATGTGTGTGTGTGTGTGTGTGTGTGTGTGTGTGTGTGTGTGTGTGTGTGTGTGTGTCAAGCCTCCTGGCGTTTGCCTTTGTGGTGCCTCCGCTGTGGATCATGGGCCTGCATGGTGAGGTGCAGCGAGTGAGATCAAAGCGCAGACGTGACTGAGAAACTTTCTGGGCAATGTTCTGACAGGTGGCTGGCGAGCGAGTCAGAAACTAATAGCTTGTTTCGATTAAGCACCGCACGGTGAGAGGTGTCTCTTTTACTTTTTTATCCTTTCATACCACGTTTATCTTACTTGGAAAAGTTACAGAAAAGAAATGAAAGGCAAAAGATACCTACAGTATGGTAGAGATGGAAGATATTTTACTTTTACCTGAATGTGACCTTTATTTTCCTCATTTGGGGACACAGATTGGGGCAAAAGCAGTGAAAATGCCAACATACTGTATGTGAAAAATTCGACTTTGATTAATATACCCCATATAGAAAGCACTAGAAACATACTACCGTAATGTGGACATTCCGTGTACACTACAGAAGAGAACTGTGTGTCTTTGTGAGAATATCTCTTTGACACTTTCATGCCAACACACACATAAATACACCATAGAAAACTGTATTTTGTCCACAGACAATATGGCTTCGATGTGTCAATCAGGAATGAAGAACTGAAGAATTCTGGCGGGAATTTGTAGTGAATTGTACCCATGCCGTGGATGCCAGGATATGGGTGAATGTGAAACAATGTCATCTCAGTGCTCGGGCATCACATACTGTACACACACACACACACACACACACACACACACACACACACACATCCAACTATTCACACGTATCCTGTGGCACTGAAGCATTGGCACCCTTCAGATCTATCGCAAGATGCATAAAGGACCTATGATCTCTCCATTGCTCTCTCTCCCTCTTTCTCTCTCTCTCTGTTTCCTTGTATGATCTCTCCATTGCTCTCTCTCTCTCTCTCTCTCTGTTTCCTTGTTTGATCTCTCCATTGCTCTCTCTGTCTCTCTCTCTGTCTCTCTCCCTCTCTCTCTTTCTCTCTCTCTCTCTCTCTCTCTCTTTCTCTGAAGGATAAGAGGAGACCCAAAGCAAGCCTGACCTGCCCTAAATCCAGGCCTTAACATCCTCCACACTACCATCCCTCAACACTACTGTACAACACGATGCAAAAGCCCCATTAGCCTCCTCTGTCTACACAACTTGTCTGGGTCTGGCTTCATCTCTCTTTCATTTCTCTTCCATGCTTCTCTCTCACTCCCTCTTCCTTGTCTCACTGTTCTCCTGGGTGAAAGACAAAAAAGAAAGAAAGAAAGAAAGAGAGGGGGAAACAGAGGGAGAGAGAAAGAGAGAGACAGAGAGAGAGGGAGGGAGAGAGAAAGAGAGAGAGAGGGAGAGGAAGAAAGAGAAATATTCCCCCTGTCCTTCTTTTGCCCGCTCGGCAGTATGCGGAGCACAGCTGTACCCCTCCTCACGGCACGGATCTTTCCGGAGTCGCAGCCGCACACTCGGCACGACACCCTGTGCCACTCTCTCTTGCAAGGATACACAGGGGAGGGGAGACACAAAGACAGAGGGACTGAGAGAAAGAGACAAAGGCAGAGACAGAGAGCGAGAGAGAGAGAGAGACAGAGAGAGAGAGAGTAAGAGAGAGAGAGAGAGAGAGAGTGTAAGAGAGAGAGACAGAGAGAGACAGAGAGAGAGAGAATGAGAGAGTAAGAGAGAGAGAGAGAGAGAGAGAGAGAGAGAGAGAGTGTAAGAGAGAGAGAGAGAGAAAGAGAGAGAAGGAATGAGAGAGTAAGAGAGAGAGAGAGAGAGAGAGAGAGTGTAAGAGAGAGAGAGAGAGACAGAGAGAGAGAGAGAAAGAGAGAGAGAGAATGAGAGTGTAAGAGAGAGAGAGAGAGAGACAGTAAGGGGTGATAAAGGCCTCACATAAATCAGGAGAACAACACTAAACACAAATAACGTTTTATCCTCCTCCGTAAAACATGAAATCTTTTTTTATTCTTCTAAATCACCAAACAAAGCATATAGGAAGACAAAGCCCCAGACAGCAGCAGAGCCTGTCTTACACTGGAAACAAGCCCCTAGTTACACCTGTGGATTTCTCCCTGCATCATGCTGTAAATTTTTGATCAGGTGCGGGAGCATGCATGTACGACTGCAGATGGTGTGTGTGTGTGTGTGTGTGTGTGTGTGTGTGTGTGTGTGTGTGTGTGTGTGTGTATGTGTGTGTGTGTGTGTGTGCATGATTGTGTTTCTTTGTGTGTGTGCGTGTGTGTGTGTGTGTGTGTCTGTGTCTTCTTTTAAGCTGGAGGACCTGTGAGGATGTCTTTGCTAGAGCAGTTCTTCCAGCTGGCATACTGACACACGCTGACAATGAAGGGTTATTTATTTATTTAAGTGTTTTTCTTAAAGGATGGACATTCTTTTTTCACTGTTGCTGCTTTATGCATAATCAGGGCTGTCATGCCCATCACACTATAGTGAGGATCTGTTTGTGAGTGAGTGATTTTGTGTGTGTGTGTGTGTGTGTATGTGTGTGTGTGTGTGTGTGTGTGTGTGTGTGTGTCTGTCTGTGTGTGAATGCACAAGATACTTGTTTCCAATGTGTATGAAAAAAAAATCTAATAATTCAGCAAGGCCATCATGACGGCTATTTATCCTCAACAAAAGACCAACATATATTCAACCAACTATAACCCACTTCAAAGCATGAATACATAGAGTCAAAGACCAATTTCCACTTTTGTGGACAATAAAGTTATTGATGCTACATGTATATTATTGTATTATACATACTGATAGCAGCCCAATAGACTCCCAATTGATGTCAATTAAGATCTTTTGGGTATCATCACCTCATAGATCTTAAAGGAGAAGTTTGATGTGAATCAATCCATAGCCCTGTAGTTAGAGCTTACTGGATGCTGTCTGTAGCAAAAGGGACCAGGCAATTTGATGCAACAACCGACCGAGTAACCAATAACTAATGTTACTATTCAGCCTATGCTGTATCAATTGTTTTGGTTCTTTTTCCTATAGACAGCATTCAGTGACCTTGATCAACAGGGCTATGGATTGATTCACACCAAACCTCTCCTTTAACTGAGCGATCCTTTAATGCTGATGTTAGCGCTATGGTCATGGCCATAGGTGTAGTAGGTGTAGTCACTTGTGGATGTAGAGCTGATTCACCTCACTGAGACAGGAGGCAGGAGCCTTGAGTGCAGCCTTCCATTCTGTCTGACTACACAGTCTAATCTTCACTGCATCTTAAAAATATTAAAAATCCCCTTTACATATTTTAGAGTACTTTAATTTTGATTACAATGTTTCCACCCTTCTTCCACATGATTAATCTCATTATTACTCCACAATACCCTGACTCTGATTGGGGGAAAAAATCCAACTTGAAACGAATTTAATATTTTGTACAATAAAAAAAAGAAAAAGAAAGAGGCTGGCTCACGGAAAACATGCTGATCCTGAGCAAGTCCCTCACTGTTCTCCATGGCAACCATAGCCGACAGCCACATCCAGGCGCTGATATTAAATCTAACCGGACAGACAAAGGCTCGCCGAGGTGGGCAGGTCCACCGGGCATTTACCAGAATTGACAGCCAGGCTGCAAACACTAATGCAGCTGATTATTCTGCATACTTAACCGATTACACTCTCAAGTTGCAAGCCTTTCTGTGCAACACTGCTATGCACAGCCAGTACAGAGAAGCAAAGTGCACCTGGAACCTGTAATGGATTTTTCTAGCAAGGGCAACCATCGACACTTTCACCTCATAATTCTCTGTAATGTTACACATCAATATTGCCCCACCCAACCACCGCCACCACAGGCACACACACACACACGTACACACACACACACACACACACACACACACACACACACACAAACACAAACGCATGGCTGCCAAACACTCCAAAAAAGAGACACACATACACTGTTATCAGTCTTACACCAAACAAGGCATCTAATCTGGCACAGCCACTGCCCCCCTGGCTGAGAGTGTATGTGGAGGGAAAGGCGTCGGCGGAGGCGGCGGTGG
>JASCQY010000036.1:2621121-2624469 GCA_030264315.1 Sardinella tawilis
CCCATTCTGTAGCAGTTGTCTTGTCAACTTGGTATGTTTAGAACCAAAGTAAAGATCCAAAGAACTAAAGAACTAAAGGCCAAACGAAGATCCGGGGGCCAAATGCGGCCCTTTGCTGCATGGCCTTTCATGCGTCCCACCATGAAGTCAGAAAATAAGATGCATTTACATTTGTGCATTTGGCTGACGCTTTTATCCAAAGCGACTTACAATGTATGCCTCACATTCACACACCAGTGATGGCAGCTGCTATGCACCAGGAGCAATTTGGGGTTAAGTGCTGACTCAAGGACACTTCAGGCAGAGCGGGGCTCGAACTTGCAACCCTCTGGTTGCCGAACAGCACCTCTACCACCTGCGCCACAATCATCAATGTGGTTACATTGCATTCGATTCCATACTAAGGCCTAGAGAGTCCATCCTAATACTTCAATAAATACAGGATGTTACTCCAAAAAATATGGTTTCAAGATTTTTTATTTTTTTAATTTAAAGAGAGATCCTGAAAAGAAGAACCTGGAGTGTTGCACGATATTTGTATGCTATAAAATGGACTTGATTTTGGACAGAATGTGCTTGTCGCCAAGCCTGTCACTCAAGAAGGAGTACAGCCTATCAATCTGGAGAGGGAACTTCAAATCCTCACGGTTGCACTCAATGTGAGCCAGGTCATCCGACAAGATAAATCCAATACCAGACACCATCCCCACAAGAGGTTTGTTTGTGTGTACACACAAGTTTGTCTGTCTGCTTGTGTGTATGTGTGTGTATGTCTGTGTGTGTGTGTGTGCATGTGTGTGTGTGTGATTTCACTGGTATTACAGAACTTTTTCCATCGCCGCCAGTCGTGCGCTAATCCTGCCGTTAGCTCAGGAGCTAGCGGGCGAGCGCCCGGGAAAAGCCGTGTGCAAACAAAAGTGAGAGGTTATTACAGTCAAACACGGCGGGGAGATAACACAAGGACACGGCGCACAGGATTAGGGGGCCGTTCAATTGGGTTGGAATTTGCACAACCCACAACCCCCACCGCACCCCGTCAACCCCACGTACATTGCCTCTGTGACTGGCGTCAAGACGCGAGATATTGTTTGCCGTCAATTGTTGCACACCGGTGCACGGGGGTCGAGTCACCCCCTGCGGTCACGCTTGGTTGCTTATGCTCCTGTTGATGCTGTCTGCCACGTGCCCTTGACTTTTATCCTGCTCACGAGCACCTCCTCAAAGGGCAAAGATTAGAGGGAAAGATTTGCTAGTGTACCAGCACTTTGTGTTTGATGAAAATGTTTTTTTGTTTTTTGTTTTTTTTTTTAAGTGTTGGAGCTGTGAGAGAGAGTGCCTAATGTTTATCCTTCTAACCAAAAGTGCATGTTTATCCTTTTCAAGTTGCATTCTTCAAACCTGGGGAGAAAATGTTGATATTTGAGCTAAGCACAACGCAGTCAAATATATCCTTTTTTCCCCCAAAGCAACATTTTTGCCAGGCTGAAATCGAGTACTGCTTCATCCAAGGCATTCTGTTTGTTTCCCACTTACTGAGCCAATACTGTGACACTGGAGTTTGTTTGGGTGCATAAATTAAAAAAAGACACTCAAGGCAGCAGTAAAAAATGTGCTTAATTTTACCAAAAGTGTATAAGATTATAATTCAGAAATGCATTGCTTATAGTCTTTATATTTTCTACAGGAAACACATGGCTTCTCATGCTTCAACAAGTTCCTTCCACTGAGCGATGGAGTTTGTTGCACGTTTAGTGACGTAAAGGTCGAGGGCCTCGTGAAGCCTCACAGAGGCTGAGAGACAACATTCCCTGGAGGTCCATAACGAGGGAGGAGGTGACTGGGGAGCGATCGGAAAGCCGTGGGGGGAATGATGCAGCTGAAGAGGTTAGGGGGAAGGCTTCGGATTTCCCTCTGGGAATGGGAGATGGGAAGGCGGACAACTCATAAATCATCTCTAAGTCGTTCCCGCTATATTGCTATTGAGGAGCGGGCATTTTAAAGCACTGTGTGAAAGTGCACAACAATGAAATATCTCTAAGCGCCCCCTGAATCTGGATAGATGTGCCACAATTACACATAATGAGCCGAACATTTTCACCGCAGGCTGGCGCATGTGATCTAAAAGAGGAACTGTGGGTAATAGTAGAGAGAGGGACAGACAGGCTTGGCACAGACCGAATAAAATTCACATTTGTAGTTACTGTCAGAAATGTAGTGAAAATCAGCTTGGTTAGTGGCGCAGTTAATATTACGCTTAACATGCAAACGATATGTGAATGTGGGTATGAATGATCCTGACCTCTGTGGTTTGCAATGCAATGATCTCACTGAACCCCAGGCATGAGGAAGACATGACGTGACATTCTCCAAGCCCCGCAAACAACACATTTGTTCAGACAAACACACACAATTGCCATCTGGCCAAGAGTATCTACAACTTCACATCCCTCTTGATCTGTCTCCTCCACTTTCACTGTGCCTTTCCCAAACCTGCAGTACCGCTACCTCTGCTTCTTTCTCTCTCTCACACACACACACACACACACACACAACACACACACACACACACACACGCACACACACACACAACACACACACACACACACACACACACACACACACACACACACACGTGCGCACACACACACAACACACACACACACACACACACACACACACACACACAACACACACACACACACACCTGACACACTTCTGTGCAGACATAAGAATTCATATATCTTCACAGCTTCAACAACCACCTCCCCTATTCTTCCTGACACCCTGGCAACCAAGAATCAGAAAGCTGAGTGAATATTTCCACCAGAGCACCACTGCGTGCACATACAGTACAGTACTGTGCTGTAGGAGATGGTGAAAACAACCACAAACTCCATCAACCGCCCACCCACCACCACCCTCCCACTGCCTCCACCATCACGGTCTCCACCCTCCCTCCACCTCCACCTCCCACCTCCACCACCGCTGCTCAGTCTCTGGCACATTCCTCTGAAAATAACTCCAAGGTCAGTGTCTTGCACGCCGTCATGGGGCTCCACTAAGCATGGACTAATTAAACCTAATGTGAAACAACCAGCACATTCCTTATGAGTTCTCTCTCTCTCTCTCTCTCTTTTTCTCTATCTCTCTCTCTTTCTCTCCACCGCAATCACTGGCGCCCCAACATTGCATGGCATCTCCACACACACACACAGACACATACAGTATGTTACACACGCATACAGACATACACACACACATACAGTATGTACACACACACACACACACACACACACACACACACACACACACACACACACACACAAACACAGACAATACACCTGAGGA
>JASCQY010000036.1:2642253-2653481 GCA_030264315.1 Sardinella tawilis
GGGGGCAGCATGGTGGCGGGGGGTGAAGTTGAGAGGGGGTGGGGGTGGGGGTGAGTTGGGGTTGCCAAGGGCATGCAGATGACAGGACACAATTCAAAAGGTCAGAGGCAAGGTCACAGACGGGTGGAGGAGGAGGGGAGAGAAAGGTGCACTGACGGACAAGAGGCAGGACGCGCTTCTCACTGTGGATGGATGAGTTCTGAAGCACGCATGTAAGTGTGTGTGTGTGTGTGTGTGTGTGTGTGTGTGTTGGTGAGACACAGAGAGAAAGTTTGTGTGTGTGGAGGGTCAGACATGGTGAGTAAGTTGAGTGGCTGGGCCCTGTTGCAGGGTGGGTTTGAATGCATTCATAGTGTACATGTAGATCATCAGGATCTTCCTCATCCCCCCTCCCCTTCTCCTTCTCCTTCTCCCTTTCCCTCCCTTCCATCCCTCCTTCCTGTTTTCCAGCATCCGTCCGTCCGTCCCTCGCCCGCCTCCCCTCCCCTTGGCCTTGCGGACGCCTCAGGAGCACTCCTCGCCGATGCGCTGGCACGAGCGGCCCACCTTGCGGTCCAGCTTCACCATCTTGAGCACGGCTTCCTCGCGGCCCCGGCCCAGGTGGTCGAACAGGCAGTCGTGCTGCTCAGGGAGCCGGTGGAGCATGCAAAACACGTACCCTGCAGAGAGAGAGAGAGAGAGGGAAAGAGAGAGAGAGAGAGAGAGGGGGAAAGGGAGAGAGAGAGAGAGGAGAGTCAGGAGGGGTGCAAGTGTGGGAAAGGAGGAGAAAGTATAAAAAAAGAGGGAGAGAAGAGGGAGAGAAAAGAGATAGAAGAGGAGAAAGAGAGAGAGAGTAAAAAAGAGGAGAGTCAGGAGGGGTGCAAGTGTGGGAAAGGAGGAGAAAGAGGGAGAGTATTAAAAAAGAGAGAGGGAGAGAAGAGGGAGAGAAAAGAGATAGAAGAGGAGAAAGAGAGAGAGGGGTGAAGAGGAGATCACAGTGATTAGGAGATTTGGTGACATCACTAAGCAGTTTTCTACAGCTGGCCGACAGATGCACAGCGTGCTTCCTGAGAACTGACCCTGTTGGGAGTTCCTGAGAGCTTCCTCCGTTTCCAGCAATACCAGCTCTGGGTTGATTATCTATGTGTGCAATGAACTGGGGTCACTTGACTAAGACCCCGTACACATTACACCAGGTAATTATGAATCCGCATAAATTGATCCGTTTACCCCTCCTGTCCACATTATTATGGAGGATTTCAAAACTAAAAACGATGCTTTTTGAATGTGATCGCTAAGATGGATAAATCTGAAAACTCTGGCTTTGCGTTGTGGTGTGTACAGCGAAAACGGAGACTCCTAAATACGATGACGTGCGGTATTAATATTTCCCTGGCTTCATGTGGACATGATCTAAGATGGCACATTTAAAAGCGGAACAAAAAGTATTTGGTGAACACCGAACTATTTCATTTTCAAAAGGTCAGCTCATCCGTCATCTGGACTTGTACATTAAGCGTGCTGCATTAGGTAGGAAGGGCCCAAGAGTGTTTTGGTTGGGAGACAAAGACAAAGCGCACAAGAAGCCAACACCTGAAGTGCAACAAGCAAAACTAATTTCCCATCCCTCTAAAGCCTTCGCCAAGCCTGCCGACACGGAGTCGTGACAAAAAACCCTCACTAATTGACCACTGCTTTTAACGAGAGGGGCTTTAGCGTGTTCAAATAAATAATTAAATCAATAATAATAAAAAAAAACGGCCAAATGCATGCAAGGCAGGCTAGTATTACATCCAAAGAGGCTTAAAAGTGCTAGCTACAGCAGATAAAGCTTTCGCCCACAGTCAGCCCGTTGCTGCATTCAACGGATGCTTGATCATTAACATCCAAAGTAAGGAGAATAGAACAGAAAAGAACTTGTTTCATGTACTTTACAACACAGGCAGTAGTAAGGTTTTGTTTTGTGTTAGCAGTTAGGCTCTCAATTTGGGTTCCTAAACATCTAAGGATGATCAATCAGGCTTAATCCATTTTACAACCCAAATGGAGGACAGCACAGCAGCGTAGCAACTATCCATTTTACCAGTGACTGGATAATTGGCAGTTGTAGACAAAAGAAAGAGAAAAGAATAAATATATAACTAGCCAAGAAGAGAGAAAAAAGAGTGCGTATGTGTGTGTGTGGGGGGGTGGGGGTGGGGGTGGGGGGGTCGTATAGTCCTGCAATTTAAAATGCCTGGCATTAATCCCTTGTTCAAGAAGGAGTCTTGTTAGGGTGTCTGTGGTAATGTACTCATTAGCATGGCGGAGTTCGTTACACGAGTGCGCGGTGATTAAAAGCTCAACAAGCTTCAATTAAACAACCTTCAGTTAAAGCGAGCACAATTAAGGGGCGGCCCAGGGACAAAAGAGGCAGCACAGCTGGAGGCCACCACACACATTCACGCCGACAAACCTCTGAAATATTATTATTACACACACACACACACACACACACACAGAGAGAACAGGCCGACAAACCTCTGAAATATTATTATTATATACACACACACACACACACAGAACAGGTTCACACACACGCAAAGTATCATATACACAGGGACAACTCAATACAGTTCAACATGCATACAAACGTAAACCTGCATACACAACCTCTGTGTTCCATCATGTTGATTGGATTACTTACACACACACACACACACACAAACACTGTTCTTATATCTAGTCTCCATCTTGTTTGTGATGCTTATATGCACATGCAGACAAACACGTGCACACACACACACACACACACACACACACAACCAAAGATAAAAGGCGCTTCCGAGGAGTGCTGACAAACAGTAGTGTTTTCCTAGAGATAATACAAAGATTATCCCCTGTTGTGGATTAGGTACAAGCCTTATCAACCTTAAGCGCTAAAGCAGAGGAAAGCCCACTGAAATGATGAGGAGAGACACTTGCTTATGCCACAAAATGAAGACAGAGCACACACAGGCACCGGCTGTGATATTTCTGCTGTCTTACAAATTGCCATAAAAAAAAAAAATGAAAATAAAAAACTTTAGTTAGAGCTTGCTCCACCTCAGTGTGTGAGCGAGCATACAAGCTCTTCTGTTAGCACAGTTGACGACCTAGCATTTACGGATGACAAATACCTCCTTAATTAATGTCAACCCAAAAGATGACAGGCTCGCATTTTGGAGGTCTGTGACACAGAGAGCTCCAAGCGATTTTTAGACATGGGACGAGTTTAAATGCAGGGGTGGTTGAGGTGTTCAGTTAAAGTTTAGTATCCTCCAGTGTTCCGCGTTTTCATATTTCTGAGTGAGGTATTCTGAGTGAAATAGGAATTCTCAGCTTGTGAAGATTTCCATTCATTTCATTTCTCTTGAAGGGATTCTTTTCTATGTTCCTTTTCTATTCTATGTTCCATGTCAATATACTGTATATGAGTACATATGCAAAACCCTCTAAACCCATTTGCAATGAATTAAAAAAAATGTTATTTTATACTTGAAAATTATTATGAAAACAACTCAATTTTGAATATTTCTGAAAATGGATAGTCTTAACTCTTCATATTCTTTACACACACACACTGAATGTGTGGACAAAAGAAGAACAGAAGAAAAGAAGCATTTCATGTACCATCCATTACAGCCAACAACCTTCTGCCACCAGCCACTGTGTGGCCCAACTGTGACAGCATCCAAGTCCTTTGGCAAAGCATGAGGCCACCTTGCCCCAAGTGTTTGACAATTTCACAGCATTGCTAGTTGTGTGCAGCGACTCTATACGCCGCTACGTCGGTCTGTCGGAAACAGTTTCGCTTTTTTCAGTGACAGCACTGTTTGCACGCGACTTGGGTCTGCTGACCTTGTTTACTAATAATAATTCATAGTAACCATATGCATGTGACAAATAAACTTCCTTGATTCCTTGATTGGCCAAGTTATGTGTTATCCATCTCAGTGCATAGATTAGGTGGGCAGTGGAGTGGGGAGCTAGTCTGGGCTCGCCCATTCCGTGACGTTATCGGCCTCGCCACGGTATGGCCAAGCCTGCTATTCACAGGTTTCGGTTTCCCGCAGATTCGGGAACTCCACCAGCAGACTGACACAATTGAGGGGGGCAGGTGCTTCAAATTTGAAACACGTATTTTTTTTATATTTGAGAACCAGGAATTGTATTATGCCTGGCCAGACCCAATGCTGCCTAGCATTGGAATAGTCGTGTGAACCAGGCACGTGGGGAGCTGTAGGCGGCGCTTACCACAGCGACAGGAGCCCAGCTCCTGCTGCACCAGCTCCAGCTTGCTTTGGCAGCGGTGGCAACGCCGGCGGTTCTTCTGCTTGGGTCCGCGAGGCGCTGCCGTGCTCTCGTCCGGGGTGGCGGGCGAAGGGGAGGGCGAGGGAGACGCCGCGCGTGCCCTCTTCTCTGGGGATTCCTCGCTTTGAGAGCCTGAGGCTGGAAGAGAAAACAGAGAGATTACACACAGCTACACGCGCACGTACGCACACACACACACACACACACACACACACACCCACACACACACACACTGCAGATCACACACAAATACACAGACAAGTTAAACACACTGACATACACACACACAGGAAAACATTTGCATATGCACACCCACACTTGGTGGTAATTGCAGTGCTATGCAGAGGTTAACACATCTACTTTGAACACTTGCATGATCAAAGTCGTTTACATATAAAAGCTACAAACGTTCTCCAAAGAACACCCTTGCAAGTTGTCTTTTTATCCCCCACTCAAATACAGCATTTATTGCATTAACGGAAATACAAACTTCAATTTAGTATTTGATCTCATTTAATCATTGTATTTTTCATGTTGTGAATACAAGCCCAATTGCTGAAAGAAAAATAGAAAAAAAAAATCACTGAGGGCTTCCCACCACAAACACCAAATGAATGCTTCTTGGAATTCATCAGCACTGTTCATGAATGTGATCTTTCCTCACATTTACAAAAAGTGATTCCTTTCAAGATGGCCATCGGTATCTCAATCATTCTGAAGCAATGACAAAACCTCTGTATGAACATCCCAGCTACCGCTCCTTCTGCGCACAAGGTCAACAGGCTGCAAGGTCAAGGTCTTCCCCCAGGGGCTTGGCGTCCATGATGATCACTAGATGACCAAAGATCACTCTCACTTGCCTTTCCCTCATAAATCTCACCAAAGTCCTACCTGAGGTGAGGTGAGGTGAGGTGAGGGGGGACTCCTGATCCCATCCATCTCCAAGAAAATGTCAACGGGCTCCTCACAACAGCCTAAAACCACTTAATGATGGGCGAGGAAACACCATGAGACCACTACCTACCATAACAGCCACGAGAACACTTGAGCTGACTTGAAGCACTCTCTTTTTCTTTTGCTAGTCTGATTTATATTCAATAACCAGCGAGCATTCTAAGGGTTGTTGCATAACAAATGAGGGAATTGAGAAAGGGCATGTTCATACTGAAAGGATATCTAGACTATAACCAACTCACAGCGCTGAAAGTAGGCTTGAGATACAGTTGGACTGAGACAATGCAGATGCACTGGAAACTTGTCAAAGTGACCATCTGGGACTCAAAACAGGCTGGTCATTAGGGATCGGATGAGCCATATATTATCTTTACCATTCTAAAACTGGTAGTTCCGACCCGCGATTGTGATTGGTTGAATCGCGTTCCATGCTGTTGTAAAATGCAGGATTAACCACGACTCCGACTGCATTTCGTTCCATATTGCTGCGACATAGCAAAGTGAACGGTGGTTGCGATTGTGCGTTGCTTGACTCCGCTGCGCGTTGTGCCGAACGACTCACCTCAGCCGTGGTAAAATGAGCATAACTCATGGCCTCTCGGGGCTTATTGCTTACATATACCATAGGAACTCCACATCATGAGAAGAATTTGCCAGTGATCAACCGTTCCTCATGACTGTAAACGGACATAACATGGCCAAGAACCGAACACCTCTTGTCTTTACATATAGTATATATCCAATTGATTTCTACCTTTGTATTTTTTAAGTATGTGTGTGTGTGTGTGTGTGTGTGTGTGTATGCTGTGTGCCCATGTGTATGTATGTTGTGTACAAGCTACAGGACACCTTCATTTCCTTCTGGATAAATAAAGCATCCATCCCCATCTCTGTCTCTCTATGACGATATTGCCCATCCATTACTGCAATCTTTCTCCAAAAACAGGTCCAGTTGCCTACAGTATCACTGAACAACTTGACCACCACACCCTGGAGGGATGAGAATCTTCACAGACAATCTTCTGATTGCACGTCTAGCCCTACAGGCCACTGAGCAACATGCTCTAGACCACCTTCCTCCACCACCACCCCCACTACTACCACCACACCAACTGTTAAATCCCTTTGCATGCACACTGACCTTTTCCCCTGCAATAATCCACCCCACCCTGCTCACACTGATGTTCGGGACACAGATCCAAACACACACACACACACACACACACACACACACACACACACGCACACACACACACACACAAACACAAACACACGCACACAAACACACACAAAAACACACACACAAGCAACAGACAACACAGTCTGGCATACCAGAGTCACAAGGTCGTTTCGTGGGATTGGGCAGAGTGGGGTGGCCTGCGTCTGTGCTTGAGGCTTCTGCAACACAGACAAAGACGGGAGTTAGAGAGAAACAAACTGGAACTGAAGAAAAGAGGAGTCTTTCATGCACACACACATTCTCTTTAATCGGACATTACAAATATTTTTGGGGGGGATCCTGTGTGTAAAATTTGGTCTCTGCATTTATCCCTTCTATGAATTAGCGACACACAAAGCACACGGTCAACTCATGTTAATCAAAGTGAATGAATGACTAAATCACTGGTCAGTATATTTGAGGAAGTGAGACTTGGCCTGATGCTTTCCGAGTTAATAGTTTAATCAATTCAGCGCAGATATGGCTGCCATAGGACTTGAAATGAACAACAACAAAAAAAAAACACCACTACCCACGGCACACTGTAATGATCTTTCCACTTCTCTCTCACGCTCCATTAGGCAAACAAAAAAAAAGATGATGGCGGAGAATGTTATGAATCAAAGACTCCAAAGAGTCACTTCAACTAGGTTTCTGGTAAACGTCCCCTCCCCAAGCCCAGAGCTATCATACCATAGGCCTCCCACATCTCTGTATATGCAGAGGTATAGTCAGAAACACAGTAGGCTGTTCAACCCTGGTAATTGGTTTTTCTTCTCTAGAGGAGAGGGATGCGGAAACTGTACAACAATTGGGACTCTTTCTATCTCTGAAAGGCTTCATCTGCAGCTCTGTACTTCTATCAAACAGAGTAGGAGGTCTGGAGGAACTTATAAAAAAGACAGCCTTCTCCAAATACCCTTTGTTGGGGGGGGCTCTATCTCCATGACAACCCGACAGTGGTCTGAGGAGGGTAAATCTAGGGAATCTAATCTCTGTGAGATACAGTATAGGCATCGCAACAATAATAAGGGTTGGTGTCGTCGAAAGCGTTCATGACTTGCGGTTTGTTTCGAAAACAAGTTACACTCACAGAACACTTGCTTCTGTCTAAACTGCTAAAACACCCCAGCAAATAAAGACATGGCTTCAAACCAACTGCTTAAAAGCTTTGCCATTCTTGGGGATGTCATGATCTCAAAACCACACCAAACCAAAACAAACATGGCGATATCAAAACCAAAAACTTTTGAAACAGCTTTTTATTGTTATGCAGGAAAGTATCTTAATAATCTTATTAATACGATTAACTCAGATACACCTCAGACACTCTTCATATTTAATATATATGAGCAAACTCCATTTATAATCAAACATCATGTACTTAAGGACCTTACTGGAAGGTTTATCCCTCTTGTTTGCACTTCAACAGCTATGAAGTGACCGTACTCCTGAAAATCAAACTAAATACCAATCTAATCTAAAATCTGAAACCTACTGCATTTGATAATGGGTGAAGCGTTAATGTTTTCTTTACTTTATTTTGATCCTTGACTTTGGAAGTAATGAGCAAAACAATGGTATAGTCAATCCCACTAAACCATTCAAATTCAATACACTGAACTGTTTTTGTCATGGATATTTCATTCTGTACCTAACAATGCTTACCAACACATACAGCAATGAAATATCACTGCACAACCCTGAAAAGTAGTGAAACGGAACACACTCCCAACCCTGTTAGAGTGGATATGTACAATCAGGCAACATCAGTGTCTAGACTGTCTAGACATCAAACAGTGTCCTTCAAAAAGACAAAGTATTTTTTTTGACAAAAGTGCCTTAAATTCCTTCCCAAACTTTGTATCCTACCCTTTGGACAGCATCTCTTTTGGCACAGCAGTGAATACTGGAATGTACAACAGCATCAAAGGTGGGGGGGGTGTGGGGGTTGCTGGGACACTTGGACCACTGATTACCTTCCTGTGCCGGGAGGGGTGGGGCTCCTGAGTCTTCTTGTGAGGGCGCCTCGGAGCTGACCGGTGTCAACAACAGGGATTGGCTACTGCTGCTGTTCGTCTCGCTACAGAAGACTGCTGATTGGTTATTGCTAGGGCTGGGCTCGGGCTCTGGAGGGCAGTCTTCGTCTGGCTGCTTCTTCTGGATGTCTGGAGAGGGAGAGAGGGATAGAAGGAAACCCAGAGAGGGAGAGAGAGAGAGAGAGAGAATAAAGAAAGACAGATAAAAGGAGGGAGACATAGAGAAACAAAAAGAAAGGAAGAAAGAGAGAGAGAGAAAGAGAGAGACGGAGAGAGAAAGAGAGAGAGAGAGAGAGAGAGAATAGCGACAGGGAAAATGTGATGCAAGCTGGAAGGTGCAGGTCTGCCTGCCCATACCCCACTTGTTTACATATTAGTCACCGTTCAGAGAGACTCGGCAGCCTTCACACTGACAGAAATAAGCTACCTCCTGAGCAAATATTAAAAGGCACACAAACACCCACACGCTTGCAGAAAATTACCCTGCAAAGGCTGAGGAAATCTGGTATGCTGTGGTCAAATGAGAGGATTTCAATGTTAACTTGCATGGCCTGTTAAATAACTTAATATGTCATTATACGAGATTAAAGCATTAAAATTAAACCAAAACTGCAATTGCTAAATCTCTTTTAGCTCCAGTTGCGAGTTTTTTTTCTCAGACATCAACTGAAACATTAACCATATTTGCCAAGACACTGTGAGCACAAACTATAACTTTGACCATTTCTATTTAAAAGTTTAAAGAGGAAAGAATAATGTTTGTAAACATAGTCAAAAGGGCCATATCAGAGGAGCTTTTGTTTCAGGCGACCATCAGGTCTTCAGAGAACTAAAAGGTACCCTTTGAAATTTGGACAAAATAATTCCATTCACCCACTCAAGCTGGTTTTAGTCTGCATCAAGTTAGAGCTGAGTTGTTACAGTGATTGTCGTGCTATACAGACGTCCTAGCCTTAGCTTGCCCATACTTCCTATGACTCTGTACAACATTTTTTCAGTTCAAGTCAGTATGGCCAAGCAGCCTATTTACGCTATTTCCTGTCCCAGAATTTCAGGGACCAATGAGAAGCGAGCTTTTACTCCAGGGTGAAGGAGACGGGCTTAAAAAGTTTACATTTCATTCCGCCTCTCAGAAGGTGGTTAGTGCGTGAGGTTGGCCAGATTAAGCTCATATAAGCTTTTGTCACGAAAGCCAGGCTATAGACTTCCCTTCTCCATAGCCGTAAAAGAAATGGAGGTGGTCTGAATGCCTCTACGCCTACCGTAACCTCTGAAAGCAAATTCACCAGCTGGCCCCTGAGTTTTATGTGCCCCAGGCAGTAGCCCAGACAGTCCTGAGTGCTGCTTACCTGCAAAGCATTTTGAGCAGAGGTTCATCGTTTTGCTGGATCTGTGGACAAGAGAGTAAGATTAGCTGCTGAAGCATCTTAATAAGCAAAAAGGCACACAGTCTCATTCCCTTCAGACTAGCCTCCACTACGGCAGGGTTCTTTTTTTCTTCTTCTTCTTCTTTTCTAAATCAAGTGTTTTCGTGTTTAATTCTTGAACACAAACATTTGTCTAGAGTGTGCCAGAGACACGACAGTTTTGGCTGCTTGTTGCCAAGGCTTAGCACACTCTTGGAGAACTCCCATGGAGCTCTTCGAAGCGGCCGGGGTGCCAGGGCTCTCTTTCTGCATTGATGCTGCAGATCACGGATTAGGCTGGCTCTGTTTGCCTTGCCGATTTAGGGGGGGAAATAAAGCCATAGCATCACTTCAGCCTCTAACGTCTCAGAAGCACCAGCACCTCTCGAAAAAGCAGCGGGACTGTCAAGAGTCGTTTCAAAGGCTAACGCTATCAAGAGCCCTTCTTCACCCACCACTGACTAGCAGATGCAATGCAACCCATCGTTTTGGGATCTCTGCATAATCCAAGTCCTCTTCCTCCTCCTCCTCAGCAAATTCGGAGAGAGGTAGTGGAGTTAAGTCAGGGTGCAAAAGGGTAGAAGGGTGCAAGTGTCACATTCTCCTGGACAACAACCACGCAGACACTTCTCTGCCCCCCCAGCCGCCCCCACCCACCCCGCTCCGGGAGAGACAGGTAATCTGCCGCCACGGCAACAACAATCATCCCTCATCAAAATCAGCCGTAATCATAATCACCGCACCAATCATCACCGAGGCGGATGGAGGCTCCAGTGAGAACACACAGGGTGGCATGGGGTGGGGTGGGGTGGGTTTTATGCATAATTAGGAGGTGCTGGAAGAGTGGGTCCTGGCGTGGGGAGTGTGCTTGGCATTTTACCAGAGCAGTAGGACTCTATTGGTTGGGAGGAGGGGGGTGGCATGTGGTGGTGATGGTGGTGCGGAGGGGGGGGACCTTAATAAGAGCCTGATTGGCAAATCTGTCAGTCCAGAGCTGTCAACACAGGAGACTGGAGCTCAGTGGTGGGCATAAACAGGAACACGGGTGAGGATGGGTTCACGTCAATTACACAGTCAAAACTGTACAAATCCAGGACACAAAAGTTTGCCACTCTAAACTAGAGTGATATCAAAATATAGCTCTGCATAAAAAAAATAGGATTGCTTAAATATATTAACGTAAAGGAACTGTATGTAAGAAATACATGTAAATGAATCATAAAATGGCCCTGATATATCACCAGACATTAAGGAATCATGATCATTTCAAATACTTTTATCACTGACAACAGTAATCCA
>JASCQY010000036.1:2666646-2691550 GCA_030264315.1 Sardinella tawilis
CTACTCTACTCTACTCTACTCTACTCTACTCTACTCTACTCTACTCTACTCTACTCTACTCTACTCTACTCTACTCTGTTCCGGCAGCATGGGGTAGGAGAGAGGGCCCTGCCTGCAGTCTCTGGCTGTGTGCTGCCTTTCCATTTGCAAGTGGAGTGTGTTTGTGTGCGTGCGTGTGTGTGTGTTTGTTTCTGTTTTCCTATTAAAGTCCTTTGGACATTTGTTTCGTTAATCACTATAATCAGATGTCTGGCTTTAAATGCTTGTTGAGTGATCAAGAGTCATTTGTATGTTTTGAATAAAAAAAGCATACGGTCACTGATGAAGTCATTAATCTAGTGTATGCGTTTCAGTTTTACTGAAGGCCAGGGGATTTGGGTTTGTTCATGAAACCGGTTTGTTTCAATGACTACTTAAACATTTTGTGTGTGTGTGTGTGTGTGTGTGTCTGTCTGATTGTCTGCTTCTGCGATATGACGTCCGTTTTTCTTTGCTTTCTTGCGCAGGAGGTGTTGTTGGATTACTCGGTGTTGGTAGGTCTCTGCCTGTCTGGCTGCCGTGTGGAGCGTCCCTTCCTCTTCCTTTCCTCTCTTTCTTTCTTTTCTTTTCCCCTCGGCACATTCACTCTTTTCCTCTTCCTCTATCTCACTAGTCTCTCCATCATCAACTAACACCCAGCAGGCCCCCGGCGTGCACGTGAAACACATACTCACCTGCCACATCGCCTGTTCACGTCTACATTGGTCACTCGCCCTCACATCCCACACACAGATATACACAAACGCACAAACACAGGCCTTCTCTTTCATGCACATGCGCACACACACACACGCACACACACACAATCCCTCACTCTGTCCTTGGCTCGATCATGCATTGACACACACACACACTAACACACACACACACACACACACACAAGCTCACACACAAACACAAATTAGCCGTGCCTCAGTTACCCTTTTCTGCTGGCCGTCTCGTCTTTATCCGTGGTCTAAGGAAGAGAGACGAGAGAGGGAGGGCAGAGCTTTGCTCCTGCTGGGGGGGGGGGGATTTATTGTCCACTGTGAGAACCTCCACTGCACTTCACTGCACTCACTGCACTCACGACTAAACCGGCCTCAGCCCCCCTTTCTTTATTATACATGCACCCTCTCACTCAGGCCAGACTCTTATGCCTTCAAAACACACCTTTTATTAGACATGCTCAGATTTACACACACACATACACACACACGCACATACACATACTTACAGTACACGCACACATGCACATTCTCTTTCACTTACACATACACACACACACACACACACACACACATACCCAACATACACACGCATACACACACACACACACAATTTCAGTGGTTCTCGTCCTCCCCTTCTAGGGCCGCCCGTCTCTCACTGTGGGCACCCAGCCACAAGGAGCTAACAGCTTTGTCTGCATGCATGTGTGTGTTTTTTGTTTGTGTATATTTGCCTCTGGTTTGTACTCTGATATGAGGACGGGGGGGGGGGGGGGCCTTATGCGGACAAGATCAGATAAACAGGACAGTCAGAAAAGTATTAAAGTATTTATTTAAAAATGGATCAAATGTTTTATTTATTTAATTTCATTTAATTTTATTTTATTTTGGGAGTGCTTTGTTTCAGCCCTCGAGATGCCCCAAAGTCCTTTCCAAATCAATCCATGTGGTTATGGGCTTGTCCCAGTTAGGAAAGTGCAATGGCACACGCTCATATCAGAGGTTGTGGCTGCAGTCCGAGCGACTGTCTGCTCTTCTTGCCTCTAACTCATTTCCATTACAGATGATGGACATGGCGCTCAGAGCTGGACCCATGCTGTGTGCTGTGGCTTACTTCAGCATGGCAGCTGCTGCTGTTGTTTTTTTGTTTGTTTTTTTTTGTGTGAAGTGATGTGTGTGTGAGGCAGTGTGGGCAGATGTGGGTGTTTTGTCTAAGTGAGGATTTTTGCGTATTTAAGTTCTTAAATATAGTGGATTTTGGGGTGAAAATGTGGATGCTTGTTGTGGCTGATTTTAGCAAGGCAGCTGCTGTGTTTTGGTGAAAACAATCTTGGGTGTGTGTTTTGTATCCTAAATGCCTTTTTGAGGTTTGGGCTTAAATCATTGAAGGGCATCATTCTGCATATTCTGTGCCATGAAGATTAAGAATTAGTTGGTCTATTTAGAATATGATGTAAGTGTGTGTGTGTGTGTGTGTGTGTGTGTGTGTGTATGAATATACAGGTGAATATGTGCAGCTCCTACCTGTGGCTCAGACGGGCCGTAGTGGCGTGCTTGAGGCAGCTTGCCCAGAGGGAGGCGCTGGAGGTGTGTGAGCACGCGGTCACCCTGGTCAAGGAACTACCGCGCCGGGACAACACACAGCTTGGTGAGGGACTCCTTCACATGTCATGCCTGCTACTCAAATGCTCCTGTTACTACATAGACATGCCCACTGTGTACATGCGCGTACACGCACCACTAGATTATGTACTGTACCTACCGGTACACGTACTTGTAGGTGTTGTGTCCTGGATGCACTCAAATGCTCATAACAGAGGTGTGCATTACACAATCAGATCACCACTCACCGTGAAAATCTCATCATCAGACCTGCAAACTGACGTTACTGAGTACTTTTATTAAGGGAAGATGTACTCAGTTATTTTCCGGTAGTTATCTTAAATTATTATTATTATTTATTTATCTAATTGCTTTTTTTCCTGTGGTTTTGAGTCATGGCTAAGAGAGGTTGAATGGGAGTCTAGGAATGCTAATGGCTTTCTTTGTGCTGCTGTCAGATGTGACCATTAAAGAAGTGGGCCTGGAGGGGGCGCTGTTCTGCCTGTTGGACCGCGAGTGGGACCCGCGCCTGTGCCAGGACATCCGGGAGACGCTGGGCCACATGCTGAGCTCGGCAGCCACGGGCAAGCTGGCACACTGGCTCAAGCTCTGCAAGGACGTCCTGTTGGCATCTGCAGGTGGGCACCGTGTCCAGGCACACAGCGGGTCACCTCACTGCATACTAAATAGACATTCACTCACACACACACACACACACACACACACACACACACACACACACACACACACACACACACACACTGCTCACTTTTATACATTATATACACTTGATAGCCTTGATATCCACACATACATTACACACACTTGCCTCTCTCCCAGCCTTGCACTTATTTGGAGTATTCATGGAATATAATGTCTTTTCGGTATTCTACACACACACGGTATTCTACACACACAAACACACACACTCATGCAAACACATGCACAGCGCCCTTTGACTTGGCTCTCTCTGGTCCTCTCAGACAGCACAGCTGCAGGTGCGCTGGAGCCTCAGCAGGAGGACGACGGTGACCGTGACGACGACTCGTCTGTGTTCCACGCGCGTGCGGACTCCAGTGGGCCGTTCAGCAGCCTTCGCTGGGCCACGCGCGTCTTTGCTGTGGAGTGCGTGTGTCGCATTGTGGCGCTGTGCGAGAGCGCCGACCCGGCCCACTTCGACATGGCCCTGGCACAGGAGCGCCGCCTGCAGGAATCCACAGGTCAGTGCAGCAGACAGACCTCATGTGAACTCACTCACACCCTCAGTCACTTAGTCACTCGTGCACTCATGCACTCACTCACACACACACACACTCAATCAAGTATCTGTTAATGAGACAAAAAAAAGCACGTTTGGAGGGGAAATGCACTGGCACATACACGCGCTATCGACACTTACAGTGATTTAGTGCTCGTCTGCAAAAGACTCGTCCTCTCCAGTGAACATGTTATTTTGAAGAATCTCCGTTTTCATGCATGTCCTGGTGCCACCTAGTGGAATATGGTGGCTAATTCATCTGTATTTCACTGACGGGGATTGCCAGTTTCCACTTATGCCTTAGTGGGCGCAAAAATACTTACTTACTTACTTTTTTTTTTTTTTTTTTTTAAGTGTACCAGACTGGTGTCATTTGTGACAAAGATGTAGGATTTTCAGCTGCCCAAGTTTACTGCCTACTTAGCCACGGCCTTTTGTGTTTTCTCTTGACAGACTTCCTGGTGCTGCACCTGGCAGACCTGATCCGCATGGCCTTCGTGGCGGCCACAGACCACAGCCAGCAGCTCCGGCTGGCCGGCCTGCAGACCCTGCTGCTGGTAATCCGCAAGTTCGCCAGCGTCCCCGAGCCCGAGTTCCCTGGCCACGGCATCCTGGAGCAGTACCAGGCCAACGTACGAGCCCCCGCCCGCACAGTTGCTCAGTCCGTGGTTGGATCCCAATTGCACCCCCCCCCCCCCACACACACACACACACACACCCCACACCCTATCCACCTTGTTCCTGGGGTTGCTACTGTGGCAACGAAAAGGGGTGGTACATTCGGTTAAGCAACTGCAGTTGCCGAATGTAGCACTTATCTATGGAACTATTCACGGCTTCCGAGAAACAACAGGCATATTTCAACTGCTCCATCTAAGTATCTGCTAAGAAATATTAGTTTCCCCTCCCATTCTTGCATAATCTCAACTCTCAGCTCTCACGCTATGATGATGAAATAAATAAAATGAACAGGAGATAAATAACTTTTCCTAATTCAATTGTTTTGTTAGTTGGAAGTGGATGCAGTTTAGATGCTAATGTGTATTGCTAATTCATGATAACATAGTTGTAACATTAGGTAAATTTACCTTACCGCCTCACTTGGATTCAATATCAGGCACATTGGCACCAGTTGGAAGTATTCCATAGAGTAGATGATCTCTTCATTTATTTAAATCAATACAGCAACGTACACAGCTGTCACCGCTCCCAGAACATGAACGTTGCTGGATGACAGTTTCAACAGCACTTATAACTGCTGAGTGTACAGTTGTCTAAAGGTTAGCACTCCGGAATTAATACAAAACAAAATATTTTTCTGTCGTTAAAATGGGTCAGAAATATTTTATTAATTAATGACGGCTAGAACACATTGTAATCAATGTAAAATGACTGAACTGGATGTTGCTACCCTTTTTCTCGCAAGGCATCATGGGACATAGGAATCAGGTGGATAGACCGTTTCAGGTTGTAGTTCCATAGCTGGTCCCCCAGGACTTCCTCATTATGTTATGTCAATGTAACAGGAAGTAGTTGGGGACCAAGATAGAATGTTCAAGCATTGTTTTGTCCAACTATGGAATTAGAACCTGAAATGGTCCAGAACCCTTCACCTTCATGGTTGAGTCATCCTGGTAAAGTAGTGGAGGATACAGGGTTAGGCAGGACATTCAGATTTATTTCTTCACCCACTCAGTAACTTTTATAACGGACACGCTCTCGCACACTCTCTCACTCTTCTCACTTTCCCACGCATCTTGTGCTTGTTCTTCTTCAACGCTTATTCTCCATCGCCCTCTCATCTAGCAGTCGCCCACTTCCTTCCTGTGTTCCCCGAATACCTTAGTGTGGTTTTCACCTGTCTGTTTTCCTGTCTGACTCTGAGTCTCAAGAGTGTCTCTCTCTCCCTTTGACGACGTCAGTGTCTTCATTGTCCTCTTTTGGACACAGAGACACTCCTTTATGCATTTTGTTTATTTGAACACATTCTTTTTTTTTTAACTAAATGTCATGTCACTTTCTCTGCTGCCAGGTTCATTAATATTCATAAGTCTGTGACATTTTTCTCTGTCATGCTTTCATATTATTTTCGAATCTTAAGTAGTGTTTGAAGTGCATGCCTGCATACAAGCCGTTCATGATCATAACGGTTTGCATGACTGACATTCTGAAATGTATTCTTAGAATTCTCTGGCCGTCGTTTTATTTTTAGCATCAAAACACCTGAGCTTCAAAATCTGAACCATCCAGATCAGATTACACTGACACTGTATGTGTGTGTGTGTGTGTGTGTGTGTGCGCACGCTTGCGCACGTTAATTTTCAGTTAGTTGATTTATCAGCTATATATCCGTCTTGGTACAGTATGCTATCGAGTTGACAGTGGTAATCAACGTATCTTTTATTTTGCATCATTTTACAGCAGTTGTGTGTGTTTTCCTCCAGATGATATACTTTATAATTCCTTTACATTACATATTCATATTGAAAAATGTATGGGGTGTTCTTGACCCTGTCTGTTAGCAATAATGAAAATATCATGTGAAGCTGGTGGGTCTCTCAAGGCTTATATATGTGCATATGCAGAGTGTGTGTGTGTGTGTGTGATTGATAAATCACTCCATGTGCTTTGCAGGTGGGAGCTGCCCTCAGACCAGCCTTCACTGCCGACGCCCCTCCTGATGTGACCGCAAAAGCCTGCCAGGTCTGATTCCCAACATGCAGAGCACTATGCATGCATTACATGTTATAAAGCGATCCCTCTTGAAATCATGCCAATGGGTCGGAGCAATAGTGAGTCTTTGTTAATGTTTGTGCGTGGCTGTCTTTATTGGTGTTCTTATGCACTTGCTTAAATTATGTATTTATTTGTGTGTGTGTGTGTGTGTGTGTGTGTGTCCAGGTGTGCAGTGCGTGGATCTCTAGTGGCGTGGTGAGTGAGCTGAAGGATGTGCGGCGGGTGCACGAGCTGCTGGTCTCGTCTTTGCAGAGGGTGCAGGGGGGCCGCGAGGTGCCCAGCCTCCTGTACAACGAGGGCACGGCTGCCATGGAAACACTCGCTGTGCTCAAGGCCTGGGCCGAGGTAATTTACTGCAATCACAAGCCCAGATAGTGTTTCTGCTCAATCGTTTTGATCTTGATTTTTTTTTGGTGTTGAAAATTGTCCTTTTCTGTTTAGTTTTTGTTTCTCAAAAGAACTGTTAGTCAAAGATCTTTCTAGAACTGGCTAGGAGTGAAGACGTGTGTGGAAGAAAAGTGGGGGGGAATAATTGAACAATTTGTCTCCATCTCCATGATTACCGAACAGACCACACTTCTTTCTTACACACCATGTGATGAAGTCAAACATAGTAGTGTATTACTACAGTGCATTGCTCCTTAGCTAAGCACTGTGGTGTTGCTCTGTCTGCTGCAGGTCTACATTGTGGCGGTCCAGACCGCTAGCCGCAGTGAGGCCACAGAGGCAGACGCCGACGAGCCTGGCGAAGGAGCGGGCGGGCTGGCGGCGGACGCCAACCTGCTGCGGTTCGTGCAGACGGATCTGCCCACGCTCAGCCGCTTGTGGTTGGCCGCACTGCAGGACCACGCGCTCCTCACCCTCCCCTCTCAGTACGCCCAGCAGCTACCTGCCTCAGGTGAGTCAGACCTCGACTTGTCTAGAAGTCGAAAGAACCATTGGACAACTGAGACGGGCCAGTGTGATCGCTTTGCACTTCATTGTTTTGGTCCAACACTCATTCTCTTGTTTTTTTTTGTGAAAGTCCAGACATATACAGTATATCGAGGTCACTGTTAGAGAATTCTGTAAAACCAATAGTAATTTAAAAGAATACATATACAAGGATTGAAACCACAAAAATCAAGGTCATTGGTTAATACTGTGTCATCTGGTTAGTTAAACTTCTATGGCTGTTTTTCTAATTCATACACGATTCTTTCTTTCTTTTTTTCTTTCTCTCTTTCTTTCTTTCTTTCTTTCTTTCCTTCTTTCTCTTTCTTTCTTTCTTTCTTTCTTTCTCCCTACCCTCCTCTTCCTCTGTCCTGCTCCTTGTCCTGCTCCAGGCGGTACGTTCTACACGGCGGAGACCCTGGAGCAGGCGCGTCCACACTACTGTGCCTCGTGGGCGCCCATCCTGCACGCCAGCGCCCTCTGGCTCAACAGCACAGGCTTCATCCTGATGGACGAGGGCCCTGCCAACCTGTCCCGCCCCGTCACGCCCACCTCCATGGGCCAGTCCACCTCGCTGAGCAGCGTCAAGTCTCCCGAGGACATCAACAGCGAGCGGCTGCACCTCATACTGGGTCAGAGGGAGTTACAGCCTCCGTCATTTCCTCACTGACACCGTACTGCTTATACTCTATGCTAATCTGTGCATATACTGTATGAACATGAAACATTTGTTCTGTTTGTAGATGTTTTTCTCTCTGGTCAGATCTCATTGTTGGTCTTTGGGGACTGTGATTGTTTTATGTGATGGAAGTATTCAGATAATGCTAGATATCTAGCCATTAGCTTCGTCTCTTCTCAGCACTCTTAATTGCCCTTTCAACAGACAAGACCTACCACCGATGAGTGTGTTTGGAAGGTGGCGCAGTCAGTCGGTTTGTAGTGTTTGAGTCCTCATGCCTGCTCTGTGTCCCTGTGTGCAGGTATCAGTGTGGAGTTCCTGTGCTCGCCCCACTCTCAGGACCAGATGGAGAACATCACCTCCTGTCTGCAGGCCCTGCAGGCCCTGCTGGATGTGCCCTGGCCCCGCTCCAAAGTTGGCAACGACCAGGTATGAAGAGCCTTCAAGGAGAACAAGCTGATGAACAACAGAGGCAATGGAGCCCGGCCAAGAAATGCTCCGTTTGTAATGGTGTGATGACAGACAAATGAATAGACCCCTTAAGCCGTCCACCTGCTTATGATAATTATTTATCGTTTACAATATGTCAGTTATTTATTTGATATAGGATTTTATTCAAGATGTCTTACAAGTCAGGAACAACAATTAAGCTTCAGTCCAGTAAGACAACTTGGACTTGTTTGGGGGATTGGGGTGGAACACAGGACCGTTCCGGAAGGCGTACAGCACAGTGGTTGCTGTGAGTGAATACAAAGAACCGATGGTTGGGAGGCAGAGGCGTGAGTGTTTGGCTGTCTGTGGCACACTGGGAAGGAAAATGAGGTCAAGTTCTTCACCAGCTTAGTGAGTTGGGAGATTACGATAGCATTTTAGGTCAAATGAGCGCTAATAATAGAGAGTGAAAGTTACAGATGAGTGTAATTTTGGCGGCAGCAGATACTCAGTCTGAAAACATAGGTGTCCCTACATCAAGTCATTGCTGTGCTTGGTAGAGTTCTTGGTAGAACCAAAGACACTGAATAAAACCGTCTCTGGTAGAACTACTGTACTGTAGTTGCTCTGTGAAAGATCACTGAGAGGGTCCACGTAGAACCATTCTCCCTTTGTCATATGATTGCACTGGAATTCTTTCTAGTGTTCATCCCCAGAGCAGACAAGAACACACTGTGCACTTTTCAGTGTTTGCAGACGGCTGCAGTGACTCATACAGCACAATTCACCACACTGTGACATAGCTGAGGCAAATAGCTGAGGTGCCTGCGTGGAGATGCAGCGTGTCGTCGTCTTCACCCTCTGCTAGCCTTCTTCGCTCCGAGAGGAATGCGTGGCATTTGTCCCGAGGTGTATGTGCATGCGGTTTCAACAGCCAGCCATGGTCCCTGCCTGGACCCTTTCGATTGTTGTTGTTGTTGTTGTGAAATTTCAGTGGGTTCATATGAGCATTCTTCATGTTCTCTTGTTTTGAGGAGTTTAGCGCGGGACTGAAAAACAACTGGCTGGGTGTTGCTCTGGATCAGCTGAATGAGATGAACACTTAGACTACACTTCCTGTTTATTACTCTTTTGTACAGTGTGGTAGCATTGTAGGACAACAATGACGGGGCATTGTGTTATTTTAATCAGTGTTCATTAATCCTATCAAATTGGTTGTGTGTGTGTTTGTGTGTGCGTGTGTGTGTGTACACGTACACACGTGTGTGTGTGTGTGTGTGTGCGTGCGTGTGTGTGTGTGTTCCCCTAGGCCCTGAGTGTGGAGCTGTTGACGGTGCTGCACAGGCTGATGGTGACGCGGGAGTCCGTGGAGGTGCAGCTGGCTGTGCTGCAGCTGGTTCGCCAGGTGGTGTGTGCCGCCCAGGAACACGTCCGGGAGAAACGCCACAGTGCCGAGGGTCAGTCAGCCTTCCCAACTCTCTCTCCCGTCGCCCTCTCACTCTGGTCATGATCTGTCTCAGTCTGTCTTTTGTGATCTTGCCTTTCTGTCTGGTTCACAATCGACTTTGGGGGAGCAGCCATGGCCTACTAGGTAGGGGAATGCGCTTGTAACTGTTTTGAACCCCAACTGGTGGTGAAAATGTGAGCAATGGTGGTGGGAGAGGGTTGAATATCACTTTCTCATGCCACAACTCCTCCCCGAGTAAAGCTGCGCGCGCGCGCGTGTGTGTGTGAGTTTGTGCTGCAAAGAAAATTTCCCTTGAGTGAACCATGGCGTGAGACTTTCACTGAGTATGACTTTCACTTTCCTTTACCCCTCTCCACCAATCTCTTTTGCCCCCCTCCACTAATCTCTTTTGCCCCTCTCCACCAATCTCTTTTACCCCTCTCCACCAATCTCTTTTGCCCCCCTCCACCAATCTCTTTTACCCCTCTCCACCAATCTCTTTTGCCCCCCTCCACTAATCTCTTTTTTGATGTCTTTCCCATTTGTAAGCGAAGACAAACAAACACTAACGCTCCAAAATACTTCTAAAATCCCTTCTGCTCTCGGCCTTGCAGTGGATGACGGTGCAGCCGAGAAGGAGACCCTGCCTGAGTTTGGGGAGGGCCGCGACACTGGGGGTCTGGTGCCGGGCCACTCGCTGGTGTTCGGAGCCCTGGAGCTGTGCTTGTGCGTGCTGCTCAGGAAGCTGCCCCAGCTCAGCCCCCGGCTGGCCGGAGGGAGCCCCAGCTCGGGGCAAGGGCCCCCGGGGTTCCCTGCTGGGCTTGGCGCTCCGCTCGACGCCAGTGACTGCAGGCTGGTGGCAGTAGCTCTGGCCATTCTGTCAGACCTGCCCTCCATCTGCTCCCCAGAGGGTAAGCCCGTGTGTCTGTGTGTGTGTGTCTGTGTGTGTGTTTTTCTCTCTCTGTATGTGTGTGTTTGAGAGCAGACACTGTGTACAGTATTTGTGCCAGATTTTGTGTGTGTGTGTGTGTGTGTGTCTTTGTGTGTGTATACTGTATATCCATACATGCAGTATATTTGTGTGTGTGTGTATGATGTGATGATATACATGTACATAATCATTTGTTTGTGTTTGCTTGCATTTCTCTTTGGTCTGAGTAGTTCAAAAGCACTTACAAGTATATGTATGCAATGCATGTGTGTCACACAGGCAGTGTGTGTGTGCTCCCCACCGTGCTGTACCTGCTGGTGGGGGTGCTGTGTGAGCTGGTGCGGGGTGTCGGGGGCGCGGGGCCGGCCGGAGGGCCGCTGGTCTCAGGAGCCCTCCAGGCTCTCCGCAGCGTCCTGTCCACGCCGCTGAGCCGCGCCGAGAAGAGCCGAGAGGCCTGGAGCCACCTGCTGCGCTGTGCTCTGCACACGCTGCTCGACTGTGGGGACACAGGTACCAACTGCACACATTATTAGTACATAGTACATACTGCTGCTGTCCATACTAGCTGTGGCCTCTAGCCTCCCGTAACACACACACACAATACACGTACCTACGCATGCATACAGTACACACTTAAAGTGACATCAGGTATCTTGCATGGCACTATTGTAAAACCTAGCTGCTGTGGTGGTGGTTGTTGTAGATTATTAATACATACATAGACTTTCATGAAACAGACAAGACAGTATGCAGCTCCCACGCCTGTTCCTCTTCTCTTCCAGTCTTGCACTCATGGCTGGGATGGGGAAACTGGTCTCACACTGGATATCTGTTTGTTCCTACCCCCCTTGTGCTCACTTAAAGCAACACGCCACCATTCGTGGAAATTTGTTCATTTTCCATCTCCCCTCGAGTTAAATTTTTGAGCCATACCTTTCTCCTGTTCATCCAGCCCTTCTCTGAGTCTGGGGATACCACTTTTAGCTCAAAATTAGCATGTATCATTGAATCGGATTGGACCGTTAGCATCTCGCCTGGTCTAATCCGATTCAATGATACATGCTAGCTTGGAGCTAAAAAGTGGTATGGCCAGACTCAGAGAAGGACTGGATGAACAGGAGAAAGGTATGGCTCAATTAATTAACTCGAGGGGAGATGGAAAATGAACAAATTTCCACAAATAGTGGCATGTTTCTTTAACCACACATTCAGTCATAATGCACTTATCACTTTATTTTTGTTTAATGTTTTTCTGCTGTAGGTAAAGAGCCGCTGGCCGACGAAGTGACCCTTGTGACGGCCATCACCATCTTCCTGCTGTGGGCGAGCCCAGAGGTCACGTCTGCAGAACCGCTGCAGACACGCCTTATCCAGCGCTTCAAGACAAACCTCCAGGCCAAAGACCCTCTGGTCAGATTCGACCACCCTCTTTACCAACATCTTAACTGTCCATTTACTTTGCATTCTTTTTGGCACTGTATTGATTTTTAGCTCTTAAAGGGATACACCACCGAATTTCGGGAAATTGCTTATCTGTAGTCAACCCCTAGTTGAACATGGAAATACATAGTATCTTTTCTCTAAGTGTCTGTAATGCCTAGTTCGACAGTGTAAGCTTATTTCGCATACCAATTCAAGTGTATGGTACCAAACAAAACATCATCAAATTTTTTACAAATTACTTTAAAAATTACCTAAAATTCATCAAAGTGCAAAACAGATATTTAATTCCGTCAAGGGGACACTTTCAGCTTGATGCTAATGGTACCATGTACTTCTAGTGATTGTGCTAAGCTATGCTAATAATGTGAATCTAAGTACTGAACACACTGAGAAGAAAATGATAAGCGTTTTTGTGAATAATACGTGGGCACAATGCAAATACATAAATATCAAAAATTGGTGGTGTGTTCCTTTAACTGGGATGAGCGTATTCAGAGCTGAGAGCTGTCTGGCACTGAAACAGAGACAGATAGGTGCAGACAGTTTTGAGAATTGAAAATAACTAATATATAACCACTTTTTTATTTATTTATTATTTATTTTTGTTATTTTATTAATGATGGCCTCAGGCACTGGAATGTTTTTTGCTTGAAGCATCTCCAGAGGTTGTTCTTTCATCAAATTTACAGGTCAAGTTATACTCGAAATACAAATGAACCATTTTACCATTTTCTTATTTTGTGGGCGTCCCACTGCCATGTACAGTCATTGTGTTGACTAGAGCCATGACTTGTGAGGAGCGGCAAACATGAGCAAATTGGGCTTTATTATGTCTGTCTTTATTCATGCCTTTAGTTATTGACCATTGAGATAATGAACTCAAAAACAGCCACATAAAGGCAAAGTCATTAGTCTTGTTTTTATAGTTAAACAATCTGATTGATTCCGGGGAATGTGCAGAAAATGTTTTATGGATTCATTAATACTTCTCAGGGTATATATACCATACAGTCTTGTAACTCTGCTTTTGTTTATGAACCCTGTTCAGATTCAGAGGCGAAGCTTCCAGCTTCTTACCTCTGTGTTCCAGAGCCCGGCTGGCCCATCAGGGTCCTTCATGCAGGCTCTCGGGGTGGCACTGGTGGGCTACCTGCGTGGGGTGGAGAACCGCAGGCCCCAGTCCCAGGAGGAGCTCCAGGCTGTGCAGGAGGGGGTCAGAGCACTGGAGGCACTGGTGCAGGCAGCAGAGGAGACACACCGTGAGTCTGCCCCCTGTTACCTGGATGGAAAACTCCATTGAAATTCTCTCTCAGTCCAGGGGCTAGGCTGAATCCTAGTGCTGGTCCATAAACTGATAACACATTGGTCACTATATTGTATGACACATTATATCACTGACAACCACTCCAAGATTTTAGAAACAACTAGGCACTCTATGGCACTCTGCCCTCTGCATCACACACCTCTGAGATAAGAGAAGAAGGCTAATTCTTTTCAAGTGCACTCAGTGATGAAGTGGTGTCATGATTGTGATTAGATATGCAGTGGTGAGTAGCTGAGTGATAGTGGTCCTGATAAGTCATGTGCTAATGATTGATTGATTGATTGATTGATTGGTGATTAATCCCCCCACCTGAATGAGCTCATGCTGTGATGGCTGCTCTGTTTCAGGCCCCCAGCTGGTCTCGGTGCTGCTGCCCATCCTCATCTCCTTCCTGCTGGATGAGAACGCGCTGGCGTCGGCTGCTGGCCCTTCGCGCTCGTTGCACACCTGGGCCCTGCAGGAGCTCATGCGGCTGGGACCCCAGCACCCCTCCGTCCTGCGCGACCTCATGGCCGCGGCACCCGCCATGAAGGCCCGTCTGGAGGCAGCCATCAAGGGCAGCCAGGAGCGGTCGAGCACCAAGAGCACGCCACAGCCGGCCAGCAAGAGTTCACCCAGCATTCAGCTCAAGACCAACTTCCTGTGATTTTATGCGTTCTTTTAACAGCTGCAAAAATAAGAGAAAAGGAGAGGAGAGGAGAAACTACAACTTGCTGCACATCACATCACTGTAGGAGACAGTTATACTGTTGTTACTCTAAAAAGGGCACGCACATACAGTATATGTGCTGAGTATTTTTTTTTTAAGTTGCAAGTTTGTCTTTTAAAAAAAGAAAGAAAAAAAGGAAAAAAAAGTAGTTGATTTTTATGCCAGTGTGTTAACCTCTGTGAGGACTATAATCCAAGTATGTACTTGTATACTCACTCACTACAGCTGTAGTAGGATTATAAGCACTAGTACACCCAGAAGGATAGATAAGGGAGAACACTTGCTTTTAGCAAAATATACGTACGTATAACAAAAGAAAACACTATTTTTAGAGGACTAATTTTGTTTGTTGTATTACTGTGTCTGCAGAGTTGCCTTCACAAGTGGAAAGGTCCCTTGTATGTGTATTTGTGTGTAAGTGTGCGAGATGCTTTGATGGGTTGTGTCTGTTACATTGTAGCAGATTGTATTGAAGTGGATTACGTAATGTTTTCCTATGGCCCCAGGAGCCATCAACAACACTAAGCAGAGCTTCAGTGCTAGTAAGCACAGCTAGGCCCTCCACTCTGGGCTCCAAACACACAAACTGCCCTCTCCTCAACCGTTATCTCAGCAATCACTCACAATCATGTAATGCAGTGCTAATTACACTCTCAGGCGTGTCATTCAAGTAATTTGTATCATGTAAGAAGTAAGTGTGTTACTTTGCTGTTGCAGTATTATTGCTTGAAACAGGAGCATGAGTCTGTTTCAGATGTTGTCACAATATTTGAGGGGTGTGTGGACAGTGTGAGATCATGTCCAGTTGTTATTCAGTGCATCCGTTGGACGTTATGGATGATGTTATAGATGAGGTTATGGATGGTTATAATCTGCAGTTGTCCCCCAGCACATGTTATTGTGTTATGGTTTGTCTCCAATCTTAAAGATTACAGCCCTGTCCCAATATCAGAAATGTAGGTGATTGATCTGTGTTGGAGAATTGCTGGTGGTTAGTGTCATTCACTTAAGTACAATTCACTGCATTGTTCATAACTGATCATAACTTGAACTGGCCTTATTGCAAGATACATTACGAGAAATGTTTTAAAAGAGATTGTTGATGCTTCAAAAAGGGAAAACAATGAATTAAAGTGACTGGTACTGATTTTAAAACGAAAAGAGATTATTTAGGAATGCTTACACAGCAGTTGCATATTGTGTAGCAGGGAGTGTTGGATCAGAAAAACTGACAGGATGCCAAGCAGGATTCCTTCCTGCATTAGGCTTCAAGTCTGGCAGCAGAGGCACACTTGCCAGCTTCTGTTACCAACTGTGTTGGTACTGAGCACTTTTCCTGCTGTGAAAGTGATGAATGATGCAGTATTTGCGATGTAATTCACCTTATTTTGTACACTGTAAATTGTACAGATTAAAAAAAAGATCTTACAAAAGTGCTGTGTTTTGCATGTTACCCCACATGTACAAAAGCTACAGAAATGTTGCATGAAAGAAGAAGGATATGTCCTTAACTGGCAGCAGCAGCAGCAAAAAGTATTAACCCCATCCTATCAGAGACATCTCCCACTGGAGTAGACTTAGTCATTTATAAACAAAAAAGGATCTGCTCCTGAGACCATTTGGGCATATTATTCAACCAACCACATATATTTTTGAAATATTTAAGTTGTAGCTTACATCTTCGGAAAATTGTTATAAAACTGAATAGTATAACTGTGTCAGGTTTTTGAAGTTGGTATTTTATTAACTCCTCATGGGGTCCTAATAACTTTTAATGAGTGGGCAGATTAGGGTGTCTGATGAAATGAAGAGTTGGGATGTGACATATCTTAGCGCCCCCTGGCATATCACCGCAATGCTGTGTGTTCTTGAATAGTGAATACAAGTACGCTGCGTAGCCTCGTGATGCAAACGACGGGGGAGCCAACTCGTTCCCTCGACGGCTCTCCATTTCGGTTCCATAAATTTGCTGTTCACGTTGACCTTTAGGTTTAGTTAAAAGGGAAACGGAATGAAGTTTTAGACACTTTATGTTGACCTGCCGTGTTAGCCGCGATTAAATTTTCCTTAGTGGTATTTTTTCTTCTCGCCATTTGCTGAGAGACGGTAAGTGTTTTGGGGTTATGTTCGGGTTTGAAAGCTGAGCAGCCCAGGTTTCCTGCTCGGAGTTGCTGACATAGGAGCCGAGGCCTAGGGCTCACTTGGAACTCTAGTCTCCCGGTTACCGTCGCAGTAGAGGCCGTATTTGTTACATTATACCTCAAAATACTACATATAATACCATCGATAGCAAATTTGACGACTTTCTTAACGGTATGTGAGACATACCTTGTAGGTTAGATTCGAAATAAGATGTACACCCTTAAAATGTCTATATCCCGTGCCTATGCTAGCGATGGTTAGCAAAACACACAATCGCAGTAAATTCAACCCCTGTATCCTCTCGAGCTAGTTAGCATGGATTTCCACCACTAAGTTAGCCGTAGAGCTCGTGACATAGGAATTTGCAATCCAACATTGATGGATAGCACTAGCTGGATTTGTCGTAAATGAGGACAGCGTTAGCCGAGAGAGAAAACACTAGTTTTATCTTCATGTACTTAAGTGTCAACTTTAAGAGATGCTTGTTGTAGTAGTGAATGTGTGCCAAGTGTCGACTGCTGTTTTTGATGTATCATGTTCTATGTAAATATCTGGTTAACGTTACCAATTTACCTCAACCAACGTTAAGGTTAGCTCCTTAAAGCGAGTTAGCGAACTAGCCAGGATACTTAACGTAGCTAACGTTATCGATGGGTGACAAATATTGTATTGAAGCTGCCTAGTCGAATTTGTTTATGTCGGTAAGAACCTACTACGACAAAATGACATTTGATAAAAAGAAAGAAACGAAGTCTTGATTAATGTTGCTGTGTTTCTGTTTGTGTGCAACAGTGAGGTCCTCAGTGTACCCAGCTAAGTCAAGGAGCTAGATATTTTAGAGCTAACTTCGACGAGTTAATGTTACCTTGCCTTGCCTTGGTTAGGGTAGTTAGCTGGCTGTTGCTTTATATTTTATGCACCGCTGGTCTTTAGAACTTGTGAACTCCTTGGAAAACTAATATTGAAATTGACAAAGCGTTATCTTTCAATGCTAGGAACCGAGAAATACTGAATGGTGAGGTAAATTAAAAAGTCAGAATTAGCTGACAATACTGGAGTGACGTTATCGCAGGCTAATGTTGGCAAACGCGTTATAGATTGGGGTTTTACATTTTTTGTCGCTTGAACAAATACGCTAGTTTCTGATGCATATAGTTAGGGAAACAACAATCCCATTTTGACATCGTCTAAACATTAGTTGCTATACTCATGCTAACTTTCCACACTCATTTGCTTTGTGTTAGCCTTTCTCTTTGCTGTTTTTTTTGCCTTGCCAAATGTGGCTAGCTTGTTTTGCGTTGCCAGTTAGGTGATGACATAGGCCTAACCCAAAACTACCAACTTAGGTTAGAATGAGCGAGTCAATTAGGCCAAATAACTGTTGTGTGCAGTAGATATTTCGAGTTTTCGACGTTGTTTTTGGAATACTTTGACTTGTGGTACTTCAGGCCTAGTCATAATGTTGCCCAAATAATGTTGCAACGTCGTAAAGAATTTGCCCCATTAAAGATCCTTTTGATGTTCAAGTATGTAATAACTGGTGTCACGTAGTTAAGCGTTTTAGGGGACTATCAACATTAGAAATGAAGACATTGCTGCTTTACTACTTTATGACGTCCTTGACTTGACATAATGATGATTGTATGAAGAGGATAAGCATGGGATCTTGGGAAATTGTGTAGAAGGCAATGAGATTATTTTCACAAGTTTCCAGATGTTTCTGTCACTTATCACTGTTGACTGTTGAGTCAACAAATTAGTCATGTGATCGGTCTCCCTTACATGATGTCTGTGCCCTTCATGCAGACAAAGGAGCGCTACATGACACACCAACCGACAAAGTTTTACAGTAGACTGAACTCATCTACAGATGGCATACAGGGAACCCTTGCACCTGTTCATGATCATGTTGAAATCCTGACAGTGCTGGGCACAGTAATATATGATGGCCTCCTGCATCTGGAAAAAGAGCCCCTTGTGAGGAAATATCAACACACAAACTAAATTGAAACAAGTGAAAATTAAATACCTCTCTGACGAGTTTAATGAGTCAACAGTTGTGCCCGCAAAACACCCTACCTCTTGGCAATTTCCTATTAATCTGATGATAAGAGGATCTCTTGTCATTGGCATCTATAAGAGGATAGTGGATCTACTGCAAGCCTGTTTACAGCCACCTCAGACAGACAAAGGAGGCTGTCCAGCAAGCTTAATAAGCTCAGTTAGCTATACTGTACTGTTCAGCAGCACTTAATGGCAAAGAGGAAATTATGATATATGACTGAAAAGGGAATACAAAATCTGAAAGCGGCATATATGCTAACTTTGGCAACAATGAGTCTGCTAAAAATGAAAGTCATCATTGCAGAATATGACATCAATTTATTTTTAAACCCCCAGATTTTTTATTTCAGAACCATTTTCACAGTAGTCTTAGATTATTTAAATTATCTTATCAAAATTAGAACGAAATGTTGGGCAATTTGGTGTTTTTATATATTGATTTTATAGGACGCGTTATGAATAACACCAGGTGTTAATGCAGTAGTGTATATCCTCCAGTTATTTCTGGGTTTGACACATTAGGCCAAGGGGTTGGCTTCTGTGTAATATTACAGAAAAACCTGTTGCGTTGTGCGTAGTGTGTTGTGAAACTAAAGTTTGTGGGAGTGATTCCCCACCAGTTGGATAGACTCAATGTACAAGCCCAAAGCCACAGTGGGTGCACTTAGTCTGCGGATATTCTAAAAAGACTGTCAAAGCCTTTATTGCCATCCCTGATTTGTTGTGCGACAGTCCAAGAACGCAGCCCGCCAACTTCTATCTAAAATTCTATGAAGAAGAATGGGGAATCACGGCAGAATAGTGTTCAGAGCCAGCACACTGTTCACTTCAAAAGCTTTAGGGCTTTTATTGCAAGCAAAATTGGGTTTTCTGTTCAGCACTGATGTACAATGTTATGTTGATTTTTTTTTTTGTTGTTTTTTTTACCTAGGTTATTTTTCATTTTTAACCAAAAGAGGTTTGTTAACACAAATGTTTCCCTAATTCAGTAGTTTTCCTTTCTAAAATGGGAAAATGTAGATTACTTTTATGGGACCTGAAAGTTCTTGCAAAGCAATTGGGGAACTTGTTTGTCTATGGAATACCTTAGTATGATTTTGAAAGCTAGCCATAGGGCCTATGTGGTCAACAGTTCCTGCCCAATGGGCCTTTCTACTCTCTACCCTGTACATTGTTCCGGTCATGATGCCTTGTGTTTTTGAACAGACTGCAGGTAATGAGTTTGCCCACTAAATTTTACTTGAGCAAAAGTAGAGCTTATCTCAAACTGCGGAATGGAATAAAACTGATCAGGAAGACGTTTTTGTTCACGCTGCCATAGGCCAAAACATTCCTTGGTGACCAAAACATAAAGCTGGATGGGCCAGTCATTGTCCCATGTCAAATTATTGCCAAACTCAACTAATTTTCCTGTGGTTATGTGTGAAGAATGTTTCTCGTCCAGTGTATATGCCCTTTGTACTTTCCCCATGTGTTCTTCAGAAGATATTTATAAGTGTTGTTTTTCCCCTGTCTGTCCTTAGGCGAAGCATTGATGATCCAGCGGGAAGAAAGAAAGTAGCCCTCCCTCAGTGTTTTTCTCGCAGCGGTGGATGAGTCGGAGGCTGCGCGTCTGAGCAGCGGGTGTTTGGCGGATTGGGCGAGTTGGGGGAGTAGGAGTGGCGTGGCATCATGGCGGACGTGGACCCGGACACGCTGCTGGAGTGGCTGCAGATGGGGCAGGGCGACGAGCGCGACATGCAGCTCATCGCCCTCGAGCAGCTCTGCATGCTCCTGCTCATGTCCGACAACGTGGACCGCTGCTTCGAGACGTAAGAATGGGCAACTGTGTCTGCGGCTCAGATTTTGTGTGTTTAGGGTTCCATTACCCTTTTGGCACGGCCTGAAAGTGCTGGAGTTCAAAATGAGGAGGTGGAAAGGCCTTTTGTTTTTTTTTCTGATGTCTCAGGGTGTGGTAGCCTATTGGAAAGCAAAATGAAAATACGGATCTGTGCTTTCAAGTTGTTTCTGTTGTGGGATGTTTTTTTTTTGTTGTTGTTGTTGATGTTTGATTTTAGATTAGATTTTACAGATTCAGAGGAATATTTAAGTCTTTATTAAATAAAAGTGACATGGAAGTGGTCACAAGTTGAGCTTGACGGCAAGCTGCTATTTTTTTTTTTTTTTTTTTTTTTTGCATGATTCAAAACATGGGGCTCTTGTGAAACTCCTCAGGCAGTTTGACGGTTTCTACCAACTTCTGCCTTCCACTGATCAGTGTAAATTGGGAATTCACAAAGATCAAGTCAGGACTGCAGTGTATTCAAGATGTTTCAGTTTTACCCGAGGCGTGTCTTGATGCAAAGTCATGTCATGAATGTCTTTAACCTTTGGAGAAGTGCTCAGACAAGCAGCACGTTTGTTGCATGTTGTCAGAATTTGCATGCAGGCCTTCACTCTTCTTGTTGTGAAACTGTTTCTCAGACAAATAGACTTAATAGTTAAGCGAGTTACTTCAGTTGATGACTTATTAGTTTAGCCTCTAAAGGTAATTTGTTCATGATCGAAGGAAGAGAAGAGATGGAGTATGTTTGCAATGCCTAAACTTCAAACTAGCCTGGATTTGTCTTGTGGTTGTTGGGCCAACATGTGAT
This sequence comes from Sardinella tawilis, assembly GCA_030264315.1. Lineage (NCBI taxonomy): Eukaryota > Metazoa > Chordata > Actinopteri > Clupeiformes > Clupeidae > Sardinella > Sardinella tawilis. The sequence goes on from JASCQY010000036.1 coordinate 2,687,726, forward strand.
AAACTCAATTTGAGCATTTTTTTTTTAATGCACAGGCTTATTCATCAGTATGAATTAATGCACAAATGGCCTACACAATTTAAAATTTTGCTCTGGCAAAAAAAAAAAATCTGATAATTATACATTGGAGAGGGAGAGAGAGACAGATTTTTTTCTCTCTCTCGCTGAAGGATTTCCCGTCCTGTAGGCTTTGTACGGAAGTATTCCCTGCTTTACTGAGTAAATCTCCCAATAAACTGGCGGCCTTACTTGGGCATACAGTTTGTGTATTATCCTTATACCTTTCTGGCACAGGGTCTCTACTTTATGCCAAAGACACCGATGTCCTACTTTGATGAGCAGCAGCTCGGACAAAATGGTTCCTGAATGCTACTCATTGTGGAATACCTTGCGTCTATAGCATGAGAATATGGAACGTTCAGTTGGTTGCGCTTTAACATGCTCATCGAGCTAATTAATTGGTCTTCGAAACCATTTGGGTATTGAGAGGCCCAAGCTGTCCGCTGTTGTAGCTTCACCTGGTACACCTGACATTTTCATCAGCTGCTCAGTCCGACTCCTCACACTGGGGGCCCAGGCCCAGGCCCTATTGCCTCTTACCCTAAAGAGCAAAGGCTAAACCTCCCTCTCTGCTAGTGAGCTAGGCTAATACTCTATTCTATTGATCATTGAATAGCCACACTGCAGACTATCACTTATGGTTTGGAGTTAAGAAAGAGGGCCTAATTAGTTTTGAGGTGTAAGCCTAGTCTGCAATACTTTCGGGTAGTGTTGAGGACATTTGCTTTGTTAGAAAAAAAAATGCATTTGGCCTGCCCCACCTGCATGAATAAAGCTACCAGTACCTTAAATCCAAGGATATATGAGTTTGTTTTTTTTTTTTTTTTAACTACTCTTTTTCACTGTTTTGACTGACTTTCCTTGACCCTTCCCTCTGTCTGCCTGCCTCATAGTTCGTCATTCAAACCAAGTACCGTTATGGTAAAATAGATGAGTTGTGTGACCTCTTACTGCCCAGTCTTTCATCCAAAAAGGTGCAGTGGTTATTATGGATGGCTGCCTTGTGTAGGAAAGTGCCGAGCAGTGCAAGATTACTGGTTATTTTCACACTTAAGCTGCTGCCCAGACTCTCCGACTCTCTTTTCTGCTTGTCACCCCGCAAATCCTTGGCCACCTGAATCAGCTGTATTCCAGGAAGCCAGGAGCTAATTTGCAGTGTCTCTTATCTTCGATAGTGCTGTGTATGCCAACACGCCCCCCCCCCTCTTCCTGCTCCTGAAAGTTGCATGAAAATGTGAAGCATAAATTAATCGGTGGCTTCGGTTACACGATGTGTCAAAGCATGCATTTTTAAAAATGTTATGTTGCAATACTTTTCAATAGAGAGCGGTTTTACTTTGTAATGAATCAAAATATAAAGTCTAGTTATTGATAGTGGGGCTGATGCACTGAGTGACCCCTGCTTCAGAGGAAAAACTTATTCAAAGAAAGTGTTAGAAATCTGTGAACATCAATGATCAGAAAAATGGTCAGAAAAAAAAAAATAATTGAAATAGAATTGGCTAATAAAAGCAATCAAATTTAATAATGAAGCCTGTGAGCGAAATATAGACACAAAAAAAAGGCTTTAGCAAGCTTGCAGTATTCTGTTGTGGTCATGGCCGATAGACTTGAAAACAAGTTTACGCCAAACACTTAATGTCTAAGTTGAACAGCTCTTGTGTGAATCACATTGCCATGTAGAATTGAAAGGTACCCTGTGTCCTCAGTCAGAGCTCAGAGAAAGGGTTGTTCATTCAGCGGTTATTTTTCTCTGTCTGTAGACGGTTTGATAAGCCTTGTGTTCTCTTGTGACATGGTGGAAGATTTCTAATTAAGGATAGGGTATGAAAAGTCCTCCTTTTAGCTCAGTCATTTTGCAGATGGGCCCTTTTGTATCTTGTCAGGAATTTAGATATTTGTATTGGTCATATTGTGACACTATTTTTGCCACAGTTGTACTTCATTAGCATTTCCCTAGAGCTATTGTTTTTTCTGTTAACAATAAGAAAAACACATTTCATGGTATCGGTGCTAATTTCTGTTCGGTTAGAAGATGGTGTCGAGTGTTATGTGATAAGTCACATTTACCCTTGTTTGCACAGTCTAGTTTCCTGAAACCTTAAAACTACATCTATTGTATGTCACACTTTGGTCTAAATACCGAAAGCAAGAGGCAGCACAACACGTTGTCTCAACCGTGTGTGAAAAGCGCTGTTCAAAGTGGCTGTGTGTACGCCTGTAGCTGTACAAGCATATTGCACCAGAGCTTTGGCTCAAAATTCTGGCCACAGTTTCCGAGCCTGTGAGAGAAATGTTGGCACTCTTGACCATCAGTCATGAGTGGAGAGTCCAGATAGGTGAAATTTGAGGTGGTTTCTCCTCTTCACATCATGAAGGGAAGGAAGTTGTGAATGGCTCATTCTTGTCTCACTGAGTCACATGTTTCCAGCCGGCCCATAAACAAACCTAGGCAGCCCATAAACAAATGACTGGCCTCTGGTGTTTCATTGTCTTTGCATTGCTAGCCATCCCAGATGTCAAAATGCATAACAAGCAGTGAACAGTGACATTTTCACAGCATCTGACCTTAAAGTCCAACAATCTTTATGCAACTATACAGTATGTACACCATCTCTGTGAAACCATATGTAGGCACACTATCTGTGTGCAACTATGTGTGCACAGTCTGGAAGTAACTATTTGTACACCTGTGGGCTTGTGTTTGAAGTATATTCCATGGCAAGGACGTCATCTGTTGGCTGTTTCCCGTTTCAGGTGTCCACCACGGACGTTCCTCCCAGCACTGTGTAAGATCTTCTTGGATGAGAGTGCCCCGGACAACGTGCTGGAAGTGACCGCCAGGGCCATCACCTACTACCTGGACGTGTCGGCCGAGTGCACGCGCCGAATTGTGGGCGTGGATGGAGCCATCAAGGCCCTGTGTAACCGACTAGTGGTGGTGGAGCTTAACAACCGCACCAGCCGCGACCTGGCCGAGCAGTGTGTCAAGGTGCACGATCAACACCTTAGGATTGTCTTGTTTTGCTCACTGATATTTTTGCAAAGCATAGCGATTAGGGCAGCAACAGTAAATCCATGAATTGATAAGTTATATTAAATTAATGGACGGGCTAATGTTTAATGTTTGTGCTTGCACCCTTCATAAACAACACATTGTTTAATAAAGGAGATTAGTAAAGAAGATAATCAACACATTATTTTGAATATAGTTGATTGTAGAAGCCCTAATTGTAACTTATTTCCCTTATCACTCCCTGACCAGTGAGTGTCATTCCCATGTTGTTATTGTTTTCCCCACATTTGAGCCGTACTGTTTTGCTTAAGAGTTGTTAAATGTCAGTGGTTTCAGTTTCATTACTGTGACCGTTTAGCCACCTGAATGTACTTTATCTTATAATTTAGCGCTAATTAGACTAATGCAGTCTGGATTTAGACCAAGAGAATGTAAGTCTGACTCGCTCTTTGTGTGTGTGTGTGTGTGTGTGTGTGTGTGTCGCTCAGGTGTTGGAGCTGATCTGTACGCGGGAGTCGGGCGCAGTGTTCGAGGCGGGCGGTCTAAACTGCGTGCTGAGCTTTATCCGGGACAGTGGGCACCTGGTGCACAAGGACACTCTGCACTCAGCCATGGCCGTGGTCTCGCGCCTCTGCAGCAAGATGGAGCCCCAAGACTCCTCCCTGGAGACCTGTGTGGAGTCACTGTCCAGCCTTCTTAAGCACGAAGATCACCAGGTGGGTTCCTCTGACCCAGATGAATGCTACACA
>JASCQY010000036.1:2705153-2715979 GCA_030264315.1 Sardinella tawilis
GCTCGGCGTCCAGCAGCGGCACGCTGACGGGCGAAGGCGCGGGAGCCGAGAGCGACCGCAAGACGCCCACCGGCGAACGGCAAGCAGGCGCGGCGGCGGCAGCAGCCGACAACGCCGCCATCTCCATGGGCCTGGTGAGCGTCAGCTCGCCCGACGTCAGCTCCGTGTCGGAGTCGTCCAGCAAGGACGCGCCTTCCCAGCGGCCTCTCTGCTCGGCCACCAGCGCCCGCCTGTCGGTCAGCTCACTACTGGCGGCCGGCGCGCCCATGAGCTCCAGTGCCAGCGTGCCCAACCTGTCGTCGCGGGAGGCCAGCCTCATGGAGTCGTTTGTGCGGCGGGCGCCCAACATGTCGCGCACCAACGCCACCAACAACATGAACTTGAGCCGCAGCAGCAGCGACAACAACACCAACACACTGGGCAGGACTGTCATGAGCACAGCCAGTGAGTCCACACACCACTGACGGCCAGTCAGAATACAGAACACTCACAGCTCTCACAGCTGCGCTACACTGCTTGTGCGAATGAAGCTTTCCATTAGCAGAGCGTATGTTGCGACAGTTAGCTTCCACTGCACACACTGACCACACCGCACCAGTCACAAGAGCAGCGCTTCCATTTAGAAACACCACAGACCAGTTGTGGCCTGTTGTAGCCTGTATGTAAAGTTGAGTTTCACAGTCTAGAGACGCATAACGTTCACACACATTGTATGTGGTCCAAAAAACCCACTCATCTATACTGCAGACTACATGAACATGTAGTTATCACAGAACATGGAAGATCTCTGTTAGGGCAAATCCATCTCGACTACCTGCTCTGCTGTTTCCACTTCTGTCATAACTCACTTTAGCCTGGGCTTGTAGCCATAATGACCGTGTCCTTTGAAGAGATCATACTTACTAAAAGATTGCTGGAACTTTAGTGTGAGAAGTTGATAATCCAACATCAAATGTTGGCTGAAGTTAAAACATATTTTTTTAATGGCTGTTTTTCCAGAACCAGTAATGACACCCAGCATTGCTTGTTGTATTATGCTAATGATTTTGAGTTTTCTGTTTTAATGTGTGCATTAATGCTGTTTTTTTTTAAGAATGCTAAAGCTAATACACCCGAGTGTGTTGCATTTGTTGCTATGTGCCATCATATTTCTCACATTTGTGTGAATCCCAGATAGCAGCTGTAGCTTGTGAAAAACATAACTCTAGTTGGCTTTGCAACAAAACAAAAACAATACTGCATTTGAATCCCTCATAACAAGGCAACACCCTTCTCACATGCTCACATTCCATGATTGTATTTGGACTTAAACGTTACAGACTTTCATCCAAATCATGAATGAATAGTGGAGTTTCAGTGGCTGCTTTGATGTGTTGTGTTCTAGACTAACGGCTCCTTCTCGGCTTTTGTTTGTTTGTTTGTTTGTTTGTTTGCAGCTTCTCCACTCATGGGGGCGCAGAGCTTTCCTAACCTCACCACCACCGGCACCACCTCCACCGTCACCATGTCCACCTCCATAGTAACCAGCAGCAATAACGTAGCCACGGCAACCACAGGTTTGTCGGTGGGCCAGTTGCTCAGTAACACGCTGACGACCAGCCTGACCTCCACCTCTAGCGAGAGCGACACAGGTCAGGAGGCTGAGTTTTCCCTCTATGGTAGGCCATGCTATATTCTCCTCCACACACACACACACGCGCGCACACGCACAGTGCTCTTCCTCTCCCTGCATTGCCCCTACTGATCTTCAACCCCCTTTGATTGACAGCTCCATCCTGCCCTCCTTGTGTATTTATCAGGATAAATGCAGTATTCAGCAGTTTTCAGTCAGTTTTCCAAAAAATAGTATCAGCTCAACTCGCCTCGACAAAAGGCTGGGTTTGATTTAGCTGTCAAGCTAGGCCGTACAATGGCAAGGAACTTTGTTAGAGAAAGCGAGGCAAGAAGTCACTACCTCCCCGCTTTGGACACAGCTGTTGTCTTTTGCTTTTTTTTTTTTTTTTTTTTTAACAAATATCACATTAGTAATTACCCTCGTGTTTGAGTTTTATCCAGACATACACATGTATGACATGTTCTGTGTGTGTGTGTGTGGTACTTTGAGCTCACACTTACTTACAAGTAACTCTAAATATGAGAGAGAGAGAGAGATGTATTGTACACTATGCTCAAATTGCCTTTGTCGGTCTCTTCTGCTGTAAATGTATCCATAATGCATTATGATACAGTTCATGTACGCTGGTAGTGTCTGTGGTGGTGAAATGATGGAAGTGATTGCTCTGTCCACACAGATTTCCTGGACAGCTGTCGGGCGAACACGCTGCTAGCAGAGCTGGACGACGAGGAGGATCTCCCCGAGCCTGACGACGACGATGACGAGAATGAGGATGACAATCAGGAAGACCAGGAGTATGAAGAGGTTCTGGTGCGCGTCATATCTTTCTTAGTGGCAGTCTCCCGAGTGCACAGTTCACAAGTCTAGTTCTCTTGTGTATAGAGAGACTTGAATAGCGTTGGGTGAATAATATATGTGACTGGCTGTGTGTCTTGTGCGTTGAATTTTCATACAAGCTAGTTTTGATTTCAGTAATATTTGGAAAAACAGTTTGATTGGCACTTAAAGGTAACTTATGGGAGACATGTAGAAATAGAACTTGTTAAATACAGCATTATCTCTGTATTTGAGCCTGAGTTTTGGCAGGGATTCATGTCTGGTACCAGACATCTGCATGTATAGTAACTGGCCGTGTGTGTGTGTGTGTGTGTGTGTGTTTAACAGGAGGAGGAGGAATATGAAACCAAAGGTGGCAGGCGTAGGACGTGGGATGATGACTTTGTGCTGAAGCGACAGTTTTCAGCTCTGGTGCCCGCCTTCGACCCGCGTCCTGGCCGGACCAACGTCCAGCAGACCACTGACCTGGAGATCCCTCCACCAGGTGTGGCAACAAAGCTCACAGACACAGACTTTCTCTTACACACACACATATACACACAAACAGGTTTTCCATGTACAGAATGTCCTTGACATTGTACACATTCATGCATGACCATGTACACAACCGCATGTACACCTACAGAAGTACAACATTCCTCCTGTTGCCTCTTTGAAAATAACTGGTGAACTGGTGAAGGCATATAAGCGCTGAAAAGGGAACTGACCTATTGGACACATGAGTTATGTGATTGCTGACATCCTTCATTTCAAACAAACAAAATAAATAATGAGTGCATTGTGGGTAATCATTTGTTTGTATTGTTTGTTTGGGCCCAGGTACCCCTCGCTCCGAGGTGCAGGAGGAGGTGGAGTGCGCCCCGTCCCCGCGGCTTGCCCTCATCCTGAAAGTGGCCGGCCTGGGCAGCACGCGGGAAGTTGAGCTACCTCTGTCCAACTACAAGTCCACCATCTTCTACTACGTCCAGAAGCTGCTGCAGCTCTCCTGCGGCGGCAGCATCAAGTCCGACAAGCTGCGGCGCATCTGGGAACCCACCTACACGTAAGGACCACTCACACACTCCTGTCAAAGATTATGGAATATTGACCAAGATAGAGCGACATGATACGTTACATAAAACAGGACTGAACGTGAATAGTTCCGGTCTGCGTAAGTCGGCACGTCACAATATAAACTTTTACCCGATTTTCTGTATCAGTGACCGAGGGCTCGACTTTGGTCTGCATAAAGGGGGATTTTGCCCCCCTCCCCCTTGCAAAAATAGAACACGGAATTTAACGGACTTTTGTTCCTCTCGCTTCGCTTTTACCCTCTCTGCTCTCACCTTTCGGGCCAGTCTGACATTTGTTGTACAGATTTATTTATGTATTTATTTATTTATTGTCCTTTGTAATCTTTTTATTATGCCCATGGGGTTATTTTGTATGGACCCCAGAGAGTTAGATTCTAAGACGTATTGTTATGCTCTAACAATGCCAGCCAGCAAAGACTTGTGAAATATTAAGATGGTACAAACCATCTTATTAGTAAAATGATTCAGTAGGATTAAATAGACTCGTTCTACATAATGATCTGTGTGTATGTGTATTCCAGGATAATGTACAGAGAAATGAAGGACTCCGACAAGGAGAAGGAGAAAGGCAAAATGGTGAGTCCATGTCCACTTGTCCTTCTCGCTCTCCCACTCACCCAGGCCATTTCAGTGTTGACTGTAAAAAAAATTAAACAGAAATTGTGTGTGTAAATGGTGCTTTTCATTAGTCTTGCCTGAAATCTCACAAACCCTAATATGAGGAAGTCTTTGCAAAGGACAGCACAAAGACGTGCCTTAGGGCTGCGGGTGCTTTTGGTGTAACTGCATGGGCCTTTCTTTTTAACTTGCAAGAAAAGAATGGATTGAAAAAGAAAAAAAACAAAAAAAGCTGTAGTCACTGTAATGCATGTGTGTTGCGTGAGACTTTACAATCAGGAAAGACCAACATTTGGTTCTTCCTGTTGTAGGGTTGCTGGTCTGTAGAGCATGTGGAACAGTACCTTGGCACTGATGAATTACCAAAGAATGACTTGATAACCTACATGCAGAAGAATGCAGACTCCTCTTTCCTGCGGCACTGGAAATTAACCGGAACTAATAAGAGTATTAGGAAAAACAGAAATTGTTCTCAGCTCATAGCTGCATACAAGGTATAGCAACGGCGTCAGATGTGCTTATTATTATTATTATTATTATTATTATTATTATTATTATTTACATTTATTATTTACACCCCCCCCCCCCCCTTTCCCTCATCTTTGTAAACTTATATTTTCTCTTCTTGCTTTATTGTCAATTGTGTAAGCACGTGTCAGACAGCTATTCACTATAAAGAAATCCTTTTGGATTCTATCCTTATGGTATCACAACTTTCATTGTAACTTTGACCGTTTTGTTTGTTTTTGGTTTTTAATTAGTTTTCTTTTTATTATTATTGGTGGATTTCTGCTATCATGTAGTATTCAGAGTAACTAACAAAGGAGCAGTAATTAAGAGCGAGAGTGTCTGTGCTTGTACTGTACATGTCTTCTTGAGTTTGTGTGTGTGGCTCATCGTTAGCAAGTTTGGTAGTTGGCGGGTGGATGGTAGTGGGTCAGCAGCTGGGTTGGTCAGCCTCTCCAACTTGCTCTGCTCTGTGCTTTGCGTTGAGCAGGACCTGTGCGAGCGCGGCTGCCGGATGTCGGGCTGGGCAGCGGCCCTGGGCTCCCTGCAAAATTGTGAGATCTTGAGCGCAGCACGCGAGCCCCCCCAGGCCAAGGCTGGCACCTCGCAGAGCGCCTGCGGCGTGGAGGACGTGCTGCAGCTGCTGCGCATCCTCTACATCATCGGCGGAGACGTGGGACGCAGCCTCCTGGAAGGTTCGGCCGTTACACACACACACATATACACATAGTAATTCACTCTTTACTTACTCTTGTGTTTTCCTCAAAATTATGAAGCAGTTTTGTTCTGGGGTTTGAGAGGAGATCAATGATGGTGACTCAGTGTTGAGTGTGTAAATAAAGGCCTTTGAAAGCGTTTAGCCAACACAAGGGCTTTCTGCTTGTGAACTTTTTGCCACACCAGCCTTTTGTGCAGGAAAAAAAAGACCAGACCACAGACAAGAACTGATGACATGCTACAATAAAGTTTTGTGTCTGCAACTGATTTTTCAATTCCTTGTTTTTGTTTGTTTGTTTTTTTTACATCCATAGATTTTGAAGATCTTCAATTCAATGCTTCGCCTGAAGAATTCACCAGCAAAAAAGTCACTACTAAGATCCTCCAGCAGATAGAGGTAAGGCAGCCAGTTTTGTGTCTGTGAGGAATGTGGGTTCAGCCCTTCAGTGGATGCATATGACTGGATGCTATGCACAAAACAAATTCCGTGCCAGGAAAACAGCCACTTTCTATCCCCTTGTGTGACAAATGATCCAACAATTCAGCTCTCTGAATTGAGTTTCTGCTCTCTCTCTCCCTCTCTCTGTCTCCCTGTGTGTGTGTGTGTGTGTGTGTGTGTGTGTGTGTACGCGCCTCTGCCTGTGTGTGTGTGTGTGTGTGTTGTCCTAAGGAGCCACTGGCCCTGGCGAGTGGAGCCCTCCCTGACTGGTGTGAGCAGTTAACCAGCAAGTGTCCTTTCCTCATCCCCTTTGAGACCCGGCAACTGTACTTTACTTGCACAGCATTTGGAGCCTCACGGTCAGTATCAGCACAGCTTCAGCTAGAGCCGATTTCTCCTTCATTCTCCACGGACACTCAGTTTAATTGATGTGCACGAGTGTGCACTTTCTATGTGATGTTTGGGTTTAACTTTGGGTTTGGTGTGTGTGTGTGTGTGCATGTGTGTGTGTGTCTTCACTCCTCTAGGGCGATAGTGTGGCTGCAGAATCGGCGGGAGGCCACCATGGAGCGGACGCGGCCGTCGACCACAGTGCGGAGGGACGACCCAGGCGAGTTCCGCGTGGGCCGTCTAAAGCACGAACGTGTGAAAGTGCCCCGCGGCGACAGCATGATGGAATGGGCCGAGAGCGTCATGCAGATCCACGCCGACAGGAAGTCTGTCCTGGAGGTGAGGAGAGAGAAATTCCTGCACCAGAGTAGGAGTGGAGAAGTAACTGGAGGTTGTTGGAAACCACTTGTTAAGGGCAAAGAAAAAAATAGTTGTTTATTTTGCTTTTCAATATTTTTTATTTTTTTTTAGGTGTTTTCCAGAGTTTAAAATTCTAAAATAGCATTGTAGCAATGGTGCCTTATGAGTACTAACTGACTATAACTACTAAAACTAGGACTAGTAAGTATCAGTACTAGAAGTATGACTACTTCAGAAGCAGTCTGTGTCTGTCGCCCACATTGTGTGGATGTTTGTCACCCATACCTTTTTGGCTCATGGTTGGCATGGTTGCATTCCCCCCCTCAGGTGGAGTTCCAGGGGGAGGAGGGCACAGGCCTTGGGCCCACGCTGGAGTTCTACGCTCTTGTGGCGGCTGAGTTCCAGCGCACCTCGCTGGGCATCTGGCTCTGTGACGACGACTTCCCCGATGACGAGTCTCGCCAGGCAAGTACCCGCCGCGGATGCTCCCTGCCACAGAGCAGCGGCTCCACCAGGCAGCAGGCTTTGCTCGGCGCCTAATTACAAGCACCAAAGGCGGGGGGGAACCGGGTTTGGGGTGAGATTTATGAGACCACAGCAGAGAGCAGAGCGCCTGATTACAGTGGTCATGGTGGAGCAGGGCAGGCATTCAGCTTGTTTACATGGGTTTAGGTTCAAAATAAATGTCACGACAACAAGCACTCGCTCTGCTTTAGAGTTTTACACAGCTTGAGCCTCCCTAGCATGCATGCAATATATCCAGATTTACTTTGGCTGTTTCACTGCGGTGTTGCAGATGAGTCATGGTAACAGAGTGTTCTGGGTTAATGTGCTCAAAGGAGTACATGCTCAAAACGCCTTCATAGATTGACCCCCCTGACAAGAGTATAATTGAGAACTTGGAGTGGCATTAGGAAGTTTAATAAAAATGGCAACCTCTTTTTCCACCCAGGTGGATCTGGGCGGAGGCCTGAAGCCCCCGGGCTACTACGTGCAGCGCTCGTGCGGCCTCTTCCCGGCGCCCTTCCCCCAGGACAGCGACGAGCTGGAGCGCATCACCAAGCTCTTCCTCTTCCTGGGCATCTTCCTGGCCAAGTGCATCCAGGACAACCGCCTGGTGGACCTGCCCATCTCGCAGCCCTTCTTCAAGCTCCTGTGCATGGGCGACATCAAGAGCAACATGAGCAAGCTGCTCATGCGCGGCGGGGGCGGAGGCGGCGGCGGCCTGAGCACCAGCACCACCACCACCACTATGGACTCCACGCTCAGCGAGCGCCACTTCCTCTCGGACCTCCAGTCCACGGAGACGTCCACGGAGGAGGGCCCCGACTGCTACTCGGTGGGCAGCTTCGACGAGGACTCCAAGTGCGAGTTCATCCTGGAGCCGCCCAAGCCCAAGCCACCGGCGTGGTACCACGGCCTGCTGACCTGGGAGGACTTTGAGCTGGTCAACCCGCACAGGGCCCGCTTCCTGCGCGAGGTCAAGGATCTGGCCGTTAAGCGCCGGCAGATCCTGAGCAGCAAGACGCTCAGCGAGGACGAGAAGAACACGCGGCTACAGGATCTCATGCTCAAGAACCCCATGGGCTCAGGGCCACAGCTCAGCGTAGAGGACCTGGGGTAAGGAAACGCATGCAGATATATATACAGACACACACACACACATACACATACACACACAGAAACAAACATGTACACTTAATCACTTGTTATATATTTCCTTAATCTTAATCTGATTGACAGTTTGGATACATACATACACACATACACAAGGCTGATAGTATTCAGGCACAATGCCTGATTTCAGGTGTTGCCTACTAGAGTTGACATAAAAATATTTAAAAAAATGTGTTCACCCAGAGATTTAACAAACATTTTGAACAAATTAAAAAATAAATGGTAGAACTTACAGTTCAGACTCAGGATTCTTTTTGACGATAAGCCTTGCATACATACACACTCACACACACACACACACAGACACAGGGAAACAAACATGTACACTTCATCACTTGTTATATATTTCCTTTATTGTTTGTAATCTGATTGACAGGCAGTTTGGATTATTTTGCCAGTATTGCAGGCATGCAAAATATCCTCATTCTTTGACCTTGTGTTTCCTAAAAGGTTGAATTTCCAGTTCTGTCCCTCATCCAAAGTACACGGCTTCACGGCTGTGGACCTCAAACCCAACGGAGAGGATGAGGTATGTAGACAAACAAGACCTTCCGACCGAATTTCAGACTGAACATGCTCATTTCACCGTCCCCAACACCCCTCTTCCACCACTCTTTAGTTGATCTGTATGAAATTGACATTTAGCGAGATTAGCGACATTTCTTGTGTCCTTGTTCTTGTGAAACGTTCTTGTGAAACTGTTTGCCTCTGTTGACTTAGGTTAGCTCTGTTTTAGGGAGCTGTAGCATCACACTGAAGGACTTTTTTTTTTTCATTTTTTGGAGTGACAATCTTTTGTTGTTGATATTGTCCCCCAGATGGTGAGCATGGAGAATGCGGAGGAGTACGTCGAGCTGATGTTTGACTTCTGCATGCACACAGGCATTCAGAAGCAGATGGAGGCATTTAGAGGTGTGTGTGCGCGTGCGTGTGTGCGTGCGCACGTGTGTGTGTGTGTGTGCGTGCGTGTGTGTGTGTTCATTTTGCATTAACTTTGACTCATAGAAAGATGCTGCATCTATTTAGAAAGATGCTGCAGCTTTATTTTCACACAAGTGTTATTTATAACATGGTGTCTATCTCTCGGCCCTCCCCACCCTCAGAGGGCTTTAACAGGGTCTTCCCCATGGAGAAGCTGAGCTCTTTCAGTCATAAGGAGGTGCAGATGATCCTGTGCGGAAACCAGTCTCCATCTTGGACGGCCGAGGACGTGGTGAACTATACTGAACCCAAACTGGGCTACACGAGAGACAGGTACGAGTAGGTCAAAGACCCCAGGTGAAGTTCAATGAAGGACAGCTAGAATTTGGATCACGTCAGCATTAAAATGTGTTGCATGTTAAGAGTCCTGCATCAGTGTATCACTGAGGTATTTTGACACCTTGGGAAAATAACCTGGCCCCACTTGTGGTTTAATATAATTATTTATAGGCATGATCTTCACAAGACTGCCATGTGTTTCCACGTGTAGCTCTTAATAGGTTGAAGCTTTCGCACAAAAAGACTGCAGTGTGTTGCTCACTGGCTTGAGTGTCTGAGTCGATTGGAAATGGCAGACCTTTAAAAGTCAGTGGTAGCCTCAGGCCTGACTTAGTTTGTCCCGACCCTTCCCTCCACAGCCCGGGCTTCCTGCGCTTCGTGCGGGTACTGTGCGGTATGTCCTCGGACGAGAGGAAGGCCTTCCTGCAGTTCACCACAGGCTGTTCCACGCTCCCCCCTGGCGGCCTCGCCAACCTCCACCCACGCCTCACCATCGTCCGCAAGGTATGGAGTGTTTCTCACCTCACAGTATACCACCATTTCAGGTTCTAGTTCTAGAACGGCTCCCCCAGCACTTCCTGTTTATCATTCCATATGTTATGTTAATGTAACAGGAAGTAGTTGGGGACCAAGATAGAATGTTCAAGCATTGTTTTATCCAGCTATGGAATTAGAACCTGAAATGGTCTATACCACCACAGCACCAGTGGCCTGTATTGTAATTTTAGATTGTGTGCGTTTCATTTGGCAGAGCTTTATTAGAATGCTGTGTGTACTAGAAATTATAGGGGGAAAATCGGTGCAGTCTACTGTCACGCTTAGTATTTTTATTTTCAGCTATAGCTGCTGCTGCTGTTTTTTTCTCCTCAATCTTATGTGGTGATGTTGCTTTTGTCCACAAGATGGCGCTAGACCTTATTGTTATTCTGTGACAATCACAGCAGGATTTGGAAAGGAAATCTCAAACAAATTATATGCCCTCTAGATTCCTCTATTCTTGAACTTCCCTGTACACAAACCATGCGATGGAATTTGATGCCTGTAAAAGGATCACAAACAAAAATTCAGTCTGTTTTGTTGAGCTTCGCCATTAACTTCATTGCAATCACATTCAGAATTCTGTGCATCACAACTAGTTATTTTCTAAGCCTGCAGTTAATCTCACAGCTAAATAAATCTGCTCCGTCGGTTAAAGGAACAGTATGTACGTTTGTCGCGATCAGATTCAAAATAATCAGATTCAAAATAATACAGAGCATACAGTTGTGTTCAAAATAATAGCAGTCTGCTTAAAAAATTGAGTAAAGCCCAAAATACTTATAATAGTTTTTAT
>JASCQY010000036.1:2813917-2826417 GCA_030264315.1 Sardinella tawilis
CACCCTGCCCCCCCCCCCCCCCCCCCTTGTCCTACCCCATCAACACTAATCTCTGGCCCATAACATTGCTATGGACTGCATTTGGTACTATCATGTAGTATAGTATTATGGGTCATCGTTCTCGAACGAATTACCACTGTATATTTTCTAACTGTTATGCTGTCATCATGTTGTCTTGTTTTTTTAGGAAATATGGACATTCTACAACCCTAGGCAGTTGGGTCAGACCCTTGAGTCGTGGAACTGCCCAAGGTTTCTTCATATCATTAACTAAATCCCACATAAGGGAGTTATTCCTTTCCTCCTTGGGTGCTCCTTGCTGTAAGGCGCCTTGAGACATTACTTTGTAAAAGGCACTGTACAAATAAAATTGAATTGAATTTAGTGAGACACGAATAGGACAGAGCTTATGCTTAAGTGCATAGGAATCATTGGAATAGGCATGTATCTTGCAAAGTTTTTTCCTAAGTTGTGCAATTGTTGTAACCAGTTTAGTTGCAATTTTCAAGGCCTTTTTTTAAACAGTAAACACACTTTCTCCCATACTCAAGACTGTTGCCACTGTCGTTGTGATCTGTTACGTCACATATGCTGTTTGGTGCCAGTTTTGATCAAGGTGACGTCAAATGCACCCTGTTCACCAAAGATAGAACCTGTTTCCAGAACACACACACACACACTCAGTGGCACCCCAGATTTCTTCGAGGTGGAAGGAGCCAACAACCATCCAGCGTCTGTGCTCTCCCTCCCATTAGTAAAAAGGATGACAAGCCTCCATCAGCCAGCGCAGTGGTAAGGACCTAATATAAGCTGAGTTAATTGTGGAGTGAGAGGCTGGCTAAAAGAAAGACAGAGTGAGGAGAGGGTGAGAAAAGAGAGAGAGAAAGAGAGAGAGAGAGAGAGGGAGGGAAAGAAATAGGTGCTTAACTGAGAAGTGTCATTTTTTTGACAAGCCATAATCATTTCTCCTCCTTTCTACCAGTTTCCAAAACTCTTCCCTGCTTATTACATAAATGGCAATTAGGAGTCATCATGACATGCAACAGGGGGTCGTGACCTGTAATATCTGGTTCAGAGAGAAGTCTTATTATCCTTCCACAGTAGCTTTCACTAATGTCAGTGATTGACTGCTTTTCTCTCCTGTGTGACATGCACAGATAATCTTTTGACTTCAGCTTACTGTAATTTAGACATATTTAAAAAAGGGCCTATTTTACGGACTTATGAGTGGAATAATTTTAGCTTCCTTTGTTGCAGAGAGAAATTGCATGTCATTACAGCAGACTTTATGAAGTGAAACACGAAGTGATGCAGTGTCATCTGAAAGGTTACCTGTCTGCAATGGGCGCTGATTCCCTGTGTTTTGCCTTAGTGCAAGAGAGATGCTATATAATTTCTGTATCATAAGTGATTGTGTCATTTATATGTAGGCAAAAGATGCTGAGAGTGAGTTGGATATTTATGTTTACAGGAAACACATCTGCTCTCTTCACACTTTCTATGTTACATAACAAGGCAGTAGACAGGAAGAGCTATTATTGTTTGCTTATTCTAAAACAAATGACCTGTGATTCAAGAGCAGCTGCAAACTTGACATCAGTGCATGTACTTTTTTATGTGTATAGCTGTAGCCTATATTAGCCTACCACAGAGTACAGCATATTACTATTTATACCTGCAGGAAAAAGCAGTGAGCTCTTGTGGGACCTGTGTGACTCAACGGGTGTATTAGTCACTTTCATTTTCATAATCTCTGTGACGGATATCGGCAAGGGTTTCCGTTTTTGATGGAGAATGCTTTATGTTGAACCAGGCTGGTCACCTTTGCTCAAAATGGCAAGTTATGTAACAGTACCATGATCATTTGTAAGCAAATACAGGGTCTTAAATTAATACAAGTATAGTATAATCTGTATGTGAATAAGTTGAAGAAAGGTTGAGGTGATGAGGGAGAGAGAAACTATAAATAGATGTAGGCCTATGTAGCTGAGGGAGAGAGGGCACTCCATGTGAGGTTAAAGCAAGAATAGCCAACAGTGGAAGCAAACAAGAAAAAGTGAACAAAACTTTGAGAGAAACCAGTGATACAATATGAATGTCAAAGGGCAGGGAGGGCTGGTCGCCTGATGCATAAAATACTTTTATATCATTTCACTCTGTGCAAAGTGTCTGAAACCTATGTGTTGGCATACGTTCGCTCCACTGTTGGCAGATACTTTCTACTTCAACCAATCAATATAACTTTGTCGTAGCATATGTTATGCACTGGAACACAGCTCTGTTCACTGATTGGCCCGCAAAGCTATGGACAGCCTATGGATAGCTCCCTGATTGGTGAAACTAAATGAGAAAGTGAGCAGAAGCACTAGGCAGCGCTAGCCTGGATATCATGGTACTGCTTTGTGTGCCAAAGAAGCTTATGGTGGCCTGTGTGTCTGGCCTTGTTGCAAACCTCTAACAGATTGAGGCACTGGGTAGGCTACAAGGGATGCTGCCATGTTCAGCATAGCAATAGTCTATACCATGAAAGCCTTTTCAATGGCTCAGGAAAGTCTGTAATACTCAATATACTTATACAATATAGCCTACAAAATACTTGTTTGACCAAAACAACAAACAGCGGCTTACACAACATAGGCCTACATGTAGCCTATAGCTGGGTGAATTTGCCTGTGTCTGGTTTGTGAAGTTGTAATTGGTATTCAATCAGTTGCACAGCACAAGAGTGAGGCAGGTTCATGCTGGCAGTTTTTTTTCTCTCTCTCTCTCTCTCTCTGTGTGTGTGTATTTATCTGTCAGTCGTAAAACATCATGTGCTGCAATTCTCTGAATGTCTCAGGACTAGCGCTTTCATGGACACAAGGTTGGCGCGTGGGAGGAGAGGCAGCGACTGGCCTCTCTCCTAGCAACCACAGTCTCTCCAACCCAGTCGGTTGGTCTCTCAGCCCCCTGTTTCTGAAATGCCACACACATATCGCTAAAAGCTGTTGCTGACGCATTAGAGAATGACAGAACTGAGATTACCCTACTATGTTGCTTGAAAATCCAAATAGGTTACATATCAGCCCCTTGGAAAATAAAGTTTAGGCCATTCTAATCTCAATAAATTTAAGAATAAAATAAAACAATTTGAATGGCTAAAAGCAAACAGACAAAGGCATACAGGCCTCAGTATGCACTTAGGCAATGAAACACATAAGTGAGCATAAAACAGTAACGAGCCACAACAGGTTGCCATGCTCGTGGCTCCGTGCTCTTCAGTTTTATAGGCAAATTCAGCTTAGATACAATTAGCAAGGCTGCTGTAGCGCCGATATCACAGACACAGAAAAGAAAAAAACGCAAGCGTTTGAAGGTTTGAAGTTATGAATCATCGTAGGCATCATATATTACAAAGTTTGCGAAACCTTTGGTCAGTCAATTATATGACGAATCAGACAGGATTAGAGCGCGCTCAGCCTCCCGGCTCGCGCATCATCCGCGTCTCCGTGGTAGAGGCAGCGGCCAAGAGGCGGTCTCTCAGATCTGAACATTAAACATATCTGACGTCTATGGCTCCATCATCGTATTTGACTGGTCATATAACTATTTTACTTTGCGGTGAAATTCGGAACAAACTCCTTTCTGCGGTTCTTTTTTTTCTAATGTTGTCCATTACGTGTCCGCAGCGGTCATAGCGCTTTGGACTAGTTAACTTTAAAAAGACAACAGTGTCCGGTCACAATTGCTTTGACACTCGGGGATTTCATGAGTGCTCCTCCGGTGATTCGTCCGCCAAGTCCCCTTGCGGGGTCTCATGGCATCTCCTTCCAAATTCAGATCGGGTTGAGCCGCGAACCCGTAATGTTGGACTCCTGTGACTTCAGCCTCGCACACGTCCGGGAGATGGCATGCTCCATCGTTGACCAAAAGGTAACACTTCTCATCTTTTCCCCCGATCAGGTTTTCTGTGTGTGACATTTGGATTGGGGACCGCAGGTGTTAATGCCGCTACGGCACAAAGTTTTTTTTTTAACCAACTTCCCATCAAAAGTTAGTCAGATGGTAGCTTACTGCCATTAGCCTACATTTTGGCTTCCCTGTGTGTTGATGCCATGACATACAGTATACCACTGAACTTCAATATAAATGACATGTATTAACATCCGAAACTTTCATTTTATGTAAAGACAGGCAAGTTTAGCTCGGTTTGGTCAGTGCAGGGATGAAATGATATTTGGAAGGTGGGCCTCCAGTTGTATGCATAGGCTATTGTAACTGTCATTCCATTGTTAGGCTTACATGTAGTAGCCTATGCTACATTGTTTAGCAAAAGTCCACCGCAACATTGTGTCGTGAGGGAGCTGTCAGTCTGGTTGACGTGCTGACGTGTGAGATCGATGAGCCTTCCTGTACAACCACCCCAGGCTCTGGAACCTCCGTGCCCCCCAGAGTGTTCGATGATTGGGATCCCTGTCTCACCACTACTCGTTCTCTGGACCTTGCCCAGTGTGGGATAGTGTGCATAGCTTCTGTCCCTGGAGTGTTCTATTAGTAATCAATTAAACTGGGATGCTGCCATACAGTAGCTTAGAACAGTCATGTCCACACACACCATTCAAAGAAGGCTGGTGCAACCTGACTTGCTATTCAGTTTGCAGTGGAGGTACAACTTTGTGCATGATTGACTACTCCATTCCAGTCCCTAAGCAGTCATGACTGCTCTGGTAGGCTAGCTGAACATTTGGCCCAAGTTTCATCTGACAGTTTATGCATTCCTGAAAAAGTTCTCATAAGCCTTTAGGGCCTGTTGCAACATCATTCGTTTGTTTACCTAAGTGATGTTATGGTAACTTAATTTACACCACCTCTTTGCTTAGCATGTTAGGTTGAGACTTATAAGAGATTTATGAGAGGTTTTGTGGCCTGTCATTGAGTCAGTAAGTAGAACTAGACCACCAAACCAAAGAAACATAAGATTATGTTCAGAGTTGGGAAAATTAGAGTGTAAGATTCACTGTCATGTACTTTGACAAATTTGACAATGGTCTGATTGCCTGCCTTGTGGAGATTACAAGCAACAACCCTCCTCTTTAGTCTGTGTGTGTCTGTGGTGCATTCACAGAGGTTAGTGTGGGAAACTCAGCACGGGTCCTTCAGTGTCACTTTTTGTCATCATTTACACAGAAATAGTGTGAAATGTTTTGTTGATTTAAAAGTATCTACATTCAACACATTTTCTGACGCCTCTTTCTGATCCTGTACAGTAGCTCTGCAACCATACTCTAAAACTCGTTTTGCAATGTTGCATTCTTTTACCTGGCTTTATCAATTTTCTTACATCATGAAGGTCCCCAAGACAGACCTCTGAGAAGGAAGGATGTCAGGGTGCTGTTTGGGAGAATGGGACAAGTTGTGTAATTAAAAAAGGCGCACATTATGAACAATAGATCCAGCACTAACCCCTTCAACACCTAGCAGACACTTTTCATGGCAGCGCAGTCCCCAGGAGCATTGCCTCTCAGAATACTTAACACTTTAAATAGAGGGATGTGAGATATTGAATATGTGTGTGCATGTGTAGCCTATGTGACTATGTGAGAAATGTGACTGTGTGTGTGTGCGTGTGTGTGTGTCTGTGCGTGTGTTAGAGAAAGAGAGACAGAGAGAGATAGCGTCTTTGTGAATTATGTGACTGTATGTTTGTATGTGAATGTGTTTGTGTGTAAGGGAATGTGTGTGTGTGTGTGTGTGTGTGTGTGTGTGTGTGTGTGTGTGTGTGTGTGTGTGTGTGCATGTCTGGGTGCATACATCTAGATGAGTGTTTTTGCAAGTGTTCAAGTGAAGTTGCATGCATTCTTTGTGTGTGTGTGTGTGTGTGCAGTATATGTGTGTGGACTGTATGTGTGTGCGCGCAGGCACAGGCTCTTGTGCACTCAGACTTAGTCTCATTTTGTGGATGTGTTGAGGTGTCGAAGACCGGTTGGATGCTGCCTTGCTACACCATCGTCAGCTGAACTGAAATGACTCTGGCAGCTGCGTCTGCTGATGTGTGAGGCCTAGGCCAGGAGCTTCGCTCCTTCCCCTTCTCATCCTCCTCTTCCTCCTCCTCCTCCTCCTCCTGCTCTTTCTCCTTTCTTGGGAGCCACTGCTTGGGTAACATGCACACAGTGTTTCAAGAGGTTTGGTTCGAATGTAGCGCAGTGCCAGAGTTATGAACTTTAGTAAATGCGGAGAGGGTGTTTTGTTAACACCAACTAAAGTGTGAGATTGTGGAGACAAGCACAATGAAACGGGGTTCTACAACAGTGTTGCTGAAATTAAACCTGTTATCATATTACCAAAGCAAACTAAAGTTTAATGCATACTGTAAACAGTACATATACTGTATATACAGTATATGGTATATATATATATAGCTATTTAGCAGAATGTAGTTCATACACTACTATTCTCACTGTAGAATATAATGAATAGCATTCAACGTATGGTGGAATTCCTTCACCTTAAAGAAGACAATGTGGGATTACAAAACTTGACTTCTTAAACGACATTTATTCTTACACTCATGGAATATGTTACTGTAGGTATCTTACACTCTGCTCAGTGGAGGTATTCATAATACATCATGTGCATGAAGTGCTTTGATAAGGTCTGACATTAATAATTCTTTAAATTAATTAAATGAATAATTCTTTTGTAGTTAAAAAAATGCATCTATTATTGTGGCATTCTGGGGCGCCGTAGCTTAGTTGGTTAGACGCCATACCATGACTCCGGGGACCCGGGTTCGGTTCGAGTCTGAAGTCATTTCCCGTTCCCTCCCCATCTCTCTCCCGGCTTATTTCCTGTCAGTCTTCAGCTGTCCTATCACTAAAGGCAAAAGCCCATAAAAATATCTTACCAAAAAAAAAAAATTGTGGCATTCTAAAAGTGGCAATCCTTAAACACTGTAATGTTTGAGTGCTACACAACAAGACTTTGATGTGATTATTAAACAATGTTTACTGTATTTGAAATCGTAAAGAGTATGATATGAGAAGGTAAGGTGACCAACAGTGTAACAGATAAAAGCACACAAGACTTTGCATTGGTTTTGGGGCTGTGCAATTTTGGCACCCAAGAAGCTAAGCTCCCCATTGGTGATGCATTGCCTAGACGTAGGCTGAGGAGGTGGCGGATGTTGGCATTGCTTGTGTAGCAAGCAAGCAAGCCAGAGCCATAAAAAGAACAAAGGGTTTCCACTATAAATAAAATAGGCCTTTTGGGCTATGACACATTCCTTCTCTTCACGCTGACTGTCCTACACAGAACCAA
Organism: Sardinella tawilis; assembly: GCA_030264315.1. Lineage (NCBI taxonomy): Eukaryota > Metazoa > Chordata > Actinopteri > Clupeiformes > Clupeidae > Sardinella > Sardinella tawilis. The sequence goes on from JASCQY010000036.1 coordinate 2,821,214, forward strand.
TGGATTTCCATGGAGAAGTCAGAGTCAAAGCTGAACTCCTACGGTGCTCTGATGTAGCTAATACAATACAAAAGAGCATTGGGTTTGTATGTGGCAGAAGTTATCTTATTCAAGGAAGGTGGATGCGTTCAGACTCCAAAATATATTTTTTGGAGTCTGAAATATATTTTTGACCCTTTGGGTGCGTAAAAAGAATGAAGACGCTGAGGACGGCTGTTTGCCGAAATGCGTCCATCTTGGACATGTTATCATTATAAATAAATCACAAGAATATACTTGAGAGTGTGTTTATTTTTTTTTAAAGAAGTTATCTAATAACATCTGGAAGAAGTACTGCTTATGCTGAACATACTGTACATGTACTAACTCTGTTGCATTGATTTAATTAACCTCAATTAACCAATTAACCACATAATCACAGACCACAGAACGTTCCCATTTGTGACATTCATACAAGTTTAGGCGTGAAAGTTTAGGCGTGAAAGGCATGTCTGATTTGGTCAGGGTTTGACATCTGTGGCAAAGAGCCTTTAGCATTGAAACGCATCTGAAAATACCAGTCTTCCCAGGGTAGTCTTACTTAATTAGTACTTAATTAGTACACCTTCGTCTTTTCCAGTTCTTTTTCAGTTCCATGGGCCTTAGTGTCGTAAATGGAAAAAAAAAGCCAAAAAAAAAACGTATAGTATCTTAAAAGATTCACAGTGACTACTTGCCACTGACCAAATCCTGCATTAAGGTGGAGCTGTAAATTGATGAGAAGTGATGAGGCGTTGCCCCTCTGCCTCTCTCTCTCTCTCTCTCTCTTTCCTCTTTTCCCATCTCTCTTTTATCACTTTCCTCTCATCCTCTCTCCAGGGTTCCCTAACAGACTGTGAACAGGGGGTTTCATCAGTCCCCATTAGGCAACTGCATTATCGGCCTTCATTAAAAGTGATGGTGCCTTTGTTTGAAGTTGTTGACGCCTTTTTTTTCTTCTTCCTCTTCTTCTTCTTCTTTTCTTTCCTTTCACACTAGCTCCCATTCTGACGTGATCGCCAGCTAATCAGCCGACATCACACTCACCAGGAAGAGTGATAACTTCCTGGCCAGTGCGATGGCCTGGGTGCGCCTTGTTCCCATGACTCTCGGCTGGGGGGGGGGGTCACTCTTGGGAAGAGGGCCATGATCCTCCTCCTCCTCCTCCTCCTCTTCCTCCTCCTGCTCCTGATATGTGGGCCTACATTATGTCTGATCTCAGGGCTGATATAATGAATCTATTTAAGCATGTGTATATTTTTGGAGGTCTTTCTGACAGGCAGTGAGTGGGAGCGAATTGCGGGTTTGGAAACGGAAAATAACCGTTACGGTTTGGAATTGACCTACAGTAGGGTCCCTGTAGACACTTAGGCTCGTATGTGGACCCAGGGCTGCTTCTTGTGCCTTAGCCCCTCTGACTGATATGTTTCTTAAAGCAACTCCACCATTTGTGGAAATATGTTCATTTTCCATCTTCCCTCGAGTTACTGTAATTAATTGAGCCATACCTTTCTCCTGTTCATCCAGTCCTTCTCTAAGTCTGGCAATACCAATTTTAGCTTCAAATTAGCTTGTATCATTGAGTCGAATTGGACCGTTAGCATCTTGCCTGGTCTAATCTGCTTCAATGATACCCGTACTGTAAATGTTAGCTTGGAGCTTAAATAGGTATAGTCAGACAGAGCGAAGGACTGTAAGAACAGGAGAAAGGTAAGCTCAATTTATTAACTCGAGGGAAGATGAAAAATCAGCTTCAGCCCAACTTATGATGTGTTCTGAACAGAAAAGAGCCTTCAGATATGTAAGGAATAATGTCTGCCGAGGTGTCCCGTTATAGGGAAATAATGGACAAGGTGGAAGCATAGAACAGACCGATGGCAAAGTCTGTTAACCAATCAGAAAACAGTATTCCTTTTCACCGGGTGATATAGCCCTGTAATGCACTGTGGTGCTGAATAATGTTTAGTTAGGTGCAGCTGCGTAGTGAAGCTTAGATGTCAACTCCACTGATTAGTGTTCGGCTATGAAGGGCTGTTGCCCCTGGTTGCGTTAGCAGGCTTTTTAGTGCATTTTTTGTATAAGAATTAAAAAAAATCACTACAGTTTATGAATTGGTGCTCTCTCAGTGCTATTCCAGGGAGCGCAGATAATCTCACTATCTCTGTGTTATTGCTTTGGGATGCCTATGACTATATGTGTGATTTCCATATAAACACTAAATACTCTCTTTTTAAATTGACACAGGATTTGTTTTTTTTTTCTTTTTGCCTGGAGCCACAGCAGTCCGTTATACAAGCGCCACCCAAGGAATCACACACAGAGTTTGGATTGAATTCACTTACTGTATATGGTCATCTCCCCCACCAGGGTCTCTAATGCAGGAGAGAGAATGGGCTCTGTTGTTGCTTGGCAACTGATTATGATTGCGTGGTGAAGTACCCATTTGAGTACCATTATCCAGAGGAAAGCCACGTGTGTGTGAGTGTGTGTGTGTGTGTGTGTGTGTGTGTGTGTGTATTGTGCTGGGGGACCAGATGAAGGTTGCTCTGAGTCCTTTGTCAAACAGATGTTTTTGGAGAAGTGCCAAATGGTAATGGTGTCTTCCAGGAGCATCAAAGAGATAGACAGAGAGAAGAGGGAGAGAGACCTGGAGGAAGAGAGAAAAAATCAAAAGGGAAGGAAAAAGAGAGAGAGAGAGTTGTTCTCCATCTCCATTAGCTTAGCACCCCCTTAACATTTTGCTACAGCATAGATGCTCTGACTGTAACATCACTTCCTGGTTTGTGGACTTACTTGGGAGCTCAGTGCATTCTGGGAAAACCATCCCCTCCTCCATTAGAAACAAAAGGGAAACAGGGTTTCTGCCACGACTTGATTTTATACAGGAGCCTCACATGTTTTTCAGTGACAGAGGATGACATGCCCCTGTAATTGAAAATGACTAAAAATAAGCTCTGTTTCCGCTCAGTAGTAATGCAGTTTGCCAAAAGGTTAGTGCATTTTTCACTGCGCTGAAAGCCAGGGCCTAGAAAACACAATTATCTCAGAGAGAGTGTGCGAGAGAGAGAGAGAGAGAGAGCGAGTAAGAGAGAGAGAGCGAGTAAGAGAGAGAGAGGATTGGGGGCTGTTGTTGGGGAGGCTGATGGCTCCCCTCTCATGGTTTCTAAACCTGTGCTTTTTTATTTATTTATTTATTTATTTATTTATTAATTGTTTTGTTTTTTGTTGTTGTTGTTGTTTTTTTGCCTCAACAGACCTTAAGTGAGTGATTGGTCTAGTCTAGTAGTATTGACTGGGAGTCTGTGGGGGCCAGAGGCCAAGGAAATGATTAGACAATTAAGTGGCCTAGCAGATGCTACAGTATGGCCACAGGCTGGGCCTTTGCTGAAATGCATAATGTTGTTGTTTTTTGGTGGTGGTGATAGTGGTGATGCTGATGCTCTCTCACACATGGTCTGGTGCTGCCTCCTCTTTGACTGAGCCTGTTGACCTGCTCTCAGTGCTGAACAGATCTGCAGATGAATGTGGAGCCTGATCACAGCACACTCAGACTTGGTGGTGGTAAAACATGTAACAAAAAAATGCCTCTAATATCTGTGTGGGGCACAGAAAAAAACCCTGTCTAGTACCACACAGTCATCACGATGAGTGCCCTCATGGAAATGCCACTGTGGCGTTTTGATTAGCTATGCTTGAACTAAAAATACTCAACGCAGTGTCACATGACTCATTGAAGATACTATGTGTACAGTATGTCTCACTGTCAATCTACTGTCACAAGCAAGTGTTCATGTTTCACACTGTATGGTACAAGATGTGGTATGCATTTGCTTGTTGCAAGATTGATGCTGATTTAATTGGTCTGTTGAAATGGACTTTTTTTCTGTGTTCTACAGTGACGTGTGTTGTCAATAGTGAAAATATGCATATATGTAGGCCTACTGTATATTGTAAATGAGTATAGTGCACATGTTTATGTAAATGTACATGTGTTTACATTCACCTGGTTGTATACTTGATTATGGTTGGTCAGAGACAAAGATTCTAGTGCGTAGTGCAGTGCAGTATAGTGTACCTGTAAGTGATTGGCTGGACGCAAGTCCCTGCTGAATTTTAAAAGTTGGCAACCTTCATTTATTTCTCAAATGTGTATAATTTTATTGAGAAGTACTACATTCAGCCAAGCTTTAATTTCTGCAAAAGGTGATGGAAGGTGGGTAATTTTCGTTATCAGGTTCATACAGATATCAATTTTCCTACGCCTCAGTAAAACATTAGTTGGAATTGTGTGAACTTCAAACATACTGTACTGTACAGTGCTGAAGTTCCGTTGTAACACTTACAGTTCCGTGAGGCACTTTGAGGTGTGGGTACTTATTTCAGGAATTTTCCCATAATGCTTCTTGTGCCTATAGATGACATACAGCACAGGCCAGAGGGCAACATGTCCTCTCTCTCCACGCAGCTGTAAGTGGCTTTGGGACATGAGGGAGAGCGAACCTGTAAAACCTGCGATGGCGTTTAATCGCCGTTACGTATGTGGCGTCATGTCGGCTCCGTTTTTCGCGGTTTTCGCTCTCAAACACCACCTCCTCCTCCCCCTCCTCCTCCTCATACAGCAAGGCTAGTAGGGCCCGGCACTCGCTGTGAACAACCCACTAATAACGTGCGAACATACAGCTATTAAGGTGACAATGAGAATCTTAACAGTCCCTAAAAGCGCCTTTTAATGAGCCTCCATCTTCCACGGGAGCTGTGCTCATCCAGGTTGCTCTCTCTGTTGCTATTGTGTGTGTGTGCGTGTGTGTGCGTTCGTTTTTGTCTCCGGGAGCGCCAGTTTAACTGCTGGAGTTCTTCAACCCAGTGGGTGTGAAGACGAATATAAGGGCTTTTTTTTCGGTTGGGGCAACAGCAGGTTCTGTGATCTCACACAGTCTTATTTAATACTGGATTGTGACTTTTTTTGCACATGTTTGTTTGTGGAATTGTGTGTTTTGTGTGACGGTACATACAGTACATACAGTTGGTTGGCAGAACGTGTTTCGGGGTTATGCTTTGTGCATGTGTGAAATTGCAACCCTTAGAGCTGTGTGTGAATACTATACTGTATGTGTCAGTAGGAGTGTTAGCATTTCTACTACTGTACCTACCTACCTTTGCCTTCTTTGTTGGTGAGACTGTTGACT
>JASCQY010000036.1:2855122-2869183 GCA_030264315.1 Sardinella tawilis
CACACACACACACACACACACACACACACATTTTGTTGAGAATGCTGTAGATAACCAATAGGCCATATACAGGTGAAATGTGCGGTAAGGTGATTTGAACACTGTTTCGGTGTCAAAGTCAGTTGCCAATGCAAGTGATTCAATGTACAACACCAAGAGTTTTTACACCCCTGATGGTGGTGTCAGCAATTAACAATTCCACCTACAACATGCACTGAGTGGCTGCTCATTATCTCTCGTCAGTGTGTACAAACATGTTGGCAGCACATATAGGGTACAGGCTATAATATATCAGCCTGGAGGTGTGAGGCTTCATATATATTAATCTTATTTATATATTATTATTTTATATATTTATATAAAAATTTTATCTTTATTTCACCCAACAGAACCTCCATCATCCTGGTGTCGTCAACCTGGAGTGCATGTTCGAGACGCCCGAGCGCGTGTTCGTTGTCATGGAGAAGCTCCATGGCGACATGCTTGAGATGATCCTGTCCAGCGAGAAAGGAAGGCTGCCTGAGCGCATCACCAAGTTCCTCGTCACTCAGGTCAGTGGTGTCGGAGCTGCACATGGTGATGCCTGTTACCGTTGCCATGTGTGTTTGGTGTCTGGAATGCAGTAGTTCTAATGTGGATGCATTCCCTAATTTCCTGACTATTAACTGAGGTTTATATTGTGATTCTGCAAATCTTCTTCAACTACGAGGTTAATCAATAGGGGTAAAAGATATGTGAGTCCCGTTAGGTTGCTGTTAACAAATCGACAGAAGGAAGAGATAGATCGCACTCATCAAATCCAGTTTTATATGTCTTTTAGATAAAAGATATGTGGCAATGCATTTTTTTTTCATTACTTTTTATTGCATCATGATTTGGTTACGATTCATTATGAGACATGTTGAGTAAAAGTGGTGGTTAAAACAGTTTATACACAGTGCAGCTAATACTCTGGACATGACTGTTTTGTAAACTCTGGTCTGTACTGTATTGCAAAATCTCAAATGCATGAGATAATGCAACAGACTTTGTTCACATGCTACATTCTTTGATTAATGCCCCACACAAACGCAGCAGAAGGACGAGCTGCGGCTCTAATGAGCAGTCTGCTCTTTATTCATTTGTAGGGCTGCTGGAATCTAATCCCAGCAGTCGTAAGCATTTGTAGCCTATCATCATTTAATGGGTCTGAGTGACTGAATATGATGGAGAAAAAAACTACTTAATCCTCCTATATCCTCTGTCCTATGCTATTTCAAAGGCAATAAATGCAACGTAGTACAGCTGTAGTTGATGTTAGGGTTGTTGTGTGGTCAGACCAAATCTATACAATACTGTAGGCCTATATTATTATGGTGATGGTGATGTTATGTAAGTATCAATGTGTTGGTTTTCAGATTCTCGTGGCTCTGCGACATCTCCATTTCAAGAACATTGTGCACTGTGACCTCAAGCCAGAGAATGTTCTACTAGCATCCGCTGACTCTTTCCCACAAGTAAGCTTCAAGTAGATAAACAACAACCCTCTCTCCCCTCTCTCTCTCTCTCTCTCCTTCAAAGAATAACAGTGATTAGTGGGGTGGACTCGGTCTTCAGTGGATGGTGTCTTGTTTTGTTCTATTTGTTTGTGTTTTTGTGCGTGCATGTGTGTGTGTTTTTCTCCCTCTCTCCCTCTCTCCCTCTCTCTTGGTCTCCGTTAAATCAAAAGACTGCCAATTATTCTCACATTCGCGCTCGTCAGTCTCCAGCGTGAGCTCCCGTTTGGAGGCGCGCTAACTCTGCCATGAATCACCCCTGTTTAGACACAAACATCTCAGCCCCGAATGTTTCAAAAAACACATTTGCATTTGTTCTCAGCTGCATTTCGCCACAATATTTCTCCCCGAAATGAAACACGAAAAAAAGGATATTCATCCTCCCCTCGGCAAGCCATTGTTTTTTGAAGCGAAAGAAAGAAAGTGATGAGAGAGAGAGAGAGAGAGAGAGAGAAAAAAAATCTCCTTCTTGCTTGGCTGGCTTTCTGTCTCAGCTTTTGTTGTGCCATCCTTAATTCGGCTCTAGCGAAATGTCGGAGGCTACGCGGAAAGGGGGAGCCAGCAGGAAGCAACATAGTAGGCACATCGAGCCGCGTGATAATTTCTCTGGTAACCGGGTGTAGTGTCAGCGCTGACAGCTGATCATTAAACTGTCTGGGAAGTGAGGAGACACAGGATGCTATTTATTAGCTCGGTGCAGCGCTTGCAGAAAGAACAGGAGATGCTGAGGGGAGCCGGGGAGGATAATATGCATTTGTTTGCATGTGAATAGCCGCCTCGTAATTCATCACGAGTGCATGCGTAGTGCTGTTTTTGTTCCGAGTGTTGCACTTTACATGAAATCCCATACCTGCTCCGAGGAAGGCTAGCATTACCATGTCAAGTTGATTTCATCCATTTAATATATCATTCAGAGCAGGTGATGGGAACAAAAGCTTTCAGACACACAAGTAGAGTATCAGCATTGTTGAAAATATGTCCAGATCTTTTATGCACTATTAAGTGGCAAATGTATCTACTCTTGGGACATCTGTTCAGTTAAAGCAGGTGGGTTTTTTTTTACCATTGTTACAGTGATGGGTTGTGACCTCACTTCCACCCTAGGTTAAACTGTGCGATTTCGGTTTCGCCCGAATCATCGGCGAGAAGTCATTCCGGCGCTCTGTGGTGGGGACCCCGGCGTACTTGGCCCCCGAGGTCCTACGCAACAAGGGCTACAACCGCTCCCTGGACATGTGGTCGGTGGGCGTCATCATCTACGTCAGCCTCAGCGGGACCTTCCCCTTCAACGAGGACGAGGACATCAACGACCAAATTCAGAACGCCGCCTTCATGTACCCATCCCACCCCTGGAAGAAGGTCTCCCAGGAGGGTGAGTAGCCTTAGGAAAGCACAAGCTGATGCAACTGCTTCAGTGCCATGTGTTTACATAGCTGGAGGTCAAAGTGTGACCTGTGTTTATGAGAGCCATCACTGTGATTGGAAGCTCCACTTGTTCTCCACAAAGTGCACATCACTATATAGTGATGTGACCGTATGGTGCTTATTTGCCATGCAGTGCACTGTTGTGAGTCTGTGCACGTTTTGCACAACACAGGATATGAGTTTACAGTGGATGTTTAGTCCTTTTATTCAGCATTAATATAACTGCATGAAATGAGGCGTTAGAACCCCCTCATGATGTGTAGGAAATATCCGTTGATAAAAAAAAAGACAAACAAGCATGATTTTGGCGACTTCATCAGAAGAAGTTGACAACTTACCGTTGACATTTCCAACAATCTGTGCTGTCCTTTCCCCAAAAAACCCACAGCACCATTGACTGAAGAGAATGAATGAGGAACAGTGGCCAGATAAAGCGGGCCTGCAGGAGAAGTGGAATAAAGGAAGTAGTTTGCATGTGGATGGACTGAAGTGACACGTATCTGTCGGCCAGTTGGACCGCACAGCCAAACTGCAGTGTAATCAAATATCAAGGGCCCCCTCCCAAAGGAGTATTTTAAGGACACTCAGTAGTGCTTGCTCCTGCTTTTCTGTGCTAACAAAATGTTCCGACAGGGGCCAGGGGGTTGGCTGTTGCTGTTTTTTTGTGTGTGTGTGTGTGTGTGTGTGTGTGTGTGTGTGTGTGTGTGTGTGTGTGTGTGTGTTTGCTTCAACATCAAGTATGCTATGATTTTTTTTTTCGGAAATCATTTTTGTTTGTGTGTCCTCTGTGCTTAAATGACTCTCAATTTTCTTTGTGATGTAGGCCAACTTTCAGTATGAATTTATCTAGGCTGTGTTGTTGGACCAAAATTTCCCATGTCTCACTGCATAAATATTTACCCCAAGAGCAACACAGAGACTCACACACGGGGGGTGGGGGGGTGGGGGGTGGGTCCTAAGGATATTTTCACAACATAGCTGTGTTCAGTTGGCATTTTGGTCTTTTCCACAACATGATGTTAACAGCTGAACTTAAAAACAACATTCTCATCAGGCCAGCGAGGACATCAGCGCTCCATTCATCTCTTCTAATGAATGAATGAGGTGTAAGTGAAGTGGAGGCCAGCATGAAAGAAGACAGAGCGGCAAAGAAAAGATGAGGAAAAAGAGTGTGGGAGTAAAAAAAAAAAAACGAAGGAAAAGGGGAAAAAAGAGGATGTATGTGTGTGCGTGCGTCCTTGTAATGCGAGTGTGTGTGTGCGTGAGTGTGCTCGCCATTTTTGTTGCGGCCCAACCATGTGTGTAATGCCAAACGATCCACTGGGTCTCAAGGTCAGGAATCCCCAGAGCGGCTCAGAGGTGTGTGACCCCAGAAATAATGCTAAGATGATGTTAGCTTTGCTCATTATCCCCTCTCGGGCTCTGAAAAAGCTCCCAGAACCGTCCCTCTCTGCTCCCCCTTCGCCCCAGCCGGCCCTCTGACTGCTTGCTTTGTTGTTCCAGCAATTGACCTCATTAATAACTTACTGCAAGTCAAGATGAGGAAGCGCTACAGCGTGGACAAGTCCCTCAGCCACCCCTGGCTCCAGGTGAGTATTGGTGGATCATGCTAACAATGCTAACAAAGTCAAGGTTATTCCAAAGCTGCTAGCTGACTCCAAGGCTGCTAGCTTCACCACTTTAGCGCTTAGCGACCATGAATGATAGTTATGCTAAAGTAGTTTTTGTTGCTAATGAAATGTTAATGGCGACACTAATCACAATTGACAGTGCAATGCAAAAGACACATGTCTCAAGATACATGCTTTTTGTAATTGTATAGTCCTGAATAATCTGACATCTGTAAATCCGACTGCATTGAGAACTTATAACATTGTCTGAAGGAGCATGAGTGGTTTATATGGGTGAGTGATCTGTTTGCGTGTGACTTAGGACTATCAAATGTGGTTGGATCTGAGGAACCTGGAGTACCGGATGAGCGAGCGCTACATCACACACGAGAGCGATGACCATCGCTGGGAGCACTACGCTCAGCAGCATGGCCTCCAGTACCCAACCCACCTCCTCAATCCCCATGGTAACATGAGCGAAGGGGTGGAGACAGAGGAGGAGCTCGAACTGGGCACGCTCAGTGAGAGGGTTAGCGTGCTGTGACCTGCCGGTGCCCTCTCCAGATCGCTGCGCTCATCTCCCTCTCCCTGTCTCTCTTTCTCTTTTTCTCTCTCTCCCTCTCTCTCTCCCTCTCTCGCTTTCTCCCTTTATGACTCCCCCCATCTCTGTCTCTGCCTCTCTTTCCATACCTTCATTTTAGCATCCCCAAGCCACCACTGTGTCTGGCTCTTTGCTTTACTGACCTCTCCTCCTATGTAGGCCTACCTATCCGATGTACCTATCCAGCTATTTAGCCTCTTTATCCTGTGATGCCCTTTTCTCTCGTGTTCTCCTCCTCTATCCTTTTCAGTTCTTCTCTGTATCCCTCTCTCCCTCTCTCTTTCTCTCTCTCTCTCTCTCTCTCTCTCTCTCTCTCTCTCTCTCTCTCTCTCTCTCTCACTTCGACGGGTCATGACAAATCTCAGACTCTTCTCGGCCTTTAACAAACTGACTCAGTGACACATAATGTTTCTTGTTCCCTGTTTGGGTTTTTAATTTGCTTATTTATTGACATTTTGACTCCTTGTTATTTTTTTTCTCTCTCTCTGTGAACTTTTCCCTGAACAAAGGTGATTAGATCAACATGCGTTTACTTATTTGAAATGGCACGGTGCGAAAGCTGCGGTCTCTGTTGTGCTTGCTGAATTTAATTACGACGGAATTATAACAACGCTTTTCACAACGCCTCTGACTGACATCAAATGACTGTGCCATCCGGTGGCAAACATCAGGCTTTATTTGGAAATTTGCCATTGTGTGGTATGAACAGAGGGCCGTGGAGAAGGCCTTTGTGGTGGTCGCTGTGCCAGTGTTAGGACGTGACAAAAGGATATGATGAAATCAGTTGTTGCAGACAGCCCTTGTTGCTTCTTGTAGTGCATTATGCGCGTGTGTTGGTGTGCCTATTTGGTGTCTATGTGTGTGTGTGTGTGTGTGTATGTAAGGCTCTGTGTGTGAACTCTGCACAAATGCATCAGGAAAAACACTACTGCCCTATGAGATGCTTCTCTTGCTTTAAGAAAGAAAACATTGGAATAAAAATTATTTTAAAAATAAAACTGCTTCCCTTTTGTTCTGTCACCCCTACTAGGGCATTCTCCTCTATCCCTCTATTATACCAAACCTCTGGAATGTGTTGGCTAACAAATACTACAAAATACAAAATGTATTTTAATTGCAGAAAAATACATATGTTAATATATTGGATATATGCATAATAATATTATTGATTAAAGGCCTATCCTGTCTTTGTTATCATGAATTCACTGAAGTTACTGTATGATGCAGAATAATTATTAACACTTGTTGAACTACAGTTTGGACGTTGATAAAAAAACAGGAATTAAATTGGATAATCTGTCTAAGGAATATCGCCTAAGATATCAATAAAACGCATCAGTCATTTCACGCCACAAACAAGCGTGGTGCAAAATTATGGTTGACTGTTCACCGGGAGATGGCGCTGTTGCCAAGACGTTTCTGTGCCCGTAGCCAAGTTTGTTACACACCTCCACGAATGCCTGTTATGATGGATCAGTATCGAAACATTTCAGTTTATACGGCCTAAACATATTTACAGACTATGTCGTTCTTTTTTGTAAGGTCACGTTGATATATGTAAGCTAAAACTCTACAGGTGCACTTTGTTTAGCTCATCAGACTTTTTTCAGTTTCTTTCCATACAGGCAAACAGATCCGCTTTTCGCCTCTCTAGTTGCCTATTCGCTATTTCTCGGGAAATTCTATACTGAAATTCATAGTGTTCACACAATAAATTACACCATGAAATGTGTTCAACTAGATAGAATAGGGTCTAGTTTACTGCATGGGCTATTGATTGCCGATGGCACAGCAAACTAAGTCTACAATTCGATCTGAAACAAGTTTAAGACAATGAAGCAGCGGGTTGTTTGTTTAGTGGAAATGGTTGTTTTTTCCCCCCTAGAAGTTAGTTATTCCATAAAGCGCTTTGTCCCGTAACACACCTGTCAAAACAAAAACCGAGTTTTCACACCTTGCTCTTCTAAAGAAGCTCCCGTTCCACATCATTAGAGAGAAAGATTGGAGAGGGAGAAAAACGGACAGAGATTTGCGTATACGTTTTCTTTTAAAATAAAATACCTAAATAATAACCCATAGGCCTACATGCTAAAATAACTATTTTAAAGGAATTTTGCTTGCGCGCAAAAAGCGCATTTTGGATTAAATCGCCCAAACCAATACACGTGAATACCTCATTTTAGAAATAGTTTAAAATGTTTACATGGTAGGCCTATGTCATTGTTATGTTTTGATAAAAACATAGCCTATGTTCAATAACCATGGTTTTACATCAACATCTTATGTCATCCATCCACAATACAAAACATCATAATGGAACATTTCTTTCCATCATCACTGATGGAAAGAGATTTTATAAATATATAGGCTACTCAAACGGCTCGGATTACTGTTTTAATAATCATAATTGTGATGCAAAATAAATAGGTTGTTATTGAATCTATTGATAACTTCCATTCTTAGACCACGGAAGAACAGGTTTATATCAGATTTCTGGATACGACTGGAACGTTTTTTTTAATGCAATAAAACAGTTATGAGTGTAGGGAACATTGTTCTTTTACAGTACTTTTACAATAGGTTACAATATTTTTCTTAAGCAAAATGTGTAAAGCCTACAGGACAATTGTGTGTAATTACAAAACTGTCAGTAAGACTAGTTAGTCTGAGAGCTGAATGCAAGATATATTGAATGAGAAAAGACTCATACATTCATTCATTCAAACTCATACGTGTAAAGCAAAATATTGTCTATTAGTTTATAACATACATTGAGACATTTTTTTTGTTGTTGTGTCTTTTTCACCTCGCTGCCAAATTTTGTAGGATCAAAAGGAGAATTATGCAATTAAAATCTTCTCATTTCTTATGCGCATATCATGGTGTAACTGACAAGTTTTTTAATATTGGGCTTCGTGGAATAGTCTGTAGGCTATGCAAATGACACATCACAGCTCTTACAACGATCCACCATATGCTACACGTTGACATATTGCGAGACAGGTTATGAGGACTGTTGCCTTAGTAACTCGTTTATTCATCTTGTTGTAGGCACAGATGATTTTACTGTAAGGAAAACAAATGTAATTGCTTCCCACATCTAAATTATTTAGCAGCCTATTTCTATTAGACAGCAGTTAGAAAACAAATAACCTATTTCAACCCGTTTCATTCATTGCTCAAACGAGGACTGCTTGATTACATTTTTAACAATGACTTTTTATTATACCAGATCTAATTTCAAATCTTTTAAAAATTGGGAATACATTTTTGGTGTCTTATAAAACCTCTTGAGGGATATGTCAGTGTAAGTTACAGTCACTTTAAAAATATATGACCTTTAAGGCCTAATTGCATTTAAAATAAATAAAAAATCCAGCGTTTTTTGTTGTTCTAATATGGAGAGAGTAACACTATATATTACTGTATCATAACCTATTTAAACTGGTGCAATCTCACTTCTAACTTAAACTGAATCGAGTTGCACGACGCAGAGCGTGGAGTTGAATGGAAGGCATGTCAATGTCTAAAGAATTTCCACCTGCAGTTTTTCTCTGCCCTCTGTCGAATTTAAAAGCAACATCAGCACAAACATCAGCGGTCAACCGGTGACGGCCGATGACAGGAAGTCAGATGTCGAATAAAACCTGAAGCCCATGAGGGCTATAATTTTACACCAACTTTGTGTTGTCTACTAAATGGGTGTCTAGTCTAGGATCGATAGCGCCATGGGTTACTGACATGTGAAAGATGTTTGTTTCGGCTATGGCTTGGATAATATTTCGAGTTTTGCTCCTGCATTTTAAGTGCACCAAATTAGCCTATTATTTTGGATAAAGGTTTTTCTATGCACAAACAGCATGCACGTTTTAATTTTCAGCGTCCAGAATATGGTGTGCTGTGCATCCCTTAGAAATTGAACGGTAAAATATTTCATGTGTGTCTTAAATTGTTTTTTCCATAAATATCTCGAATTGCGAGTAAGCCTATGGACTGGTTCAGGCAGCTTGGGGTGCTATTTGGGACTCTTATTACGCTTTTCAGATAAAAACAGAGCCAAAACTCAAAGCACAAAGATGAAACCCACATACTGTGGCAAGATAATACAGTCCCACAAATAGAAATATAGCGCTAGGGGTCGCTCGGGCCTAAATGAGTGGGCCTATTTGAGTTAATTTTATTCTGTTAATAAAACAAACGCAAATTAACAAGGCAATACCATACTAGGCTACGCTAAACAAAACTAAGTTAAACTGAAGTAGCAGATAGGCTTATTGCTTCTTCGTTTCGAGACCAGATAGCCTAATCATATAGCCTACAACAGCCTACTAGACATTATTTTAGGCTTCCTGTTAAAATGCAAAACTGGGTAGAATCAAAATCTCTCTAATTTATGTAGATCTTTTGTCGACCACAGCATCATAAAAAGGTAGTAAACGTTATTGCCTGTTTGAGGAAAGATCTGCAATGAGCTCCACTGGCAAAGACCTATGTGGAGGGAAAGCCGAAGGAGAGGGAATGGGGATCATTTAAGGTATTTCTGTGTGCGCTTGATCCCTGCTCCCAGCTTCACACCCTCTACAAAGCCTTTAGTCCAGCCCTCACTACATCGCCTCCGGTTCTCAATGTGATATTTCTCTCCCCCTCTCTCAATTGCCGGATGGTTGTGGCCCGGCAATGAATGAACGTCCCCGGAGTCCAAACGCAAAACTTGGAAAAATATATAGAGATGTTTTTCCTTCTCGTGTCCCACGGGGAGTTGTTCTAGTGAACAAATTGGGCTGGCTAAATATTATGATAACCTTTTCCATCCTAATTTGTGGTGCAGTCTGCACACATGCTAGGATCAACATCAATTACTGTGCAACAGTTCAAGTACAGGTTCAATGAAATGTCAGAGGAACACTCTGAACAAGGGTCCTGGGACATAGGGTATGTGTGGGAGGGAAGGTGGCGAGACAGGAGACTTCTTGGTCAGAGAACATCGTGGGATACCAGAGACCCTTGAGCGCAAACACAAGATACAGTAATGTGACGTGGCCGTGTCCTTGGTGGTGATGTGATGTTATACTACTTCACTGGTCATGTAAATTCCCCAAGAGCCGATAACGGTGACTTTGTTGTTTGACCACTCACATTGTTTACGTCTTTACTCTGGGAATGTTTTAGCGTATCATTACAGTTGTAGGTGTTTGGCAAACACCAACACTGTAAGAGGCTCAAGGAGCCAGCTAGTCGGACTAAAGCAGTGTGTGTGTGTGTGTGTGTGTGTGTGTGTGTGTGTGTAGAGGAGGGGGGATAGACTGGTCCTTATTATCCCGCGATACGCCTAAGTGTTGATAAATGAAGTTATTCTGGGTCAGCACATTCTTCTGCTCCAGCCAGCCTGCGAGCGAGTCGAGTGAAAGCGCATTCGGGCTCCCAGAGTAACGCCACTCGCACAGACGGAATGGCCCTGCTTTCCTAAAACTCGAGGCCGACCGCCGGAAGTGTGCGTTATTTCCACATCACTCTGAGCGCAAGGCAGTGCGCTGCCGCTGCGGCATATAAGCGTTGGGTGCGGGGAGTTTACGCCCATTGCGTGCTGTGTTTGAAAGCGCTGCAGAGGGATTATTGGGATTACAATATTGGCAACAAAAGACACGTAAGCCTTCTTCACACACAGTATAGCCTGGTTTCTTTCTAGGCACTTGTCCTCTACACTGGCTTCTAAGATCCAAGCTCCAGTACAACCCCAGAGTTTGATTTAGTCCTATAGTAGTACCCCAAGATAATTAATTTTTATAGGACTCTCCTCCTAGATATATGTGTTAAATTACTATTCTTGCCACGATGTCAATATAGGCCTACTTCTATCTGACTTGAGGCTATTCAGTGATAGCAGTTGCAACAGAAAGTACCAGAGAATGAATGGCAAGCTGATATTGAAGATATTGCATAGGCTACTGAATTGGTTTGGAAATCTATAATTGTCTGTCTTTTTGATGAAACATTCTGCACCTCTCTGTCCTATCCATGAGATTTGGCCAGTCACAAGGCACAAAGGTGTAAGGAGGTCAAGATGCAATGTCAGTGAACTTGTTACAAATGCAAGCTCTTTACAAGTCTGTTGCCCCCACCCCCCTATGGCCAACCCATCCCAATCTCACCCTCCAGGGACCATGGACAATAGTAGTTGGTCCTGTTTGAAATGTTGTATGTGAGTTTTCCAAGTGGCTGTGGTAGAAAACAACCCGTTACAAACATAGCTTTGGATTTTTTTTTATTTCAAGGGAGAAACCTGAAAGGTGACTGGAATTTCCAGCTCCGCCATTCATTATCCAATCATAGGGGGACTCTTCCCTTTCTGCCTGTACTTCCTGTGATGCAATGATGAGAGCAGTTTTTTTCTTTCGCTGCTGAGTCTTAAGACTGAGATAAACTGATCACAACCACAGCATCAACACTAGTTTGCATTTTATTGTTTTTTTTGGTATTGTAAGGCCAGGGTTCCACATCCAAAGTCCTTTGAAATATAATAATTTAGTTGTCTCTGTTGTTCATTCTGTAGGCTACATTGCTGTGTCCACAGGGAGAGAGCAGGTTGAGTTGCCCGTTAACTGTTTGAGAGACCTCTTATCAGATTGTGTTAAAGTCTATGGACGGCCTCACACTTTTAAAAATGACCCACAAAAACATGTGACAACTGACACTTTTCTAAATACATTTGTAAATGTGCTCTTCCCTCGTTTCCCTCCATGGTGCTTGCAAACAGACACGCGGTGTTGATGAAATGTGTTTGTTGTACAGAGTAACACTGCACATGGCCTTGCTCGCAGAATGACTTTACACCAGTCAGTGTGTAACCAAGCAGGGGTTCTGTCAAGTGTTCAGACACTCTGAGTTACATGGACTTTCTTGGTCTCTACACAGAAAGTGCGCTAGCTTGTGTGCATGTAATTAAAGTGATAAAGTGTTGATATTTAAAATTCAGAGTCGGTAGGAAATTAGACATATTTTTGCTGACTGAAATAAATTTGTCTAAATCTAACGGAAGGCTAAATAAAAATGTTTGCAGTTTAAAAAAAAAAAAAAAAAAAAAAGCTTCTCCACATAGGCTACTGAATTTAGCAGGGATTGTCCAAGTGTCGATTATTACAGTCAATATAACTAAATTTCCTTGTAGGCCTAGCCTATAAAATGCCGTAGATGCTCATATTTGCGCCTGCAGATGAACCACGGATTCGACATGTTTCTGGAAAACGGAAAGGAGGCAATGGTGCATGCCATGCCATAAGGCTATGCCCAATGGTTGATTTGAAAAATTAGTAATTTCCCAAGAATCCCTCAACTCAGAGAACATTGTCTTAACAAGAAAACATTAAAAGTAATGGCATGCAATTTCCCCTGGTTGCGCACGCGTTGCTGCCAGCTCCTGGTCTCAGTTGACACGGTGTTTGCTGTTAGTGCCGAACGTCACCTTGGAAACCATAATCATAAGCCCCCTCCTGCGTGAGGTGGAGAGAGACATTTAGAGTCCAGCTTTAATAAAAGATTGCATGATAAACCAGTGTTCCAAAGTATCAGACAGAAAGCTGGTTTCTTTTATGGGAACTTCAGCTCAATGGAGCCCGGGGGAAATTAGGTAACTGTCCATTAGCGGGACCATCAGATAGCTCCAATTTGACAGAAAGAGAAAATAATGAAGTTCCTTGATTGTTTTATTTTCCTCCACCTCTTTCTTAGTCTGTCTCTCCATCTTGGCTCGTTCTATTCATTGGATTCAGGCTTTTCAGCGCTGAAATACCCGCGGAGTGTAACAAACATTTATTGACTAAATTATCATGTCAAGTAGTCCACCGCATACGACATTACCATGATTCAAGGAAGATTACTTGTCTTTACGGATAAATCACGAAAGCATAGGCTTGTCCATGTGACTGAATTTTTCTATGGAAAATACAGTCGTTCTGCAACATAAAACACTGGAGGACTAATGAGCAAATAATAAAACATAGGCATCAATTTATCAAATTAATTTGAAAGCCTTCAGTAATTTTGTAGGCGTTACTTTATTTTAATAACACTTAAAGCTAATTTCATTAGCCTATACTTCACTAAATAGGCCATATCAAATCTGATTCAGAAGTAGTTTGCCATGGACTATGGAACACCTCAGTAAGGGTAGCCAAAAATTGTATTAACTGACTTGGATTTTCATATCTCCAAAGGTCATTGGAAATGACATTAATACACGGAAAAAGGTGAAAAAGTTAATTACAACTCAACAATCCTTTGTCAGCTTTCCATTGAAAATGGATAAAATGAGGAATTATTTAGGGAACTCTGATTAATGAGAACCGAAGAACAGGTCGTTTCAACCCGCTCCCGTTGGACTATATCTGAGGCTGCGGGGTCAATATTTTAGCGCAAACGTTGGCCTAGTGGGGTTTCAGACTTGTGTCATGTCACTGCAGTTCTGTTTAGCCCAGAGCATCATGGAAGAACCAGATTTACCCTTGACCTTTGTTGTATTGGCTACAACCTGTAATCTTGGAATGCAGTGTAGCCTACTGTTTCTTTTCTCTTGTAGTGAGAAGGACTAGGCCTACATTATGTGGTGTTGTAGTTTTGCATTTTGAATTTGAATGTTGAGTGTGCTCTCTGCATTAATGCTTTACCTTGGTGTACTGTTTAGTATTGTTTAAACTGTCCTGGCTTAGTTCCTGTTTCTGGGTTTGATATATTGATCTGTTTTCGTTCTGTTTTTTAGCTTCTGTGCAAGTAGCCTAGCTTACCCTCTGCAGTATATTACTTTTAGCCTTATGAGTCACCCTCTTGTGGCGCTGGGCATGCGGGCATACTGTATGTTTGCGGCCCTGGCAGTTGGCTTGGGCCTGGCCACCGCCGC
>JASCQY010000036.1:3027267-3037267 GCA_030264315.1 Sardinella tawilis
TGTGTGTGTGTGTGTGTGTGTGTGTGTGTGTCCCACCTCTCTCTATACTGCTGGATCTCCAGCTGCAGCTCCTGATGTCTCTCCAGGAGAGCCTGAGCCGAGGCCACATCTGAGCCCTGCTCCTCCTCAGCCATCTGCTCCCGCGCCGCCTCCGCCCAGAGCAGGAGGTCCCGCGTGCCCGCCTGGAAGACCTGCATCCGCCGCGCCTCCTCCAGCCTCCGCTGGCGCTCGTCCGCCTGGGCCCGCACCTTCCGCAGCAGCGCCTCCAGACCCCGCACCTCCTCCATGATGGCGGCGCTCTCCGCTGGGCTGCAGTCCTGCTTCCTGGGAGATGGAGGGGAGAAGATAGAGGAGGAAGTTTGAGACACAGGCTAAGACAAGACAAGGCTGCTTTGGGAATATCATCATAACATTAGGAGCAGAACATTTTCCAAAGGTTTCCTGGGATTCCTAAATTTCCCTCAGGATTAATAAAATGTCAATATGAATTTGCCTGACTATTAGTCTGTCAGTGGATCTGCAGGATGGAGTATGTGAAAAGCACGCACACAAGACAGAAAATACACGGCATACACATATGGCTTCACAAAACTAGTGAAGAAACTCCATCCAGTTTTCTGCACACAGATTAAAGTTAGTCCTCAACTAAAGCCTTTTTAGTCACGTGCAGCGACTATATACGCCGCTATGTCGGTCCATTGTGCTTTTTTCAGTGACACCAGTGTTTGCACGCGACTTAGGTCTGTTGACCTTGTTTTCATTAACGCTTAATAAAGCAACTCCTCATACACATCATCCTAAAATGAGAAACTGTTAACACAAGATATAAAAAACTGAAGCTTTGGACTAACATCTTAGCAATGTTCTTCAGGTACTCTATCTTTGCCTCCAGGGCACCGATCTCTCTCAGGGTCTGCAGCTGCTTGCGTTCCTCTGCGGTGAGCGCAGCGTGGGTGCTGCCCACTTCAGAGTTCTCCAGCTGGGCCAGCTTGTCCTGCAGCTGCCCCCTGGCCTCCTCGCAGCTGTGGAGGAACGAGCGCACGTCCGCCGAGCTCAGCAGCTCGTGGGCCTTCTCGTCCTTCAGGTGCTGCAGACGCTGCCATCTGATGAGGAGGCACATTGGAGATGTGATTATGATGAAGCAATACATGAAAGGAAGATCAGGAAGATCATTTGCCAGTTTGTGACAGAGAGATCTTTTCATGCTGGCTGAGTCTTTTAGGATTCACCATATAAGGCCTTAGGGGGACACTGAGATTCGACCACAGTGTATGAATATGGGAACAGTTTTACAGACATAGTCATAATCATAGTCAAGTTTATTTATATAGCACAATTTAAAACAACCAGTGGTTGACCCAAGTGCTTAAAATAAAAAAAAATGAATGAATGACATGAATTCCTTAAGGAAGTCACTGAAGTCCTGAAGAAGACTCCACTGAAAAAGAACTTTCAGTCTGCCATTAGTCTAATCCATACCTGGGCAAGTAAAGTATGTCATTAAATGTCATGAATCAAAGTGAATTTATTAGTAAATTCTGTATGAGTGTTAGGGTGTTACTCTGACCTGCCGGTCACCTGTCCTTGTTTGGTCTGAATCTCTCGCTTTTTGCTGTGGCGGCTCTTCACAAGCCCCTCCCCCAGCCGGGTGATGTCATCCAGCTGTCCCTTCCCACTGGCCAACTCTGTAAGGAAGTTCTGCGGGAAGAGCAGTCTGTCAGCTGAAGCCAACCACACAGCTGACCTCAGCTAAGTGAAGCCATAAAAACATCAAGAGCCAACACACAATTTTATGATACCATATTAATGTCCAGCTATTTAAGGTCATTAGGTAGCTTAGTTGCTGTTTGCAATATAAACTTTCATTAACTGAAGTGCCGTACATGTATGCAGATCAACAATTGCAATGTACTGTAGTATTAAAAAATTGCCATTGTTCTATTTTTCTATTTGCGCTTGATTTAGTGTCTTAACGATTAATTCACATTGACTGATCTCTGTGTATGATCATGTGTTATTTAAATACACTTTAATGTGAGGCGAAGCCTGCATAGGAGGTTCCAAACATGATGAGATTTGTGTCCTGTCCAGGCTGTTGGCTCTGACCTCGTATTTGGCCTGCACTGCACCAACATCATCGGCGTCAGCAGTGAAGGTGTTGAGGATGTGCTCCTTGTCCTCCATCCACGACTCAAACTCCTCACACGTGTTGTAGAAGTGATGCAACTGGGCCGTTTCATCCAGAGCATGCTTTCTCGACTATCAAAAAGAGAGAAATCATCTTAAAAATGGCTGTCATATCTGATTAAAATTATAGACCATTTCAGGTTCTAATTCCATAGCTGGTCCCCCAGGACTTCCTATGTAACATTCTATATGTTATGTTAATGTAACAGAAAGTAGTTGGGGACCAACATAGAATGTTCAAGCATTGTTTTGTCCAACTATGGAATTAGAACCTGAAACAGTCTATAACAAAATGGATGGACAACGTGGTAGGTTCGTGCTGGTGCTGGCGGCCTCACCTGTGCCAGCTGGACGAGACTCTCGTAGTCTTCTTCCAGCTCCCTCTGGGTGTCCTCGACCGTGTCCCTCTGGAAGTGGGGGTCGGGGATCCACTTGGCCGAGATCTCGGCCGTGCCGCGACGCATGGAGCGACTGCGGCGGGGGCGGCTCACCTTCCGTGGGGGACTCTCAGTCACCCCATTGGTGGGGGGAGAGGTTGCAGGCACAGGTGGTGCTGACTGTAAGAGATGAACATTCAGAGGCTAAAATGGCGCCTATGAAAGTGTTCTGGTTGCTCTGATGTTTCCTATTGCACTGTAGTTTCAGGGTTACTAGTAATCCTCACTTTGGTAATTTACTTTTGTCTCAGCCATGCATTTTACGCTCAAAGCCAAGGACAGACATGACATTTTAGGATCCAGACACAAACTACACATAAAGGTGCAATGGAGGTGCTATTTCACAGAATTCTGTTGGTTTTGAGTTATTTTTACATTCACTTGCATTGTATTCAATACCATGGATAGATGGCGCCTAGCACTCGTTAGTTTGTGTGCCTCTACAACTTCATTGGCTATTTACTGTATATAACAAAGTGTTTTTGACAGTACATGACATACATTCGGTTGCTATTCCCAGATCACGTTTGGATGTTTAAACCTTCAAACTCCACATGGCACATTTAAAAGAGTTCTGACTAGCTGGACAGAGGGGACTGGATCCTCACCGTGGACTGCAGCTCAGCGATGTACATCTTAGGAACCAGCTGCTCATTCCCCTTACTGTCCCTCACCAGCCAGCCCTCCCTACTCTCCCGGCTCAGGATAGTAATCAGCTCCCCGCGGTCCATGGTCACCGTTTGGCCTGACAATGATACAAAAGCAAGGAAGGCATTAGAGGAGAAGTTCGGTGTGAATCTATGCATAGCCCTGTTGGTCAAGGTCACTGAATGCTGTTCATTGGAAAAAGAACAAAAAAATAATAATGAACCAGGCAACTAATACTAAGTAATTCAGTTTCTTTCTTTCTTTCTTTCTTTCTTTCAGTTTCTTTCTTATTTTAAGTTTCATTCGCTATGCCCCATTCAGTTAACAATAGTTTTTTTTCTTTTATTTGCTACAGACAGCATTCAGTGACCTCTAACAACAGGGCTATGGATTGATTCACACCGAAATTCTCCTTTAAAACACAACAGTGAAGTGAATGAAGGCATGAATAGGAAGACTGGGAAACAAAGGAAATGTGAGGCAGACAGAGCAGAGACAGTCAGAGAACTGGTGAGGGTAGAGGACAGAAAGGAAAGCAGATGGGGTGGATGACAGATATGTGCGCAACAAAAAAAATATACATCGTTTTTCCATCTTAAAGGAGAAGTTTGGTGTGAATCAATCAATAGCCCTGTTGTTTGAGGTCACCGATTGTTGTCTTTAGGAAAAAGAACCAGAAAATCTGATGCAACACAGACTGAATAACGAACTGTTAACTAATGTTAACTAAATGGGGCATAGCGAAATGAAACTGAAAGTTAGTCACTATGCCCCATTCACTTAATGTTAGTCGCTGGTTCAGTATTTGGGTCTATGCTTTGTATAATTTTCTCGTTCTTTTTCCTACTGACAGCACTCGGTGACCTCAAACTACAGGGATATTGATTGATTCACACCAAACTTCTCCTTTAAACAGCCTGACCCATCGCTAGCATTAAGATGTGTTTGCGTGGTGGGTGCCTGAGTGAGACCTGAAGGGGGACCTGCAGAGGTCTGGACTCACCCCTGTATTTGTATCTCATCTTGGCCGTGTCTCCTTGTGGCTCAGGAGGAGTCTTTGGTGTTGCACTCTCACTCCTCCGCGTGGGCATCCTCCCTCGCTCCGCCACACGACCCCCCTCTTCCTCACCTGAGGAGTCACTGAACTGAGCCATCTTCCTCTTCTGAGGCTCCACCTGCAGAAAGGTAAGAGCAACATGCACATCACACACACACACACACACACACACACACATACTCCACCTGCTCACCATACTGTGCGAGTAATCAATGTTGATCATGGTCAATTTGATTTCATTTGACACCATTGTTTGTTGTACTTTATCCAAAGACTTTGCCAAAAAATCTAGATGTGCCACTAGCAAATTTGAATTTCTAGACATGGGTCTAGATTTCCAGGCTACCAAAGTCCCATCAATGCTAAAGAACTCTTACAATGTTACATGCTTGTGAGAGACCTCTAAAATGTAGGGCAACTGTCAAAGGAAGCTTTAGGGTGAATGGCAGCTTGATAACAGTAGTCATAAAGTCTCACAGTCAAAGCGGCCATCTGGGCGGCATTCCCGGCGTGCTCGGACAGACGTTTGACCTCTGAGGCGTAGGCACCGATCTCCTTCTCCAAACGCTGATGGCGCTGCAACAATGCGTCACTGCTCCACTCGTCCTTCCCATAATCCTCGCTGGCAAGGATGGGCCTGCGGTCGCCAAGCCAGGAGTTGGCCTCCGCAGCGTCGGCAAAGTACTGAGAGGTGGAAGAGGTGTGGTGGTGAGGAGGATATTAGGTTAATGAAGGAATGCGGGGTTAACTTTCTTCGATAACACAGAGAAAGAACACCCTGGACCTTATTGATCCGGTTTGAAAATGATGCTGGCAGCACAGAGGACTTTATTAATAAACACAATAAAGATGCATACCCTTCAAATTATCATCCGCAGTTAATAATAAAAAATGGAATGTATTGACTGTTGGCTAATAATCACGTTGTGTGTGCATGTACATCTATGTGTATGTATGTGTCTATCTGTGTGCCTGTGTGTGTGTGTGTGTGTGTGTGTGTGTGTGTGTGTGTGTGTGTGTGTGTGCGCATGCAAGAGAGAGAGAAAGAAAAGGAGAGTGAAAAAATGAAAAAATTGTGTGCTCTTTACATGAGTGTGTGTGCTATGTGTGTGTGTGTGTGTGTGTGTGTGTGTGAGAACATTTGTGCTCTTTACATGCATGCTTGCTTGAGTGTGTGTGCTGTGCATTAGCCTACACACCTGCTTGATGACATTGGCAGCATGTAGGCGCTCTCTGTGATTGGTCACTTCCTCGCTGAGCTGCTCCCACTGGTGGCCCAGCGTCCTCAGCCACTTCCTGATGGCGCTCTCGCTCGCTGGCTTCCTGCTGCACAGATCCATCCCACGTGCCACCACACCCGCATGCACGGCCTCATGGGACTGCACCTCCGCCTCCAGGACCTGACAGGGCAAAGAGTGTGTGACCTTTAATTTCAAAAACCCACACATACTTCGTCTTCTACTTAAAAGTACCTTTTAAGGTGCTTTCTGCAAGCTTTCATCAAGATAAGATATTCCATTCTGACAGAGCCACACATACACACACATAAACAGAGAAGCCAAAAGCTTCACTGATATCCTCACAGATATCATGACACACACACACACACACACACACACACATACACACACACACACACACACTAAAATATGTCCACACTAGCACACACAGGGGTTCTGTTACCTTGTGTTTCTGCTGGGCCTGCAGAATCTGGCTGAGGTCTCTGGCCAGCCCCGCGGTCACAAGGAGGATCCATCTCTCATAGATCCAGGCCTCCAGCTCCTCGCAGTCAAAATAAAACTCAAACAACTCCCTCTGCTCCTCCAGACCTCTCCTCCTACACAATCAAACAGTGTATTGAATCAACGGTGTATTGAAGGAGCTATGCAAAATTTATTTACGGTACAGAGAGTGTGTTTGTCACTGTTCATTTCTGTGAGTGTGTGTATATGGGACGCAGTATGTGACAAACGGGTGAGAAAATGAGAGAAAAAGAGACAGAGAGAGAGAGAGAGAGAGAGAGAGAGAGAGAGAGAAAGACAGAGAGGGGGACTAATGAAAGTCTGCCCATGTGGCTCATCACCTCTTCTTGCTGAGGGCTTGCAGGGCACTATACTGGCTCTGCAGCCGGCGCACGCTGGCCTGCACCTGCCGTGGGTCCCGGTGTGCCCCCTCCTTCAGGGCGCGGCTGCTCAGCGAGCCCACCGTCTCCCCCTGGGCCGAGATCTGAGCATCCAGCAGGTCCTGCCTCTGCAGCAGCTCCACCACCTCTTCCAGGTGCTTGCCATACTCCTCTGACTCAGCCTGGGGCTGTGGCACCAGGTGACAGCAGAGAGAGAGTCAGGTTGGTGTGTGTACAGGAGATGAGTTAGTGGCAGAGTTGACTAGGAAAAATACTTTTTTTAAATGCAGACATAAAACAGCAAACATTCTAGGGTAAAAGTAGAGGACTCAGGGGGTATTCCAAGAAGGTGGCTCAGTAGCAAACCACATTAAGTTAACCTGGTGGTAGTGATAAATCAGCTAATAGAAGAGCCTGGAGTCCTCATTCTTGTAACTAAATGACCCCAGCATGCTTCTCTATTAGCAGGTTTACCACTTTCTGTAGGTTAACTTAGCCAGGTTCATCACCTCACCACGTTCTTAGAATACCCCTGCAGTCAGATAAGCTTGACTTGAATCATAACTACACGAAACACTATCAACAGCATTCCTGACCTTTCTACATTCCTGATAAACAGAATGTGTATTGAACATACCATCACTGAACAAACACA
This sequence comes from Sardinella tawilis, assembly GCA_030264315.1. Lineage (NCBI taxonomy): Eukaryota > Metazoa > Chordata > Actinopteri > Clupeiformes > Clupeidae > Sardinella > Sardinella tawilis. The sequence continues at coordinate 3,034,374 of JASCQY010000036.1, forward strand.
CATTTGGGATCTAAAATATTGCACCTGCAGTTCACTGAGGTCCTGTGAAGCCATCTGGATGTCCCTGAGGACGGAGAGGGTGTTCACTACATCACCCATCAGGGCTCTTTTATCCCTTAGTCCCTTCAGGAACCCCTCCCAGCTCTGAGAGATCTTCTGTTCTCTGCAAGTCAATGAACTCAGTCAGAATAGTTTGTTCCAGTGGTAGTAGTCAGTGGTCTGGTTCACTCTATCACATAAATAAAATGGAAAAATAATAATGTGTTCAGCTTGTATTATCTCACCTACGAGCCACCTGCTGCTTGCTATGGTAGTTCTCTCTCTCAATGATGCCAGCCATCTCGCTTAGGGCTTTGAAGCGTGTTTCCCGGGCGAGGGCGTCAGTGGCCAGCGCCTCAAGCCTCCGGGCCATGGCCTGTGCGTCTTCCAAATCGTCCACCGCCTGCGGATCCTGCCGCAGGAGCAGTCGCTGTGTGTCCTCCAAGTAGCCCTCGCGCAGGCCTGCTTTGCGCTCAAACTTTTGGGCCAGTTGTTCCAAATGCTCCAGCCTAATTAGAGCTGTCTGGAGGGCTCGCTCGCGCTCGTGTTCGGCGCGTTCCAGCACCAGCCACTCGCGCTCTATATCTCGGAGTGCTTGACCCTCCGGTGGAACGTAGTCCCGCTGGTTGTTGGCGCGCAGCTTGGTGCGCAGGTCGAACAGGTGGGCCTCGAGCGCTCCGCGCTCCTGGTACTTGGGAGGCTTCTCCACGGTGCGGTAGTTCTTGAAGGCGGTAAACAGGAGCTGCATCTCGCGCAGGGAATTGGGGAAACGGCGGTCGTTCAGCTGTACCACTTTCTCCTTGATCCATTGCAGCAAGTCAGTCACCATATGTTCGTAGCCCTTCCTCAGGTCTTCCAGCTCTTTCAGAAGACCCACGATCTTGAAGATGGGAAAAAGTAGTCAAGATTGAGTTGCAAATGTTTAAATATTATGTAAATGAAAATTGGTAACATGTTCTGTCTGTGTAGGAAAAATTTCGTTGGCCTACCATAGGATTAGGTTGTGGTAGGCCTATAGTGGGTCAATTAGGCATTAGGCCAAGTACATTTAGCTTACAAGTAATAAACGTCTGTAATAAGTGCCATATGGCAGACCACTGCTTTGAACACTTTATACAATTCCCTCTTGAGTAGGCCTACCTACCGTTTACCAAAATTGTAACTATACCATACAACTCAATATTCTAATAGTATTAGCATAGTAAAGTAAAGATACAAGGGGAGGGGGACACACCTGTCTCAGTGCCGACACCTGTGGTGTTATGACAGAAACACGCATATGTTGCCATCTCAGCCACTGGTTAACAAAGTTCCCCCCGAAGGACATTCCGCCTCCTTCCCTCTATTCGAGTAATTTATTCGTCATTCTTTGATGACACAAGTTTTACCGCCAGGCTGAACCCGTTTCTTCGTGCAGAGCGTAAATGGGTGACCGACTCGCTGCACAACTTGTCGAAGTCACACCCCATTGGTTATGAAGTTCGGAACCATAGTAGCCTACCGGTATGTTCATACTCATCACAGTTGCACATTTCCCTCATCTTGTCAGCATTAGGTGTCCCTTTCTGTTGGAGGACTATATTTCACTGGTCACTTCACCTGGTTACCGTTGGCATACTCAAGGTTGTTTGAAACAGACTGAACGGTCTGAAAATGTCGCACATGCTTTCCTTGCCATTACCTGACCCGAGTCCATTCTTATCTTATTAACTTACTTTCCCCTCCCAGCCTCTACTTGTCTGCTGGTGGTAAGCGTTAATCCGGGGACGGCTATTCTCATTGGTAACGCCATACCGGATTAGTTTCTCAGCACTAGTCTGTGCTACCAGCAGACGGCGCCACTGCCACAGCTCTCTGTCACTCTCCAGGTCTGTCTGTGTGTGAGTGTATTTGCCTTCACAATTAAATACAGAAGAGAAGAAAATGTGATAGAATTGTGTGTGTGTGTGTGTGTGTGTGTGTGTGTATTATGTGTACATATCTGCAAAGTATGTGTATGTATGTACATGTGCATAAGAGAGAGATGGGGGTGGTCTCTGTAACAGTGTGTGCTCTGTAAACCTTTAAATGTAAAACCAAGATGTGTTGTGTCAACAGACAGCTTCATGATGTCTGTGTACATCACACACACACACACACACACACACACACACACACACACACACACACACACACACAATCCCCAGAGCCAAGGGAGTATATCTCACATCACTCACACAGACACTGGATCACAGGACATCACACCGAAGCAGAAGATAACAGCCCCTTTGGATATTATATGGCCCTATGTGGCCCCCCACACACTCGTCTTGAGTGACAGTATTAGTCTCTGGGAATTCCACCACGGAAAGTTATCACCGAGAGAAAACATGGAGGAGTCTACCAGGCACTAGAATGATAAGGGCTTTTTTTTCCCTTTCACTGGCCTCTATAGGTTATATGTTCGCTATTCCAGGAATGAAAAGGATCCACTGAGGATCTTGGCTGAACAATGTCTTTGGTCTTTGGTTGTGTTTACGTAATTATGTTATACTGTATGTTTATGCTGAAGTTGTCCTGACAACCTCAGTTTCGGCACCCTCATGTGTAGCACCCTCATGGGTTTTGGACCCACATCTCATGATTGGAGGACCATCCTTTTTTAAAATTGCATAGCATACTATTTCATGACAGTGAGCACAGCCATCCAGCCATTTCAGTATAACTTTCAGATAGATTATTATATGCAAATAGCTGGATGTAAACTACCCAACTATGGAAAGCCCAGAACCATCTCCGGAACCATCCTCACAGACATGGACGGGCATGCATGGGCATGCTTTGGGCACTAACCTTGGCGATACGTTTCTGGACGG
>JASCQY010000036.1:3082145-3096751 GCA_030264315.1 Sardinella tawilis
CTCACCCATGTCTTCTCATAAAAAAAGGGGCGCATGAAACACGTGCATACACGTACACACACACACACAGTCCATCCCCCTGGAGCTTCGGCAGCGCTGAGCGAGATCGGGTTACTCCTCTCCCAACGCACCAAGACGTGGAAGCAGCAAAAACATTCCATTGAGATCGAGTAAGAAACAACAACGGCGACTGCAGCCTCCGCGCACACACACGCACGTACGCGCGCACACACACACACACACAGTGAGAGAGCCCTGGACAGGTTAACTGGAGGTCTGCTAGAGGAGTGTGTTGTGTTGCATTGTGTCTGTGCAAGACATGGAGGGAGGAGGGAGAGAGAGAAAGCATAAGTGGAAGAGAGAGAGAGAGTGGGAGAGCAAGAGAAAGGGGGGGAGAGAGAGAGAGAGAGAGAGAGAGAGAGAGAGAGAGAGAGAGAGAGACCATGAAGGAGAGAGAGACAGAGAGAGAGAGAGAGAGAGAGAGAGAGAGAGACCATGAAGGAGAGAGAGAGAGAGAGAGAGAGGGTAGCAGAGGAGGACTGAGGCCCACTGGCTGCAGGAGACGCCCAGCAGCTTGATGCATGTTAAGACAGATTAGGCTGAGGTGAGGTGGGGTTATGTGTCTTGGGGAGGCCATATTTGGCAGAATGTGTGTGTGTGTGTGTGTGTGTGTGTGTGTGTGTGTGTGTGTGTGTGTGTGTGCCTGCGTCTGTCTGACTGAGGTGGGTTATGTAAAGGGTCTGGCACAGCGGAGTCTGAGTGTGTGTTTTGAGACGAACAGATTCGGGGAGAAGGCCAGTGTTTAGGTCGGTTGGCTTCGAGGTGTGGCAGGGCTGAGTGCAAGGAGTTCACAACTCAACGGAACACTCTGCTGGGAAGAGATCTCAGCAAGAGAACGAGGACAAGCTGGGCTGATGCATCATGATAATGTATGTATGTGTGTGTGTGTGTGTAGGGATGTCAACGTAATGTGACGAGCGAATATAAACAGTGTGGTGGGGCCTGTACTGAAGTCGACATAATTCTGCCTTCAGTGTGTGAGTGGTGAGATAGGCATTAGCAGGAGTTCAATCACAGTCTGTCTCCAAGGCAAATGAACATTTTGTCATTTTGCCGCACGCAAAACCTCTGTACACACAGTACACTACAGGCAACGACCCGAGGGCTGAAAATGCACCAGCGATCTAGCGGTCTTCTGGGTGCGTAAACATGTTCTTGCTCTCTTCACAGACCCGCAGAACTTTGTCCGTTAAAATCTGCGACGGGAGGATGAAAGGGGTCAAACCTCCATTCGTCTGGTAAGGGCTTGTGTTGTGTGTGCCAGAGCCGGTGACACAGAGTAGTACAAGGGAATGAGCAGAGCTCACAGAGCCCCAGGGACTTCCAGAAACACTTAAGAACACTCCAGGGGCTTTTCCAAAGGCTGGCTCATTCCTCCTTCCTTCAGTGGGGCCTCAGACAGCGTCACAGTAAGTCAGTCAGACACTCAGACACGCACGCGCACACACACACACACACACACACTCAGATCACGTGAAACAAGATGTGTATGTCTAGGTCAGAATCAGTGCTATTAGTAACTTCAGATTGTTTCACATCACAACCACCATTGCCCGCTATCCCAAAACACACACACACGCACACACACACACACACACACACACACACACACACACACACACACACGTGCACACACACACACACACCTAATTTACTGTCTCTCACATGACATATAGAGCCAAACTATGGCTGCACAAGGACACTGGGTTCTGAATAAACTAACGAAGGAGTTAGACCCTTTCCTCACCTTTAAATCTGAGCTAATATAGAGGGGAAAAAATGTGCACAATTTATTTTGCACAAATACAAACTCAGTCTTGCAATATTACTATTTTTTTGTCTGGATCTGGGAAAAAGGGGCACCTGCTAAAAACTGCATGGGTGCTGACAAGGTGTTTGATGAAGTGGACACCAATCAGGACCTTGTGTCGTAACTGGAACCAGAGAGGGTAAAAGCGGAGCGAGAGGAACAAACGTCCGTTAAATTCTGTGTTCTATTTTTGCAAGGGGGTGGGGGGGGGGGGCAAAATCCCCCTTTATGCAGACCAAAGTCGAGCCCCCATTCGCTAATACAGAAAATCAGGTAAAATTTTATATTGTGACGTGCCGATTAATGCAGAGCGGAACTATTCACGTTCGCTCCCGTTGTAACGTATTATGTTGCTCTGTCTTGGTCAATATTCCATGATCCTTTGCTGGAACTAGCCGACCAACACTAGCAGCAGCAGTTTGTGCAGCCCACACTTCTGATCACAGTAATCCCCTCCAGGGGGAAATACAGGAACTATTCACTTCTCCCAGAGGTTACTGGACATGGGCACAGAAGTGGACACGCGATTGTCGAAAAGCCATCGGTGTTATCTCTCCGAGCATAGCGTTTCTCCCTCCCTCCTTCTCAATGTCACACACACACGCGCACACACACGCACACACACACACGCACACACACACACGCACACACACACACGCACACACACGCACACACACGCAGCTGTAACGTTCATCGTTTTGCCTACGTAAACAACTGAGCTGGGCCTTCATAGATGAGCGCGACTGATGCGTGTAAAAGCATGGCTGCAATCTCACACAGTAGCTTCCTCTAGGACTTTCCCTCACCATTCATCCACACAGACAAAGCCATTCACACACACACACACACACACACACACATACACACACACATATACACACACACACACAGACACACACATATGCACACACACACACACGCACACACACATAGGCGCGCACACACGCACACACACACACACAGAGGTAAAGGCCAGCATGGTTTGCAAACTTTTAATTGTACATAAGCAACTTGAATTTAACCAATAAAGTTTCTTCTGGCTGGACATTACCTGTGATTGTAACCACGTCAAATGCAAGACACTGTGGAAACGATGGCATTCGCAACCAGACAAAGCCTCTTATGCTCTGGCAATTCGAACCATGATCTCAAGATGTGCATATAGTGCAATAGGTTTGCACACATGGACAAACATGGACACTTGCATGCTATGCTATGCTATGCATGCACCACACTGAGGGGGAAAATACCCTGGGCCTGTCTGTGTGCAAAAGCTCTATTCTTACGCTCACAGGCACTCCACCCAAACAACAACATAACCAGAAGGTGTGCTAGAATGACCCCTCTGTGGGCCTGGAGCAAAAATGGCCTGAGAGAATGAGAGAAAGAATGAGAGACTGGAAGACTGACAGAGAGAGAGAGAGAGAGAGAGAGAGAGGGAGAGAGAGAGAGAGAAGGAGGGAGGAAAAGAGAGAATAGGCCAACACCCAATGCCTGCCTACTGCCTACGCTCCCTGTTGGCACTCATCTCCACAGTCATCCAAAGCAGTGGTCCAGCAGTAGTGTGTGTGTGTGTGTGTGTGTACACCAGACACAATACAGTACAATACAGAGCTGCAGCCTGCAAAGACAAAAAGAGCCAGAGCAAATACTACTCCCCTCCACACACACACACACACACACACACACACACACACACACAACACACACTTTCAAAAACAAAGCCTTCTGTAGCACCACTTTACTGCATGAAGGTAACTTTTACTTTTCACGGACAAGTTTGTTTTATGACACACACACACACACACACACACACACACACACACACTCATTCTCTCTCACTGCATAGAGTGACTTATAGATTCAGTTTTCTAAACCCTAAACAGGCCCAGTCGAGGCAAAGGCAAAGGAGCAAGTGCTTGGCTGTGGAAAAAGAAACCTAAAAACCCCAAAAGATGAGTGAAGGGGCAGCCCATCGATTTACCCTCTCTCCAGGCTTCCAGGGGCATTCTGACCTCGCTCACATCAAAACAGGCAAGGACGCTCTCTGACTGACTGAGAAATGAAAGAAAAGTCAAACGGGGAATACTGCCTCTACCTCTCTGACCTTTTGAGCATCGCTGCCGAGGAGGCGCACTGCACACCCCACTGCCTCCAGTCTCTTACAGGAATCGGTTCTCTCTCTCTCTCGTCAGACACCTCACTTTAGCGATCAAGGGTCACAATATTCAGAATGCCATGACAGCAAATGAATATTGTGTATCTCAGTAAATTGATGGATTACAAGCAGGTAAAAACTGCATCATCAAGTGGTAGATTCTTCGTGAGAGGATCCATCCCATTCATTTTCTGCACGAATTTAGGCACCTCTTTCAAGTGTGGTTTTGTAAGTGTAAGTAAAGGACTGCTGGTAAAGACACTGACCTCCCTATTCTTTTCATAGCCACTGATAATATAACGCTAGGAAAATTAAATCGGATGATCAACCAGCGTAAATTACATTGTAACGGATCAACTCGATGAAACAATGTAACAGTAACAGTTCTGTTACATTGTTGCCTTTCGTGCTAGCATCACAAGCAGAGGGAATTTCGTCGAGGTCTGCAGAAGGCTCTGATATCATTCCTAAACTGGAATTGGATTTAACAAGTCTATATTGTTCTAGCTGAAGGTTTGAACGCAGTCCGAGATGTAACGCTAACAGGGTTAAGCGACTCACATCCACCCTCGTTCTCGTTCTCCACATCGTTCTCCACGATAAAACAACACAAAATATAGAGATCCTTAATGACGGTGGGTTCACCATTTAGCTAGTAGACACGTAGCCGATAGTGCTCCGAGTATGCCAGATTGCACCATCCCACAACAGGTGATACTCTAACTAATGTACTGGTAGTATTCTAGCACAATTATTTCTATGTATGCCACTGGTGCAAAGTGTGCTCCATCGCTGAAAAAGCTGAGTGTCGATGAGCGATAATACACAGATGTATGTTTATAAGTTCACTGCAGGGGTAACTAGGTGGTGGAACTCACATGTTTCAGTTCAAGCTCAATAGTAGCCTACTGGCGATGCTGATATGGCTAGTACTCAGTTGCTAACGATATGCTCTCATAGCCTGAGCTAGCACGCCAACATTATAAAATATAAAATATCGATAAACAATCAATACTCACATGAATCAGCTCGTCAGCGTCGTCGTCCAATTCCACACTGTTTTAATGAACAATGTTAGGAATGGAGCCTCGGTGACTGCCAGTCATAGACGCGAAGATACCGTCTAAATTACAGAAAGAGATAGGACTTCGCCGCTCTTCAAAGACGCAGCCTGGGATAAGCTAATTAAAGTCGACATAATTGACTCTGAACACAACAAATGACATAAAATAGCAAAAAAACTGGGGAGCTTGAGGCGACAGAGGCGCCCATGAATGTCTGAGCTGTTGATGTCAATCCGAGTGTTGGAAAGCCCCCTGTTCTGACTTCCTCAGGAAATCCCCGTTTGAAAAAAATGTGGTTTGTCAAAGGACGCCTATGGGACGCCGTAGAGAGCGTTGAATCAGAGAGGAAATGTGTCTGGTGCTACTCTACTAGTTGCTGCCCCCCTGCAACTTAATGTGGTATTGCAAAGCCTCCGCCCGCCGAGGCTGAACCAACTCGAGCGCGTACAGCCCACATCAACTTTACTTCATTTATAACAACAACAAAAACGTCGGTACCGTAACGGTGGGCCGTGTCGCGTCGCTATATGGCTATGTCGAACTACATAGACCAAAACCAAAGTAAAAGTAATTTTTTTGATGTACCTTCTTGTTTCCTATAGAAAATACGGAATTTATCGACTCCTCTGTGTGGAAACATTAGAGGCGTCCCAAATGCATTATTTCCCCAAACCTCGACAGATAGAGCACTACTTACTGGAAGGAAAGGGAACAGATAGCTGACAGCATTTACGGTGCAACAAGGCCGGGTTTGCATACAGTGACGAAGTCATTTTTACAGAATGAAAGTGAGTCATCTGGTGGTTCTGAATGTGCCACAGTATGTTAAGTCAGTCTCACAGGGAACCGGAAAAACAGAGTGAAATGTGCTGAAAATACAGAGAGAAACAAATGCTCAAAATAAAGTCAATTTCCCTGTAAATCCTTACATTTATTGCATGGCTATTAAAATCCAATGAAATACAATGACTACAATGTTCCTCTCCCTCACACACACAAAAAAAGATTCAAACATTCACATAATTTTCTGACAAATACTATTTAAAAGCAATGCAGTACCAGTCCAGCAAAATAAGGGATGTCTATGACAGGGATTTAAGTTTACATGATGCAGACAGCAAAACAATAACTTAAGAAATACAAAACATGATTAAAAACAGACCTAAGCAGTCTACAGAGTATACATTATTTGCCATCATGGTTTAAAGGCCATATTTGAAGAGGGCCATATTTAATCACCCTTTAAAAGAAACAGCCATGATGTCCCACTGACATCATGAGTCATGACGGTACTCTGTCTGCGGAACTCTGACAAAATGACTCAAAGAATTTGAATGACACGCCATTCGCAAACAGGTGACTGTGTCAACCAATTGCGATGCTAGTATGACAAGGAAGGAATTTCAAACCATCTGTAAGAGAAATAACTGTTCGTGATACAAAAACTCAGAATCCGCACTTCACAGCAGAAGGAAATGTTTCAATACTTTGGTATTTAACATAGCAAGTGTAGAGGATTTGCTTCGAAGTAAGTTTTGTAAGGGAATGGTGATCATTATCCATGAATAGCTCATGCATGCATGTGTCATGTATGTGTTAGATTAATATAGGCGTGTGTGTTTTGGTGAATAGGTCTCCATAGCAGCACACAATAGGCCTTTGACCTTTGACCTACTGTATGGGTGGCATGGTGATCCGGGAATGGCAGTGCAGGTTGGAACTCCGCTCACACTAAGGTTTCTGCCCTGTACTTCCCTTAAACAATTCCACGTTCCCAAGAAACTGACTGGTAATATGTGATTCATAGCTCATCAACAATAGTATCTGCAAATTAAAACAGCGAGGAGGAGAAACAGAAGACAGTAATTGAATGTAACCAAAGCATCACAGTTTCGTTAGTCCTTTGTAAACTGCTCAAACAGAGTTGGGATATCAGACTTCAGCACGCTTGTATTCAGGGTCTTGGACAATATTGGTACACCTCGAGACCATGTTCATGTGTGTCCAGTTCACTCTGTCCTAATGCACTCGCTGGGGTGAATTTCCTTACACACATATACAATCCTTTTTCTCCAACTAGTGTCCCAGCATAAGACTTCACATGATGTCTTCTGAAGACAAGAGTCCAATAACGAGGAGCATCACTTTAGAGGTACATCATAAAAAGCCTAAAACAATAGGTTCTTTACTATTCATTGTAAGCATTTATGTTACAATTTGAGGGCATATTGTTCCCAACAAAGCCCAAATGTTCAATTATAATTATTTTTCATTATTCAAATAAAGAATTAAATATTGAATAAATTTAGAATTTATATATAAATTACAGGCACTGTGGACTGCCTGAGAAAAGTATAACAGTTTTCTGTTTTGTTTTGTTTTTTTCTGACAACATGCCTCATGGCAAACTTTAAATCTTGCAGACCCACTGAAATATACCCAAACAGATACTCAAACAGCCCTCTTGAGAGAGTCTGGAGAAATTCTGAGAGATGCCAAATGGCAGCGACAAACCACGCATTCATGCCATCTGCTCTGCTAGGTTTTACCTTTCCTAGTGATGGCCGAGATGGCTGTGAAACATGTGAGGTCTGCACCTCTGCCGAGTTACTGGGAGACCGATAGGGAGGGAGGGAGAGAGAGAGAGACAGAGAGAGAGAGAGAGAGAGAGAGAGAGAGAGAGAGAGAGAAGCAGCAGCACACATCATCGCTCCCATCGTGTGTGTGTGGGCTATGGGTCATATGGAGCAGGCGCGGAGAGGATGCCGATGCCGATGGGGATATGGAGTGGAGTGGGGTGGAGTGGAGTGGAGAGGGACAGTCAAGGGGCAACCAAAGAGATCGAGGCAGCATAGAGGGCAGGATCATCGTGGTTTTGGGGTGGGGTGTAGGATGGGGGGGCGAAACCCTGGATGGCGGAGACAGTGTGGGCACTCGTGGGGTAAAGTGCACAGAGAGAGTTGGGAGCGCTAGGTTGGCCAAGCGCTTTGCATCTGTTTGGGTTCTTTTTTTTTTTTTTTTTTTTTTTCCCTTCCCCTTCTTCTTCCCATGCAGAGGCAGCTGCTGAAGGTCCTTTGTCACACACGGGACTGGGCAGAGGAGGGTGGAGCGGGGACCGGGGGGGGGGGGGGGCGGAAGAGGGGTGTCAGCGGGTGAGGAATTCAGGGGCGGGGATCCAGTTTTAAAGACGCAGCCCAAGTCTGCTGGGAGACGCGTCTCTCCTGCCGTTTCTTTCCTTCTCTCCGTCCATACTGCAGCTCTGTAGGAATGAAGGGGTCGAGTCCTCAAGGGTTCAAGATGCCTGGGGGGCCTGTGTGTCTGCAGCTGCTGCCTCCTGCACAAAGGTACACAAACAAAAAATGAAGTTAGCGACAAATGGACAGAAAATCTACCAACCACAAAAACTAAAGTATTTTTTTTTTTTTTGTGGCTCAACAGATTAAAAAGAATCCATTCATCCTTCAATAACCCATGTAAAGATATATGGAGCGCCGTTACACCTTTAAGAAACAGGCCCTGTGGCGGTACAGAAATGATCTTCCTGCGGTATCTAAAGAATGTCACCATGTTGCTTGCAGCAATAGAGCGGCCAAAAGTCCCTGCTGCCTTTGCCAAGGATGATATTTTTGCAGTGTGATTTGTTTGTGTGTCGACTATTATGAATCATGTAATAACTCCAAAACTACAGTTTCCATGAAAAATGATGGAGGAGTGCTGGATGGGCTAAAAACAGAAATATTCAGATTTAGGAGCACATTTGAATTTCTGGCCAGATTCATGCCTTTACTTTAATTTCTGCACGTACGTAAAAAAAAAAAAAAAAACTCTAAATACAGTTACTGTAACATGCTGATAACATGAAAGTTAATGGAGCAGCCTGCGCTGCTCATGCCTGTGCTTGCGTCTATGCGTACGCGTATGCGTAGCAATGCATCAACTATGTAACTAGCATTAGCTGTTCAAAATCCAGCCAAACCCATGGAATATGGACCCAAAACAATGACCCGTAATGACCCATATGTTCAGTCCCAAAACAGCTCTGGGTTAAAGTAAAAATCTATATTGATGAATAAAATAAATGTGTCACAATTAGGAGGTTGATAAATAGACCTATTTGAAAACTATCCTTCATTGGCAAAATACACAAAGATACTGATTCTTTTCTTAATCCTTAGTCCACTATAGTGCTACTTCTTTTAAAATGAAGAGGATGTAGGCCTACTAGTTTGTTTGGTTTTTATCTGTGACAAATATTGCACTACAGTCTACAGGTGACTCTTCGAATATTTTGCTTTGTTTGTTTGCAATTACATAATTACAAAACAGCATACACACGATAAGCAGGCCTTGATTATTTAGGCGGAGAGGAAAAGTGAACAGTGCAAACCTTTTTCTCTTCTTCTGGTGGGACTGGGGTGGTGGCACCGTCCTCTGGCGTAACCTCCATCTTTTCCTCCTCGCTGTTCTTCGCTGCGTCGCTGCTCTCAACACCGTGTTCGGCCTCCCACTCTTGCAACACCTCATCCAGATTGAAACGCCGGCGGTAGTTCACAAAGAAGTTCTTTACCTGGACCACAGACTTGTTGCCGATCACATCGGAGATGGCCTGGAAATCCCGACCATATTTACGGATGGCTGCAGAAAGAAATTTCACATATTGTGAAATCAGTGTGTCAAATCCGGTGTCAGTCAGTCAATAGCCCTGTTGTTTAAAGTCAGTGAATGCTGTCGGTTGGAAATAGAACCAGAAACTTTTGATGCAACATGGCATCAGTTGGTTATTCAGTCTAATAACTGAACTGAATAACTGAATGGGGCGTGGGGGAAATGAAACTGAAATTAAGTCACTGTGTCCACACAGTGTTAGTCACACAGTGTTAGTTGCCGGTTCACCATTTGGTTTGTATCGTATGGAATGTTCTCATTCTTTTTCCCACTGACACCTGGTGACCTCACACAACAGAGCGATGGATTCATTTACACAGGGTTTCTCCTTTTAAAGGCAATAACTGAAGACAACTGCACTGTATGTATCCAAAGCCATTAACAACTGGGGAGCAACAACCACTGGAAAATGGTCATGAATGTTGTTAAAGGAGCAAACCCCCTTTTTTTTTTTACATATTTGCGTATTTGCATTATGCCCAAATATCATTCAGTATCATTTTCTTCTCAGTGTGTTCAGTACTTAGATTGACATCATTCCACAGTTATATTATTATTACAGCATAGCTTAGCACAATCACTGGAGGTAAATGGTTCCGTTGGCATCAAGCTACAAGTGTCCACTTGAAGGAATCAAATATCAGTTTTGCACTTTGGTGAATTGTAGGTTAATTTGGTGATGAGGTGATAATTTGGTGGGTGATTAAACAGACACTATCACAGACCATCACATCTGATGATTCTGATGCAACCTCCCACACTTATAACATCACGTTGCTCTTGTCTGTTTGTGGAAATTGGTGACACTCAAACATGCCTCTGTGTGTGTGTGTGTGTGTGTGTGTGTGTGTGTGTGTGTGTGCTCCTGTATAATGTTGTAAACATATTAGTGACCGTTGTGTGAGCGCTCGGCATGGTTTTCTACCTTGAACAGCTAGAAGTTGCTCTTCTGTTGTCCAGCGGGTGTTGAACTTTTGAGTGACCTGACAAAAAAAAAAAAAGAAAAAAGAAAAGAAAAAGATAAAAGGGTGACATTTGAGCCTTATCTTGCCATATCTCACATCTGCTGTCCATGACAAGTTGCAAACTGAAGCTAATAGTCTGCAACTAGGTAATCATGATTCTTATGCACATCATGAATTATCACCACCCAACACATTAAAGGTATAGTTTGGTATTTTACAATGGGAAACAACGCAATTGTGAGAATATAATAATCAAAATGCCAGCGCTACCTGTCTGATAACACAAATAAAACGCACAAAACTGTTTAAGGTATAGTTCGGTATTTTACACTTTAAGCCCATTTTCTGTATTGCCCAGGATGCTAACGAGTGGTTGACACCGAAATCTCGACGATTGGTCCTGTCGCGGCTATTTGGCTGCTTTAGAATCTTCTCAGTAGGGCTTCAGCATTGCTCGCTAGATGTGTCAGGTCGATCCGGTCCTTAAAACACCCCTAAACGTTCGCTTTAAAAGATGTGCAACTCACCGAGTGGTTACTGGCCTTCAACGATCTTCCAAGTCGTTTCATAGTTTCATAGAGAAATACAACTTCTGCTTGTAATCTTTAGATTCAAATACAGAGCGGAAGCTTATACATGGTGTTGAGGTATCTGGAAGAATTAGTTCCAGGATTTAGGAAATATCTGATAAAAGATGACACAGAAGTTGTATTTCTCTACGAAACTTGCTATGGAAGATCGTGCTTTTCATCAAGCCTACCTTTGCTCTCTTGCCTTTGCATAGTAGTCTACATTACGCCTGATGTAAAGCCTAAATACCATTTAAGAAAAAAAAAACATTTCCATATTTCTTCGGTGCTGCACCTAAGTAGTAACATGGCGGGGAAAACCCCTCGCTTTAGGGTCAAAATTGTGACAGTATCCCCTGGGGATTATGGAGATATTCAAACTGAAACATAAAACTGCCGTTACCTCAGGTGGTCTTAGGTCATCAACACCTGACTCCAGGTTATCCCTCAGAGCACTGTTGGCCTGCTTGATACTCTGGATCTGAAACAGTTGAGGGGGAGTTAAAGTGTTACTACAAAGTCATAATAATAATTAAAATAATCATAACATTTATTTATAATGCACTTTACATCAAACCAATGACCTCAAAGTGCTACAGTGCAAAAAAAAAAAATACAAAAACATCAAATAAATTTAAAACTAGCAATTAAAACCATTATGTGACAACTGGTACGTTTACATAAATAAACAAAATCAAATTAACTAAATGCTTTTCTAAAAAGATGGGTTTTCAGGCCTTTTTTTACAGAATCCACAGTCTGTGGTGCCCTTAGATGGTCAGGAAGAGCATTCCACATATTTGTCACATTACAGCACCAATATTTGTAGTCATGTGAAGGTCTACAATGTCAGGATGATATGGGTTCAGCTAAATCCTGCCATTTTCAAAATATGTCTGGCCCAGTTTTGGAGTACAAAGCAAAAATACAAGCACAAGTGTACACAATACACTACAAGTGTTAACATCACACAGGTTCATAAAATGACTATCAGAATTCCAAGTTTAAGTATCACAATCCCAAACAATACTATATTCAATATCCAGAATGCCACCACCAATCGATGGATGAAAAGGACTTGGTCTCAAACAAGTCAACTGAACAACTTTACAAAGATCAAACTCTTCTAGAAAAACCACCTAGCACCAACTATTCCATGTTTAACTAACAAGATAGAGACTGGACGTTGACACTAAGGAGATTGATCGTTTCTTCGTGTAAGAGGGATGACGGGGCTTTCAGCAGCTCAAGGAGAGTAAATACCCATGAGCCTTCGGGGCTGACTAAGACCAGTGCTCAAAGATCAAGACCAACCAGTTCTTCAGGTCAAGATAGACTAGAGAGCAGTAAAACTTTGAGCACCAAGCACCAAGTTTCTATGACAAGTAAAGTGAAAATCTGAAGCCGAAGATCCGAACCATAAACAGACCTGCCGTTTGATAGCCACAAGTTCCATGTCGAGCTGCCGAAGGACGCCGGAGGCGGCGGGCGAGCTGCTGGACATGGCCGTCACGTCGCGTTGGCTCAGGTGCATGCCCTTGGGTGGCTTCTTCTTGGCTCGGTGCAAGTTCTTGCCCGTGGGGCCGGGGGTCTCCTTCTTCAAGTGGGCCGGCTTCTCCCCAGAACCTGCAGGCTACAGATACGAGCACAGGATAAAAAGAGGGACGGAGTTGGTGGGGTGGGCGTGGATTGGCACATATTTGCTCACTCTCAGCCATTACAGAATAGGGAGAAAGAAGACCAAGTCTATGTGTCTAAAGTCAGTGGTGGTTTTACTTGAGCATAGCAATGTGTGTCTATTCTTTACAACACATCCTCGAGTACCATGTCCTCACATTCCAAAAGGTGAGCTAGAGTTCCAACACCGGGGACTTCCCCCATAAGCCTTTGTTGACATACCTGCGATATGGAATTACACTCGACAGACCTGGGCCTTCCCTTGCACTACGTGACAGTTAGGCATGCACCCATTGCAGCGAGATGCAACGGACGCATTTTGAAAAGCATTTGTAGGACAACAGGTGTGAGGAAATAGAATGGAAGTAAAATGGCACGTGTATGTATCATGCAGTGTAGTAAACACAGTGTAGAGAATGCCAGATGAAGAGAAGACAGTGTGGCGCAACAGGGCTGGCGTAACAGAAGACGGCGATGACGGTGGGGAAAGTTTTACCTTTTGGAGGACTGAAGACTTTGACTCAGATTTTTCCACTCCTGCCCCCAACTGAAAGCAAAACAAATAGGGTTGTTCCAGGGAACTTTATTCAAAGAAGTGGGCGACTCCTCTTGTCATATTCCTCGTCATGTACAGGAAATCAAGAGAACTTAGGAAGTTCTATTTACTCATCTCCCTATAATACATTCTCCTGACGAAATCTTACCGTAAATAATCCCGACTACGGGTAGATTAGCAAGATACTGTGATAA
Organism: Sardinella tawilis; assembly: GCA_030264315.1. Taxonomy (NCBI): domain Eukaryota; kingdom Metazoa; phylum Chordata; class Actinopteri; order Clupeiformes; family Clupeidae; genus Sardinella; species Sardinella tawilis. Next base: position 3,095,864 of record JASCQY010000036.1, read on the forward strand.
GCGTATGGGAATTTCAATCCCCCCATAAACTCCAACCTTAAACTACCATGCCCAGAAAAGTCTAGAATCTAGAATTCCCTAGAATTTCCCCATTGATGACAATACATTACATCAGAAACCAGTAACACTGACTAACATTACAATAAGGCTTTCACAACAGCAACATGACCCCTCAAGTTAACATCTAGGTTCACTCAGATATTACACAAAAGTGAACTGAATAGCATAGATTAGGTCTCAGTGAGTCATGGAAACAGGGATGGTTTACCAAAGATGAATTAAAGCAAAGGTTCGGTTTTTAACACTTAAGCCTTGTTTCCAGATTGTTTTTGATTAAATACAATGGGTAAGATTTATATTTTGAAGCATATTACTATCACGAGAATTTCCATGTGTAGCTGTTGCTCCCCCGCCCCTTTCAGAATGGCAGCAACGGGCACTCTCTGAATCGTTCCTTAATTGCATTAAACGATGTGAAACTTAGCGAGTGGTCATTAATGTTCACGGATGTGCCGACATAAACATCGCTGCAAACTGCATAGTTTCCAATAGGTTTTTGACCATTTATTATCAATTGTGGACTTATTTTCACACCGGTATCCATCCGCTTAAGAATTCAGTAGCAGTAAAAGTAATGAAGGAAGTCACAGTTCGAGATGATTTTTGTGTCAGTGCATCCGTGAACATTACTAACCCCACAGTGAGTTTTACGTCTTTTCAAAGGAATGTTTAATGCGTTTTCGGAGCAATTTGGGAAGTGCACATTGCTGCCATTCTGAAGACTGCAGCAAAAAACGAAAATTCTCCTAATACAAGCATGTTTCAAAAATAACATTTTAACGATTGTATTTCGTCAGGAACGATCTGAAAATAAGGTTTTAAGTGTTA
>JASCQY010000036.1:3196970-3209322 GCA_030264315.1 Sardinella tawilis
CTCCGCTGGGCACAAACACAGGGCTGGGGGGAGGAAGACGAGGACAGGGAGAAGAGGAGGAGGAGGAGGAGGAGGAGAGGTGAAAAGTTAACAGCAGGCCACTGTAGATCAAGCATGACAAAATATGTGTTCCGCTGAATGAAGACTTGATTATTAAAAGCAAGGGGGTTTTCTGAGAACACACCAAAAAAAACACTTCAACAGAAAGAATGATGAGACTTTGGTTTTGCCAAAACAGAAAAACACCAAATCTTTACTGCAGTGCAGTAGGATTGGTTGGATTAAAATCCCATACAGTGTGTGTGTGTGGAAAAAAAGATGGTGGTTGAAGTGTTTGTGTGTGTATATGAGGTTGTGAATGAGTGTGTGTGTGTGTGTGTGTGTGTGTGTATATATATATGACTAAGAAAGAGAGACAGATTTCATGTCTCTAAGAAAGTGTGTCATTGTGAAAGTCCCCAAGTGGGCGTGCAACACCAAGCAGTCTGCAGAGATGGGTCAAACTTTCATAGGGCAAAATATATATAATAGAAACAAACCATAGCTTGTAGCCGCACACACATATAAGCACGCCGACTACAACAGGAAGACCAGCCAACAAAACCACTGCCTAATGCATTCAGTGTTTTTACAAAGGAGTCGCATACATGTCACTAGTTGACTCCTCTGTTTTCTCGGGACTGAAATCCTCCAGCTGCTGCAGTCAGGATGAAGGCGCTCTTGAAATAATCGCTTTCTGTTTGTGTCTCTGCTCAACCACATTCCACTAAGCATTATTTTTGGACTCGAACACAAGAAACACATAAACAGACTCAAGAGCTTGGTTATAACCGTGTAGCCGAGTCCAAGCTTGGAGAGCTTTTTGCCTCAGCGAATTCATGCAGACTGATAATAGTATCGCTTAATGTGTTTGGAAACTTGGAGGCTGAGGTCAATCAAATACACGACAACTTGCTGACAGCCAGAGAAGATAGATGGTGGTTGTGTTTGCCTTCATCAAACAGGCCCAAGAAAGGCTGGACATTAAATATATTCCACACAAAATAATCATAAGCACGTGTTCAAACATGATTTACAGAGAGGTCTACTCATCGGATTGTCTTTTGCTGCAGTCGCCTACTAACACATTTAAGACAGGAAAACTTCTTTCACTCTGAAAAGATCGAAATTCAATTCTTTTTTAAGAACTTCATCTCTGTGGGATAAATGAAGAGTTGGAGGGTGGTGGTGTTGTAGAGGCAGGGAGGAGAGGACGGGCCTGTGAAATTGAAGGGATCAATAGGTTTCCATTCAACTTGTATTCAACGAATACAATATCCATGGTTGGAAATACCTGCAAATTCGCTTCAATACCCTAATGTGAATATAAATTTAATTCAATCGTGGGGGGGGGGGGGGTGGATTAACTCTTGATGCGAAGGTGTAATGCGATCAAAGTAGATGGAAACACTTTAATTCGCATATATTCACATTTACTGCACTTTTTTTTATTCACATCACACAGTTGATGGAAAAAGCATGCAGGCACGCATATTCTTGTGCCAAATTTTTGCTAATGCGATGATATGCAAATACATTGAATGGAAACCAAGCTATTGATAAGTGATGGCCTTTAAAGATTACTGCAGCAGACGGATACTCGCAAATCTGACAAGGGTCTTTGACAAGCCCTACAACAAAACTGACAACTGTGTGTGTGTGTGTGTGTGTGTGTGTGTGTGTGTGTGTGTGTGTGTGTGTGTGTGTGTGTCAGGTATAGAGAAAAGTCTCTCATTCTAATGTAGCACCCTAGAGAGCACAAAAAAAACCTCGACTTTGACAAATCTACACACCATCTACCGCTCACAGCTGTCTGTTGTGAATGAACAATGTGCCGAAAAAACCCATAAAAAGAGAAAGGGAGTAATCTTTTCTCGGGGCAGCATAAATACTCGTGTCCTGTGCGAGTTACGGACAAAGGAAGGAGCGGGGGAGGATAAACAATTCAGCACTGCCCCTTACGATTCAGCTCTGGGCTCGTATAAACATCCTGCAGGGAGAGGAACTGCAGATCCTAGGCCTCTTTCTAGCATGAGCGTACGCACACACACACACACACACACACAGGAGAGGAAGACTTTGAGTGAGCAACACACCCACGTAACCCCCCCCCCACACACACACACACACACACACAAGAGGAAGACTTTCAGTGAGCAACACGCCCTCCCCCCAAACACACACACACACACCCTCACATCCCCACACACACACACACACACACACAGCCTCTCTAGGAATGAACAGAACACACACACACACAGCAGCACAGATGCACCTAAAAATCAATCAGTGTCAGAGCTCCCTGTGAACAAGCACGTCTCAGACAGTCAAAGATTAGATCCACTGCAGTCTAATCCCGTCTGAGCTCACAACAGAACCTCCGAACAGAACTCACATGCACTTCATTGTCTCTTCGAGCCAATAATCTTCTTTTCTGTCATTAAAATGCTAAGAGTTCAGCTTCGATAGGCTGCTATAAGAGAAAAAGAAGTTGAGTATGTTCTCTCTCTCACACACACACACACACACACACCATGAAGAGGGTCATTTGCCACCTTGGTGGTCATTAGGAAGATACACTGAGCACCATTAACATGTTTCACCTTCTCTGTGTCACAAAGAGTTCCCATCATACAAATCTCACATGCCACTCTGACTGCCACAAAAAGGCTAATGCTCCACATCCAACGAGTCCCATGAACACTGTGTGACTGTGAGCCTTTTCCACAGCAGGGACGTCTGGCTTCAAACAGAGAGGACGCAAGTCTTGACCTATTTGACTGACTGGCTTGGCTCCTTCCTCAGCTGGATGCAAGGACAACCCAGATTAAAAAGCAGATTTAGTGCAGGAGAGACATTGACATACATGTAGTACTTGGACAAGCACACATACCCTGTCACTGTGTGTGTGTGTGTGTGTGCCTACGCAACAGCAAAGATGTAGCCAAAATGCCTGACCTCTCATCCAGAACAGGCGCACACTGGCCATTCAGATTAGACCTCTGTGTGTGTGTGTGTGTGTGTGTGTGTGTGTGTGTGTGTGTGTGTGTGTCTTTATACTTTGCAAGGTTGTGTATTTGCAAGTTAGTGCTCAGGTCATCCCTGTTCTACTGCTCAGCTGCAGCTTTCCACTGCGACCATGCAAAGCATTTTCACTTTCATGCAAGCACAGCACTGCACGCACACACACTCTCCAATCAAGTGGAAACTACTCAAGTATTCCATAACCTGCAAGCACCCACGACGTCAAGGTCCAAAGGAAAGTCATGAAGATTCCTCAGTCTAAAGACCCTAAAAGTCAATGACTTAATTAAAGTACAACTTCACAAGATTTTTTTTCCACTGTGAAGTTTAAAAGGTGTCAATGAGTGGGTAGCATTTTAAACCTGGAAAACTTTATGAGTTACTGGGTAACCTGTCAGTTACATGAGCAAATGGGTCATAAATCAAGCCAAATTCACATAGGGTTTATGACTCTGTTGTCTTTGGTTCGAGTAGGCCTACTGCTGCAGACAAGCGACACACCGACAGTTTGCAAACTGCAAACCTCAACCTGCAGCAGAGAGATGCAAGAAGGGGCAGCTCTACCCAACAACAATGCGGTGAGTATAAAGGGGTCAGGTCTTCACTTCCTGGTGAAAAAGAAAGATACACAAATACACGATGTGTTTGTCTCTCTGTATGGGTGTGTGTGTGTGAGTGAGTGAGAGAAGGGGAGAGAGAGAGAGAGAGAGAGAGAGAGAGAGAGAGAGAGCCTGAGGAAAATACCTATGGCGTGTTTTCCATCACACGGAGAGATTCTCTGTGACAATACACCATAGCAACATCTGAGATATATGAATAAACAAACCACTCCGACAAAGGAAAGTTGTGCGGTGTCAAAGTGTCAAAATGGGGAAATCTCTTGAGGCCGTGTTTTCCACCTGCGTGAGTGGGCGCGAGTGTTTTGGAAGCTTTGAACTCAAACAGGGGTGATTCCCACGCGACTCCTCCGTACGCCTCTGCTCACCTGACATGAAGTCCCGACAGCTGCACTCAAAGTAAAGTCAAGTGAAGTTATCAGGCTCTCAGTGCTCCACTGCTGGTGTGCTAATGTAGCTTACCGCCGCGAGAAACTAAAAGTCGGCTCGGGCCCAACTTGCATGACGACAACCTTGTCCGTTCCCATGCCAGAAGGCCCGCGTCATAGGTTAGACGATTTTTTATCCAGTGAGCCTCTGACCTCTCCAAAAAAATCGTGACTGGGCAGAGATTGCAGGCAACTTTCAGTCAAGAATACCCAATTTGGCAAGAACGCGAGGCCCTGGTGAAAAAGTCCCGTGAAAAAGTCCTTTATTGGGCTGTGGCAAACGCTATTTTAATGGAACGAATCACACGTGGAGGATGGTCTATTCATCTGAATTCAACATGGTTTAATATTTCACAGATGGGCCATTTTGAACAGACAAAACGTATGGAGTCAACTTAAAACGAGACGTGGATTCAGTTAGGTGGTTGCCTACACAGATGCTACAGTCCTTGTGCTAAATTATTTATTTTCACCACTGTTCCACTCTGATGTGTTTATTTGACAGAAGAACAAGGTGCGGTAGTGTTCAAGCTCAACTCGTGCTTTCACTTTGTCTCAACCAGTTTTCCTCCACCTTGAAACGTTGACATATAACGTTAGCCTGTTTCCTTGTAGTATGGCCAAGAATGCACGTTCACAAAAGGTCAGAATCGATTTGTTTCTCCCCGAGCTGAAAACTATTGACATTTTATCCGACCTCCTCTCGTCTGCGGTCCCATGGCCTATATGCTGCGGTGTCTCATCTCTGTCATATGCGCAATGAACCCACACGTTTGTTCAGATACTTGTAGACTAAGAATAAATATGTGCAAACCCCATCGGCAACCCGCCCCCCCTCCAATATCCAGAACTAATTTACACAAAACAAACAGCATTTAACCATATAGCGTATGTGCAACAAACACACATTTCAAAATAACTTAATTAATGAATTCAAAGCAGTGAATCTGAGGCTTTTAATCACAGCACAATAAGATGTAAAAACACTCTAATGTTGGTTTGCCAAAACTAGGGTGTCAGACCTCAGCAGTCAAAACCTATACGCAAATAGGAGAAACTTACCAGTACAATTGAGGTGGGTACACAGACATGAATTTGCAGGTGTCTAGCGCAGGGTTGATCCAGGAAAGCTCGCTTGTGCTCGCCGTACCTTAACAAGAATCTCTTAAACAATGGCGTTAATCAGGGGATTGGTCATGCGAAAAAAAAACTTCAAGCGCGGCTCAATGCGGAATTGAAAGCTTGCTTCTCGCCATCAACAACTGAGCTACAGCCCTGCCAGCGCTGCCTTTGGACTTTATGTAAGAGGCGTGGATTCGCGCCGCTTGTGACACACCCCCAGCGCACGAGTCTCCAAATTCTTGAATGGCAGCAGCTGAGCAACGCGCTCACTGAGCCACTGCTGCCAGCCAATCGCACAGCAAACACTGTCCCAGCTAGTGACGGCAATGGGAGCGAGAGGACTTCATTGGGAGGACGGGAGATGCTGCATTGCACGCACAGAGCTGTCTTCATGCTATCTAAAAAATCACACCACACCGAAATGTAATATGCCACGTGTAGCTAATAGGCCTACACCACACAGAATTTTATGTAAGCGCTCTCTAAAATGTAAGGTTTAATTTTATTCTGCTCTCTATTGTCTAGTGTAATTATTTCTGTCTACCTGTGAAAAATCGGCAGATCTAAATCCGTGCGTTGAAAACAAATTAGGCTTCTGGAGTAGATACTATTGCTTTATTATAGCTGCATCTAGACAAATCTCTCTTTGATGAACTTTGGAGTAACCGAACCATAATTCAAGTGAAATGTGTCTCTGTTTTCTCACTTCAGACTTGGAAGGGCATTTTTTTATTATAACGGTATAGCCTAACTTATGTCCCCTATCACCGTGACCGTGACCTTGCCATTGTTACTGATATCGCCTGCTCATTACAGCATAGGGAAATGTCCATTATAGCCCAAGCCCATTATAGCTGTTCGAAAAGAAACAGTTAAACCAAGATCTTTTGGCACCGAATTACCCGTTAACTACACACACAATTCAGAATAGCCTATTCCGCCAGAAAATAAGTGATGTTTTCTGTTTGACAAATTATTTAAAAAAAATAATGTCATTGTTGTTGGCGGAAACACCTTCTCTTAGCCTCCGGACAATTGTTATGCCTTTGTCTCGACCATTTATTCCATACCTTATTTCAGGTCGTTGGTAGTTATCCCTTACACAATGGCTAGGGGTAAATAGCCTAAGCTTTTATTCCATTACACTACTCTTGCTGGTTCATGCCGTTGTGACCAGTAATGAAGCAGCATTGCCCTCTTCTGGTGACAAAGACTTACTAGAGCAGAGAGGCGAAGACGCCATCTAGTGAGTATGGTTCAGAAATGCCTCAGGCGTTCTTGTCTCATTTTTGGTGTAGCCTACTCTTGGTTCCATCCCTATGGCTATTTAAAGTTCTTTTGTACGCATGTTTTTTGTGTCCAAAGCAATGGTGTTGCTTATATGTTACTTGACTGATACTTAGTTTGAAGGTCTTTTCAAATTATAGGCTGAAAAACAATAAACAGCATAAGATAAAAACATGTAAGCACAACTGAATTGAGACTTGATATCCCACATTAAGGTGGGCCCTTTCCAGTCTTTTGTCGATGCCACAGTGAAACTATTTTGTCAAACTAGGCCTACTGTATATAGTCACTATATTTCCGACAGTATTCGCACAGTAACAGGAATTTAGAGGAATTTAGAGGAATCTAGAAAGCCTTTGATATGAAAAATCCCCACACAACTCTGCAAGTTTTATAAACTCATTGTGCTGTGTAGCCTACCACGCTACTGTCCATATAGCTATTTATGAAAATTCCTATCCATGCTTCAGTCGAAATACATGAAATGTAACCAATTCATCTCAAGCTATATATTCACCTAGCACAAATGCTATTTGGCACATACAGAATACCCTTGCCCCATGTAGTTGTAAGCTACTATCCACTGGTAAACGGCATCTTTGTGACACTGGCATAACTTTTAAAACTTTATAATTATGCTCTCTGAACGTTTGCATTTCTAACTCTGCCAAGAAACATTTACTTATCCACTTCCTACACCTCCGCAGACCCCTGCGCTCCCGAGCTGTGAGGCATGAAAACTCAGCACGAAGACAAGAGTGCCGCCGAGGGCTTACCTCACAGTCACACAGTCAACACTGTAGGATTCAGCTGTGTCACCCACCTCCAGATGACTCATACAAATGGAACCTCACATAATGTGTGTGAGCAAGGCTAAAGCGACACAAGGCCACTGTGGAGCCGCATGCTTCACATGCTAACCTTGAGCTCTGCAGCACCTTGGACAGTTCCACCATCCCTGAAACTCAGACAACTCTGTCTGCAAAGTACCATGGACAGCTCCAGTGTTTCAAAAGCTGTATTCTCTCTTTATTCTCTCTCTCTCTCTCTCTCTCTCTCTCTCTCTCTCTCTCCAAATTTTTTGTCTTGATCATTCACACACCGAATGCCCGGACAGCAGACACCTATTGAAAATCCTTTCAGGAAGCTGTTACATGGCAGTGGTGACCTACATTAACATTTTATGTGATTCAATTGCCAATGTACTGTAGGATACTCATTTTGAACACAAATAGGTTTGTTATTGCATAAAACCAGCAGTTGTATACAGTAGTACACAGACTCTACAGAACTAAGAGGCACAGGGGAACATGCATTCTAGTTTAACAGTTTTTGTCAGGTTGCATTATTCTTTTCTCCTCTTCCATATTGACAGATATACACCAATCTGTCTCCGTTCAATTATTTTTCATGTTTCATGAGCATTTAGCACAGCAGTAATCCTGTCTTTAAGTAGTGTTACACACCATAAGTAACGGTTACATTCTGGTAAACACATTTCCCAGCTTTTGTCCTCTACATAAATGTTTAACAGCAGTTTTGCCTTACTTTTGTGTGGAATACCAGCGGACCATCAAATGATCTCAGATATGATGGTGTAGAATTACCCAATCCTGTCAGACAGACCAAATGCTTTTGGCAATGCAGTATAATATAATTATTTTGCAAAACTTTAGCTGTAGAACTAGGAAAGGGATGGAGAGGCCAGGAGAAACTACCGGTATATGCCTAGACCAGGCGTATGAATCTCTTGCTCCTTATCTGAATGAACAAGGCCCTTAGACACTCTCATGTGCATTCATCAGGTATTTCTGTGTGGGATTGGGTGTTCAAGTGTGTGTGTGAGTGTGTGTGTGAGTGAGAGAGAGAGTGTGTGTGGACTCCATAATATGTAACATGTGTCCATTTTGGCTGAGTGAGCCTGTGAGTGTGTGGACGCTGTAATGACGCGTAACACATGTGTCCATTTTGGCTATGTTTGTGTGTGTGTGTGTGTGTCATTCTCACGTTACACAGTGACTCACACATTACCAGACTGCAGTCGTAGCGTCTCCATGGCAACACCACACATATTCTGAGACATATGTCTGCAGAGTGCTGTCTTGTAGACTTTATTATTTTTATCTGGATAGAGATGAGGAATAATGTTACTGTGTTTGAACAGCGTACATGTGTGTCGTCATGTGGGACAGGGAGGATGTTTTAATGTATGCCTGTGTAGTGATGTGTGTGTATGCATCATGTCTGTACAGTATGTGTTTGTGTGCTTGTGTGTGTGTGTGAGTTTGTGTGTGTGTGTGTGTGTGTGTGGTCTATAAATACACAGTGGTGTGGTGTTTCTCGTCCTGAGATGATAATCAGAGTTGGCACTGTCTGTGTGCAAAAGATCAGGCCCAATCATCTCTCTCTCCCTCTCTTTCCCTCTCTCTCTCTCTTCCTCTCTCCTCTATCTATTCTCTGTCACGCTTTCACTGCCCTGTATTCATTCTTGTAGTCAGGGCCACCCTGTGGCATAGGCAAACTAGGCAGTTGAGGCTTAGGGTTAGTTCCTGGGCTATTATTTAGCCTACTCACATTTCTTCATTTCTTTATAATCTTGGTTTCTGTTCAAGTGTTAAAAACAGAGTATCTTAAATAATTTTTAAAGCAAGACATGGAACAAAAAAAAAGTTGAAATACTTTTGCTCTGTCACTTTGACGCATAACTACTGTCCCATTACCTGCCTAAACCGTTCATTGGGCACTGGCATGAACACTGAACTTCAGGTGAGGATGGACTGTGCCAGTGAAGTGAATTAGGCTGCTCCTCTCTTCTCCAGTTGCTAATATTACAGTCATATTGCATCAATGAACAGACACTGTATGATTATGTAGCCAGATGCAGCATGCAGGCTGAAGGTGTAGGGCTGGAATGAAATTGTCCTCTTTTAAAGCTGTCTGTGATTCATAAATGTTACATGTTACTTACTTTGTATGATGACGTTGATATGAAGCTGTATTGGGAGACTCAAACAACAGACAGTTCTCTGTGTAGACCATTTTGATGTTTGGGATGAATATAAGCGGTTGATTAATTCATTCAATCCTAACCAACAATTATTTTAGTATTATTTATGTATTTGGCTTGATTGCATTCACACTGCGCAGTTGATTAAATTTACATCCCAGCAAAAGATAAAAATGGCTCAAGTCAGTCGTACCAGTACATCACCTGCATTATAATCATTTGTTATTGGCCAACAGTACTGTACATAACAACATGGTGTACTCTAAACAAATGGTGGATCATTTTTAGCACTACCAAGTTCTATATGTTCTTCCACCTTGACATGCCTCAGTCCTTCACGTTTAAAGGAAAAAGGAGGGAAAGAAAGAAACGTGTGTAAATGGATGAAGATCATTTCTTAAGTCTAAAAGCATCATGTTCAAATTACATGTAGAAAATGAAGACATCTGCTCAATTTAGAGTGCTTTGTAAAATGTTAACAAAATTTGTGAAGATACCTCTTACGTATATGCACTAGATTCATTCCCTAACCACATTCATACACAAGGAGAGAGAGAGAGAGAGAGAGAGAGAGAGAGAGCATGAATATAGAATAATAAATTAAATGTTGATGAAAATAAAACCACCAGGCACCTCCAGAAAGGTGAACACTAAACAGCCAGCATGCTTAACATGAGGATGCGCTATACAGCTGGACTGGAAGAGTTGTTTTTTTTTTTTTTTTAGTCTTATGCCACAGAGAGAGAGACGCACCATGAGAGTGACCTACTTAGCAATGAGTTACGCATGGAGGTGGTGTAGAGATGCGCTGATATCCACAGGAGGGCGCTATAGCCCCACTCCTCTGGGAGAAATGCGCTTATTGAGCCACCAGTGCTGCACTGCAGGTAAAATTGCACTCAGCACTAGTACTCATTTAATTAAAAAAATGTTGCCTAATGAAAAAAACACGCTTCTGTGCTGTCACTTGACCATCGCTCACAACTTTAAAAGGGCAAATAATGCTCGAGATGCCCTCTCTATTAAAAAATAATATTTCTGATTCTGATCTGGCTCTGATGAAGTCTGTTCCTCTGGTGCCATGACCTAGTTTGAAAGCAAGCTTTTATAAGAAGGCGATTGTAGCTTTTTCTTGAGCAAGTCAGGGCACTGCTGCAGCACACCTCACTAGCGCGCTCTCTCTCTCTCTCCCTGTCTTCAACCTCACAGTGTCCTGCTACAAACAGCAGTCCTTCCCCTCTTTCCTCTGCAAGAGCAGTGCAGAGTAGTCTCTCCACAGACATGACTGGTTTCCCATCTCCGCCAACACTCAGGGCCAATGATGCAAGGATTCTGTTTAAGTGTCACCATACTGAAGGGGTGTGAAAGTGTCATTGTTTACGTCCTGCATCCTCATGCAGTTTCGTGCCTCAGCCATTTTCTGTGGATCACAGGGTTCTGTCAAGTTCAGTTCATGGGAGTAAACTGTGGTCAGCTCTAGCTGTTCACTGACTTGTTAAGTCCGATCCTCTAGGGATGACCAGCAGCAGCAAGAATTTCATGATAGGACATCCACTTTTAGCACTGAATTTCGCAAATGTAAATTCTTTGTTGATTGAAAAAGACATCCTACCATCTGCAAATGCTGACTGAATGGCAGAAAGCAGATGATTGTTCTGCTGTTTTTTGGGATGTAATAATAAGTTCTATGGTTATATCACATCTTTATTTTTTTTTAATTTATTTATTTATTTATTACCAGAGGAGACATTACATTGCCTCCGACTACAGTAGTCTCACTGCAACACTGAATGAGAGTTGAAAGGAATAATTAGACTGTTTTTGCATCTGTGCCGGACAGCAGGGGTCAGATACTCAAGGCAAGAAGGCAATTAGCTGCTAATGTTATGGTGATGAATCAACCCTTTAACCTGAATATGTTATGTGGGGAGTCGTTTGCAACCAATCGGGGCAAAGCAAAAAAAAAAAAAAGCTTTAAGCCAATGAGAGTGTAGAGAGGCCTTTGGCTAACAGGATGAGTGCAAAAACATTTTCTATCAGACCTTTCCCAGGATCCTCAGAGTGAAAGCACAGAGTTCTCAGAGATGCGAGGTTTGGTTTGGTGAGATATTTTATTTGAATCCTTCAAATTCCAGGAACACTGGAGTTTACATGTACAAGTGTGCTTGCATCCATATGCTGACACGCATACACACAGACATACACACCCTTGCCGTACACTCCCCTGCACACATGTGCGCACATACACACACACACACGCACAGAATCACACAAGTATCTCTTTCTCACACACACATACACACATGCACACGTACACATGCGTACACACACACACACACACACACACACACACACACACTTGCATTCACACATTGCAATGAGAGCACATAGAGAAAAAGAGAGCGTGAGTGAAGTTTACAGCAATTATACACAATTGAGCCCAGTCAGTATCCTGTAAGAGCCTCGAAGGAACCTTATGGAATCTTCACCCCTTTTTTTGGCATCCGCAGTGGTAGACATCCCAGTCCAGTGAAGCTGATTGGACGTGTGGTGCGTGGGGGTGGGAGTGTGTGTATGTGTGAAGTCTCCAAGCACTGAGAGGTCATACCCAGTCTAGTCTCAGTGCTGAGGCATGTATGTGCTATTTTTCTGGTGTAAATGTGTGTGTGTGTGTGTGTATGTATTGTGATAATCCTGTGACATGTGGCATGCACATGCTCTATGTGTGTGCAATAGATGTGTGCAGGGTTAGTGTGTGTGTGTGTGTGTGTGTGTGTGTGTGTGTGTGTGTGTGTGTGTGTGTGTGAGTGTGTGTGTGTGTGTGT
>JASCQY010000036.1:3231105-3238605 GCA_030264315.1 Sardinella tawilis
GTGTGTGTGTGTGTGTGTGTGTGTGTGTGTGTGTGTGTGTGTGTGTGTGTGTGTGTGTGTGTGTGTGTGTTCACTGTTTTGCGTTGATCACATTGGGATGAGAGTGTGAAATAGAGCAGCCCTCTCCTAAGAGGGCGTATTTGTGTGTATGTGTGTGAGATCTTGTTTGTTATGAGCTGCCTTCTCAGAAAAGCCTCTGTGTTGTGAGAAGGACTCAGGAAGGTGAACCCAGCAGCCAACTACCCCCCCCCCCCAGAGGGAAAGGCAGTGGGAGAGGAAGAGAGACGAAGGCTTTGTGTTTAGAGACAATTTTTGGAGGGGTGTGTGTGTGTGTGTGTGTGTGTGTGTGTGTTTGCTGAGTTGAAAAGTTCAGTGTCCTCTTTCTCTCTCTCTTTCTCTCTCTCTCTCTCTCTCTCTCTCTCTCTTGCGCACACACACACACACAGATTAGACAAGTCAGACAGTGTGTTTCCGTGGGGATAGATATCTTTTGCTCCGCTCCTCCTCGCCCTCTCTCTTCATCTTTTCTCTCTTTCTTTCTCTTCATCCCTCTCTCTCTCTCCAGGCTGCTCACCCTCCTACACTCTAGAGTCCCTTCATCCTTTCATCTCTTCCTTTATCTGTTCTCTCTGCATTCTCTTTCTCTTACTCTCTTTCGCCTTCTCTCCCTCTATGCATGTCTGCTCTGACTCCCTCTCTCCTCCTCCTCCTCCTCTGTGCATGATCCTGCTCTGTCTTTCTTCTCTTCCTCCTCCCTGCATGTTCCTCTTCTTTCTTTCTTCTCCACCTTCTCTGTGCTTCTTTCTGCTGTCATCCTTTTCCTTCCTTTCTTCTATGTGTGTTTCTGTTGTCCCTTTTCTCTCCTCCATGCATGTTTCTGCTCTGTCTATCTTTCTTCTCCTCCCTCCTCATCTCTCCTTTCCCTCCTGCCTCAGTCTCTTGTTCTCCTCAACCTGCTGAAGACTTTGTGTGTAAAGTAGCCGGGACAGGTGGGACTTTACCTGGACAAGACTTTACCTGTATTTGCATGTAATTGTGTGTGTGCGTGTGTATGTGTGTGTGTGTGTGTGTGTGTGTGTGTGTGTGTGTGTGTGTGTGTGTGTGTGTTAGTGTGTGTGTGTTAAACAGTTGGTAAAGTGTTCTATGTTTTGGATTTGCAATGTAATCGGAAGCATGTTCATTGGTAGGAGATAATGTTTCATTTTGAAATCTTAACCCCTTATTAAAACATTGTTTAAAATGTGTTGGAGTGTTGGGAAAATGGGATTCTCGGTGAAACTTGATTTGCCGTTGATGTGTGTATGTTATTGTGTGTGTGTGTGTGTTGTGTGTTTGAACAGGGAGATATGGGTTTCAGGACTTCCCCTAATCTGAATGAATGGAGTAACTTAGATAGACGAGTAGAGGAAAAGGACGAGACTCTGCTCTCCCAAGTAATGGAAAAGTTTGGGTGTGTGTCTGCGCCCGTGTGTGTGTGTGTGTGTGTGTGCGTGTGTGTGTGTTAATGGCGGGTCACATGATGTCATGGGAGCCGCAGGGTTCTCTTCCAGCCGTGTTCTGTCCAGAGAACTCTGGCACCTGCTCAGAACGCCGTCACCGCGGTGATGGCCATGATGATGTCATAGGGCCAGCTGCCTGGCCGTGTCAATGTCCCATCAGACACAAACACTACCTTCGCTCTCCTTCCTCTTGACCTCTCTCCCTCCCTCTCTCTCTCCCTCCTCCACGATCACTCTCTCTCTCAGGTGGCATCTACTCACCTCCTTTCTCACTCGTTCTCTCTCTCTACTCCTTCATACTTCCTTTTACTCACTCTCTTTCTCCACATCTCTTTATGCTTTTCACTTATTCTCTCTCTTTCTTTGTTTCTCGCTCACCTACTGTTTTCACCACTGTTGTTACACTTATGCACTTTGGGCCTCACCAGTGACAAGTAGGAGAATAGTGTGTGTGTGTGTGTATGTGTGTGTGCATGTGTGTGTGTGAGTATGTGAGCAAAGTGCAATGAAACCCCCTCCATTAAGCTGTTATTCTGTGTGTGTGTGACGGCCTGAAGATGATGTGTGTGTGTGTGTGTGTGTGTGTGTGTGTTTGTGTGCGTATGGTCAGTATCAAACATGACGTTTCTTTCCAGAACCTCCTGCCATCCTTTCTTCTGCTGGGGATATCAGAACCACTGTTTATTGGTGTTAGGTCGTCATGGTACCTCAACCGGCACACATTTGTGTGTGTGTGAGTGTGTGTGTGTGTGTGTGTGTGTGTATAATGTCTCCCCTTACAGAAGCCTGTGTAGGGTCCTTCTTAAGACCATGCCCTCCACTGTGTGTGTGTGGGGGGGTGTGTGGGTGTGTGTGTGCATCGGGGACCTGGTCATACACGAGCACACACACACACACATACACACACACACACACACACACACACACACACACACACATACACACATATCGTTTTCAGGCCGTCATAGATATAAACAAAGCTGACCTAAAATACTGAGGGGTTTGTAAAGAAATAAACAATTCTGGCTCATGGTCGTCAAGGAATTGTATACCTGCATTACGAGATGCCTCACGGGACTACTCTGTTTAGCCGTCAACAATCATGATAAATAAACACACACACACACACACACACACACACACACACACCATACACACACATACAAAATGAACCATGGCCACACACTTCAACCTACATTTGACCACAGGCCTACAAAAAGGCCTAAAGTGATATCTTTACAGTCATTCACAATTACTGTTATTTCAACAACATCTCGCGCATGAAGCACACTGACTAATTTCCCCCTTCAAAACAACCCATGACCTGCAATAATTCACATTCCCCCAGTCCTGATAATGATGATGATGATGATGAAGAAGAAGATGATGATGGTGGCCGTGATGATGGTGATGGTGGTGGTAACATAACAGACTCCTCCCCTCTGTCTCTCTTTCCCTCCCTCCCTCCCTCCCTACCTCTTTCAGTCTCTCTTCCTCTATCCTTCCATCAGTCTCTTTGCTCTCTCCCTTTTTCTCTCTCATGCTATTTCTCCCGCTCTCGCTCCCTCTCTCTCCCCCTCCCTCCCTCTTTCAGTATGCCTCCCTCTATTCCTCCATTATTCTTTCTCTCTCTTCCTCCATCAGTTTCTCTCTCACACTATTTCTCCTTTTCTCTCTTTCTCTCTCTTTCTCTCTCTCGCCCTCCACAGAGAAGCACTGGTGGATGCTCACAGGCCCTTTCCCTGTGCCGGAGACCAGCTGTGAGAACTCAACTCCGCCTGTCAAAACTGGGTCTCGGAGCCCCCCACTGCTCGGGAGACAGGAGAGATGGTTGTCACTGTCCTTTCGCTCTGCCATTGCTATTCTAATCTAAATTGCATCCTGTCCGGTGTTATTTTACCGGATCGCTGTGATGTGCACACAATGCCGATGCAAACAGATATAACCCCCCCCCCCCCACACACACACACACACATACACACATACACGACTCTCTACCTCTCCACCGTCAGTGTTCCCAGGGAACTGTAGAAATTGCTTCCTTTTTTTCGACCGCTTGTCATGAGAATTCCTAGATGAAATGCTCAATGCAGTCAAGATGGCTAATGTAGCCATATTTATACTCAGTATGGGAGGTGGTCAAAATGCTAACAGTATATGCTGACGTATAGATGCTTATGACTAGTATAGGACATACTGTAGTCAAGATGGTACTGTAACTTAGTGTATATGCGAGGTAGTCGAGATGGCAATTGTAGAGTTGTTTACAGTCATGATGGTAAATATTTACATGTTTACAGTCCTAGTGCTAAATATTGACATATTTATAGTCCTCATAGGAGGGGAATAGCAGCTGACAGTAGCCACTGGCCCTTGACATCTATCTTAAATGACAGAAGAAGATGACATACAGATATAGGACACGTAAAGGTCAAAGGTCAAAGAATGCCATATGTTTCCCAGCATAGATTCAGCAGTGTGTAAAATACCTTTAATCCACATTATTATGCATGCAACCACATACAGTACAGTGCATATGATTTGTAAAGCATATGACAGACAAATACTGAGGGAGAGGGAGAGAACTAGAGAAAGAGAGAGAGAGACAGAGAGAAAAATAAAGAAAGAGTGAGACAGTGAGTGTGTGTGTTACTGACCTGAGTCCGTAGAGGACAGTTCCATCTGGGTGCAGTCGGATCATGCGATTCTTGACAGTGACTCCGTGAACGAAGGATTTCTTGTCGTTTATGAAGTAGGTGTCAGGCACCC
Source organism: Sardinella tawilis (assembly GCA_030264315.1). Classification (NCBI taxonomy): domain Eukaryota; kingdom Metazoa; phylum Chordata; class Actinopteri; order Clupeiformes; family Clupeidae; genus Sardinella; species Sardinella tawilis. The sequence continues at coordinate 3,235,374 of JASCQY010000036.1, forward strand.
AGAGTTGGTCAGCGACGCGGTTGTCAAGTGTCAGATTGAGAGGAATCCCTGTGTAGGACAGACGCTTGTCCCGCCATGACTGCTGGAAGTACATGGTAATGGTGTAGTCCTGCAAGGTACAATGCGCACAGATATGGCTATTCGTTTTGTTTCTCATTTCCACACACATTCATTTATACTTTGAAAATGCCTGTACAGGAACATGATGTTATCATGTATACCAAGACACTGTGGGGAAAGTGCTTCTGTGTTCGAGGGAAAGGCACATCACACAAACACAAACATGGAAACATACACAGCAAACACATGTACAGTATTGTATTAAACACTAAAATGCTTTGTAAGCTGTAATTATACTGTACAGTAAAATGTTTTTTAAAAATCAAACGCACTTACACAAAATACACGCACACACACACACACATGCATACTCGCGTGCATTTGAACAAACACACACACACACACACACACACACACACACACATCTACTGACTCAACCATAACCTGAGCAGAGGCATACCGATTGAGACAGACTCATAAATCGAGACAAGACCAGACGAATTTAACTCCACTCCAATTTAACCTCTGAGGACGGATCCTGCCTGACTGACCAAAGCCTGTGTCAATCACAAGATTACCAAACAACAAAACAAACACGCACTGAAGAGCCACATAATGATGTCTGCCCTTCAAATGACTTCTTTTCAACATTACCTCTTCTGAGGACAACTCACAAAAAGCTCTCAGCCTATTCATATAATAGTTGACGTACAACTGTGATTCATAATTCACAAAGAAATGTTTCCATTGAGCGACTTTTGAAATATGTCTTAAAATACTGCCAACTTGACATGAATGGTCTCTAGAAGAACCCTTCCTCATATCATATATAAATATTTTACAATTCATTCATATATAGGCCACTGTATATCCACTTTCCTAGATTATTAATATATTAATAAATGATCAGTATGGAAGATTATTATTCTCAGACTAATATTCCCATAATCCATGCTGGTGTTTCCCATACCAATTAACACATTTGAAAAGTTCCACAAGGTCCAGTGCTCGGGCCTCCTCCTATTCCTCTTCCTCTATAAGACCATTTCAGGTTCCATAGCTTTACAAAACAATGCTTGAACATTCTATCTTGGTCCCCTAGTACTTCCTGTTACATTAACATAACATATAGAATGTTAAACAGGAAGTCCTGGGGGACTAGCTGTGGAACTAGAACCTGAAACGGTCTATTCTTCTTCTTCAACTATCACTTAGACTGCTCGTCCGTCTCTGAGTTCTCCTCCTTGCGCTGATGGCTCTTGACTGCTTTATTCGATGCACCAGTGGTGCCATCCACTGTGCGGCCCATAATTAGTCCCTACACAAATTTCTCTTGATATAAATCGGAGACGACTATCACTAGCCCCCAGACCTTTTGATCTCTTACCTCAATGTCAATTAGGATCTCACCCGTTTAAGCTGTGTTGCTAAGTCTCCTCTGCTGTGTGTGGAGATGAACTGAGAGAGGCTTTGTCACTTTAAGTAGCCATTCAGAGCTACCGGGACACTTCTGAGATTACATCTCACCTACTCCAAAACCCCACCTTCTTCTCTCGCACCTGTCATTTAACTTCACTTCACACATTTAACTTGAGGACTTAACTTTGTGTGTGTGTGTGTGTGTGTGTGTGTGTGAGAGAGAGAGAGAGAGAAGTGTGAGACAGTTGTGCGTACATATACACTACATGGAGTGGTGTGTGTGTGTGTGTGTGTGTGTGTGTGTGTGTGTGTGTGTGTGTGTGTGTGGACAGTCATTTTCAGGACACAGACACACAGAAGAAGAGCTCCAGTCATTAGAGAATAATTATGCACTTGCACACACACACACACACACACACAGAAACGCACAATCAGACATTACACACACAAGAACACACACACACACTCACTCACACATGCAGAAACACACAATCAGACATTACACACACACACATACACACACACACACACACACACACACACACACACGTACATGCACATTAGTGAATAATTACCCCCACAGCTTTCACACACTCCATCATTATGTGATTATGCAGCTGCATCTAATTACACATTCAGCACCCTGGCAAATTCCAGCGGAGGAGAGGTGCATTATGGGCCTTTAAAGGAAGCATTAAGAGTCAGAGTTTGGGAAGGGTCGGCTGGGAGAGAGGAGATAAGTGGCCTACAGTTGTGGTGGGCTTCAGGTACTGGTTACATGCTGCTACGCAGGCATAATTTCTTTTAATCCGACATTCAAGCGTCACACTCAGGTGCACTCTGTAAGATTTCGGTTTAGATTAGCACAAACAACGGTGCATTCCTGAACTCGGGCGCCGGGGCCAAATAAATAAATAAATAAATAACAATGCCCTTATGAGTCACCAGACACTGCCCAAATGTTTTGCTTTTGTCCTTGAGGTGAGGCTGCTTTATTTAACAGCACTCCAGATTTTCTGCGCAGTCCACAAAACACCTAATAAATATTTACATAAAGCCATTTTCGAACGGGACAAAGCTGCATTGGCACTCAAATCTGATGCTGAACAGTGGTGACAGCCTCCTTGCAAACGTATTGTTGTGTTTGTGAATGTGTTTCTCCAAGCCGGTCCATCCAGATGTTATAATGGAGTCCACACTTTGGGTATAAAGGCACACATGCACTTTTCTCCACTAAAATCTCACTAAATTTTTTTGCTTACCCATGGTACTCCATACAGGCTAGCCCTCTTTGCACACTACTAATTTAGAATATGCGTGTCCTCCTTTTTTTAACAAAACATAAAACTTTCCACTCAGCCATCACTGTTGCAAACTGTAGCAGAGGACTCTCGCCCCCCCATCTCCCCGCCCACACCCAAGTCATTGCTGAAGACACAGTTAGGTACCCAATGACAAAAATCATTGCCACTCACATCCCGTTAGCTGCTTACAACTTGGTTTAGACCAAATTATTGATCACTGTCCTCTACCCAATGACAAACGGCTGACAGACAGACAGGCAAGGGTGCAAACCAAGAGTTACATAGTTGGCTACCGTAACTCAAAAGTGATGAAGAGGCAAAAGGAAAAGACCTTGATAAAATTTGCAAAACAATGATTAAAAGGCAATGTGGAGAGGCCTTGATAAAACTTCCTTATTTATGGCCTCTTCTGCATACCATACATTCATACCGTATTGACTAATACATGA
>JASCQY010000036.1:3243605-3246033 GCA_030264315.1 Sardinella tawilis
TAGATATTGGATTATGTGATGGGGGATTAACAGCATGTTGTGTCATGCTGGATTTTCCTGCGAGACATCTGGGATTATGGATTATGCATTTGGGATTATGATTACCCATTTTAGTGTCAAATACAACTCTACATAAACAGTGTGTGGTAGATTATTTTGAGAGGATAGTAGCGAGACAAATATTGGATTAGTTAATTTTTTTTCATGTGAAAAAAAAAAATAATAGTGATAGTGTTGTAGGATTATCACCCAAATGTGACTATCATGCTAGATAATCTGAGTTCAGATGTGATATTTTCACAATTTCCCTGAGATTATTGAGATCTGTTTAATCCCTAGTATACTGTATATTATGGTGACTAAAAGAAATCTACACTGAAAAGGATGAATATTATAGACTTCATGTTTAAACAGGGTTCATATTACAGTGAACCCTCGGTACGGCATGGCGTTTGGTGTGTGGCTGGTGATTTTTAGATTTCTAGTGATTGTTTCTTGTTTGTTTGAGCAATTAAGTGGAAGTGACTGGTCCTTTTCCTCCATCTTAAAGTGCAAACAAACCTACAGTAGTCCTTCACAAGAGCTACAACATTAGCTTTAAGACAAGATAATGGGCAAAATTGTTATACACAGACAGTGTGAGCTAGCCTGATGTATCAGCCGCTTATTTCTTTTCAATCCATAGAGCATCTGAACAACACGAACGATTGAGATTCGTTTGCTTTGCTGTCATTGACGGTGGGCAGATACTATCTGCGTAAAACCAATCGCTACCCTTTGGTCGTGGCTTCAACCAATCGCTACTGTTTGGCCATGACGTATGGTACGCACTGGAATGCATCGTTTGAATTCTCTGTTCGCTGATTTGGCCGTCCGCCTGGGTGGACGAAGCAAACGAAAGCGATTCGTTTGTTTCCAGACTATATGGTGGAGGCAAATGAAATTGGCCGGAACCAATAGTTTGGCTTGCCAGGCTAAGTGTGAGGCTCCTCTTCAATTCAAATACACCACACAGTGATGCGGGTGAAAAGACTGGTTAGGCAGACCATAGGCTTCTGATCTACCAACAGCAAGACTGACAGCAAAGTCGCTTTCTTCTTTTTCCATTCACTTTCTCTCGCTCTCTCTTTCTCTCTCTCTCTCTCTCTTGCGCGTCTGAGTTCCTTTGGCGAGCCCCTCACCCACCCACAGCCCTCCATTCTCACAGTGACCTTGGTCTCCAGCGTGGGACTGAATTCATCCTGGCCAGGCCTTTTGAGAGAGGGCGGTGAGTGGGAACAGAGAAGACAGAGACAGCCTCCGAAGAGTCAAAGCCCAGACAAGCAGCCATTCCAAATCTATTTGATTTCATTTTATTGTATTTTATTTTAATTATTTAAACCTTTATTTTACCAGATGAGTCCTATTGAGATCATAATCTCTTTTGCTTGGGATCATTCTGACGGGCCACAGGGTGACAGAGGACGGCAGGACTATGGATACATGGTATAATAGATTCAATAGCATAACAAACACACACACACACACACATACGCACACACACACATGCACACACACACACACACATTGCAGACACACACACACACACACGCACACACACACACACTGTGTGATATACAGAGGCAGACACGCAAACAAAATCGGTTTGCTTTTTTCCCTCTCTCGCCCTTCCTCTCCCTCCCATGATAAAGGTTGATGCCGTCATTTTCTGTCTGTGCCCAGCTGAAGTTCAGATGCTTGGCATCTCCCCAAAATGGAACTGTCAATATTCCAGGCTCCGAAATTTACACATCACATTGCACATGCTGGACCTAGTCTAGCAGATGCCCCCCATCCACTGGAAAACACACAAAACAAGTTGTTACATAAACTACAGATCCCTGTGTGTGTGTGCGTGTGTGTGTGTCTGCATATGTTTCAGAGTGTATTTGTGCGTGTGTGTGTGTGTGTGTGTGTGTGTGTGCATATGTCTCAGAGAGTATCTGTGTGTGCACGTGTGTGTATGAGTGTGTGTGTGTGTGTGTGTGTGTGCCTGTCTATCTGTCTGTCTGAGCGTGCAGGGTCACGGTGAGCCCGAAATCTCCCAGCGCCTCTGACAGCCCTCACAATGACAGATTGAAATAACACGCTTCCTCTCCTCCCAGCGTCGTCTTTCCTGCCTCTCCTCCTCCTCCTCCATCACCCCTCCTTTCTTCCCTCCCTCCCTCCTTCTTTCTTTCCATCCTCTCCTCTCCTCTCCTCAGGTTTCATCCTCTATTTTCGCCTGCCCTCCTTTCCCCTCCTGTCCCTTCATTTCTCCTTGCCACTCCCCTCCCTTGTGCATCCTTATCCACTCCTCTCCTCTCTTCTCCTCTCTCATTCCTTCCTTCCTTCATGCCATTTATTCTCTTCTCCTCTCCTCTCCTCTCCTCGTCATTTGTTTCTCATC
>JASCQY010000036.1:3280980-3293546 GCA_030264315.1 Sardinella tawilis
AAATACCCTGATCTGACCTCTTCTGTATGTGTGTGTGTGTGTGTGTGTGTGTACTGTATGTGTGTGTTTTAGAGTGGGGTATATGGCAAAAAAATATTTGAGAGAGTTGAAAGAGTTGAAAAGTAGAAATACCCTGATCTCACCTTGTGTGTGTGTGTGTGTGTGTGTGTGTGTGTGTGTGTGTGTGTGTTTCTTAGGAGGCATGTGAGGTCCTCTTGGCTGAGCTCACGGAGGAGATCTTCCGCAGTCAGGCGTGTAGCGGTGAACCGCTAGGCGGGAGTGGTGATGCAGGTGCCGCAGACTCCAACAGGGGCGCGGTGGCGTCGGGCTTCACGCTGGTGATTGACGGGCGGACGCTGGACTGGGCGCTGCAGTCCGAGCTGGAGGAGGCCTTCCTGGCGCTGACGCGCCACTGCCGCTCCGTCATCTGCTGCCGCTCCACGCCCCTGCAGAAGAGTCAGGTGGTCAAGCTCATTCGAGACACTCTCAGGGTCATGACCCTCGCCATCGGTGAGCAAGTCCAATTGAAGTTTGTGTGGGTGTGTGTGTATATACAGTATACAGTGTATATATATATATATATATATGTATGTGTGTGTGTGTGTGTGTGTGTGTGTGTGTGTGTGTGAGTGTGTGTGTGTGCATATACGGTATGCGTGTGTTTGTGTGCATGCGGTTCCATCTTTGACTAAAAGAATTACACCCCCCTGTGGTTCACATTGTATCATTGTTCCAATGGATCACAATGTGAAAAGAATTTAGCATATTACGTGCTCATGTGTGTGTGTGTGTGTGTTTCTAGTACTAACATTGTGTGTGTGTGTGCAGTGTTTTTGTTCCATTGCCACTGATGTGTGAGTGCTGTATACAGTGTGAACAAGTGTCATTTGTCATTGTGTGTGTGTGTGTGTGTGTGTGTGTGTGTGTGTGTGTGTGTAGGTGATGGTGCAAATGATGTCAGTATGATCCAAGTGGCAGATGTGGGTGTTGGTATTTCTGGACAGGAGGGCATGCAGGTGCAGACACTTTCTCTCTCTCTCACACACACACACACACACACACACACACACACACACACTGTACACATACACAATAGTATACGCACACATGCACTCTATGCATCATGTACACACACACACACACACACACACTGTACACATACACAATAGTATACGCACATGCATCATGTACACACACACACACACACGCACTGCACTAATTTCAACATGTGTCCTTTCTTCCTTTCTTTCTTTCTTTCTTTCTCTTGCTCTCTCCGCCTCTCTCTGTTTTTCTCTCCTGCAGGCTGTGATGTCCAGTGATTTCGCCATCTCCAGGTTTAAATACTTGAGGAAGTTGCTGCTGGTTCACGGCCACTGGTGTTACATGCGGCTGGCCAACATGATCCTCTACTTTTTTTACAAGAATGTGGTGAGGACCGGCACACCGCCCCTTCTCACACGCTTCCCCTCTTCTTAAAGGGACATGCCACCCAAACATGAAATTAAGTCCGTCTCGGTCACCCTCAGACTGATTTTAACCAGGTTTTTTTCACTGTCTTAAGTTTGGGGATGACCGAGACTGACTGACTTAATTTCATGTTTGGGTGGCATATTCCTTTAACTTGGAAGTTGGTGTCCATAGTTGTTGGTGACTCTTTCTGCCATATTTATGAAAAAGGGGAATTGAAGTACTCACTGCAAAACAACACAGTCAGTGCTTACTATAACCTAAGCTACATAATACGCTTAAAACCTTCACAGCTAAGCTAAGTTGCATATCATACTGTATTATAGAAAGCTTAGCAATGCACATGTGAGTGTGAGTGTTGAAAGATTTAAGCTGCGCTCAGGTGACTGAACTGGTAGTTGTAAGGGATATTATTCTCCCCACCATCTCAACAGGTAGAGGTGAGGGAACAACAGCAAGGTCAGTGGGGTCCCAATGCTTAGAGACTGATGCAGTTGGAAATACATGCATGTCTGTCTGAGTTGGTTAGGATATAAAGTACTGTGTATGCTAAGTGAATGTGATGTAAATGTGCTTCTAAAACAGATAGACCCTGTTCAGGATTATAATTTGCTGAATCACGTTCGAAGTCTTCATAAAATCATTATGAAGCCCTTTATGTGTTTTCTGCTACAGTAGTTTGCCATATAAAAGCTACAATTTCTGTGTCTCTATGTTAGTTGGTGACCATTCAGCCAAAAGAAATATATCTCCTGGTGGAAGAATTACTAGTAGAAGATTGAGGAAATGATATTTCTCATCACTGGGTCTTCATCTATGAAACGGTGCCGTGTGTGTGTGTGGCAAGCTATTTAGAAGAGCAATGAGTCCCTAGAGGCTGTACCAGACACTCCCTTTTGCAGCGTGCTTAACAACGGCCCTTAGCTCATGTCCAATCATGATATAGTTATGGCCTCTTGAGGCTTAGTCCTTAAAGTATAGCCCCGATTCAAATGTGCTTTATTGCTGTGGCCAAAGCAAACATTTAAACAGGGTTTGCATACACAGTAATTATATAAAAGATATGGCAACATTGATTTGCATCCAGGATTAACAGTCTCTCTCTCTCTCTCTCTCTCTCTCTCTCTCTGTCTCTCTCTCTCTCTCTCTCTCTCTCTCTCTCTCTCTCTCTCTGTCTCCCTCTCTCCCTCCTTCTGCAGATGTATGTGAACTTGTTGTTCTGGTACCAGTTCTTCTGTGGCTTTTCGGGCAGTGTGATGACCAACTCTTGGGTCCTCATCTTCTTCAACCTGCTGTTCACGTCCGCCCCCCCACTCCTTTATGGCATCCTGGACAAGGACGTCTCTGCGGAGACACTCCTCAGCATTCCGCAAATATACAAGTCGGGGCAGGATTCCCAGGTTGGAAGCTGATATCCCAAATATTTTCCTACTGATAACATTGGACATCATGTGTGTGCAAACATCTGACGGATGCAGACGTGGATTCATTTTAATTTGATGTAAATATTGTGTTTTGTGGCGCAGGCCTATCTTCCATCCACCTTTTGGCTCTCCATCTTGGATGCCTTCTACCAGAGTCTGGTGTGCTTCTTCATCCCCTATTTTGTGAGTCTCTCTCCCCCCTCACTCTCACACACAGAATGAAAGGAATTTACCCACAATTTATACCATGATTCTCCTTCAGCTTTTTTTTGTTTGTTTATTAGGTGTGTACATTCTGTTGACATCATATTTTAGAACTACACAAGTTTAGCCAGAGTGCCTCCCCTTTCAGTCCAGTCCATCAGCAGACATCCTGCATCTCTTTTAAAGAGATTTTACTCTTCTATGATACCATGGTTTTTTTTTTTTTTCAGTCATCAAAACATGAACAGGATAGATGGTTATGTCTCTTGGGTTTCTCTACTCTGCAGCCTAGTGTCTAGTCACCTCAGCTGTTTGCTGCACTCCGTCCAACAGGTCTACCTGCATACATACATGTATGACGTGCGTCTGGCTTACAGCCTGGGTTCCCTGAGGCAGAAATGCACAACTTATACCCATCTGTGTAACTTGATTGTCATGACCTAACAATTGACATCACAAATTGACCTCACCATTTAGTAAATGAAATAGGAAGGCCACTCTCTCATAAGCTCATTCTGTAACACTTTACTTGAGGTTTTGGACATGACCCGTCATAAACATGACATGACACATATCATGAATGTGTAATGACACTCAAAAATGTCCGTAACATTTTTTTTCATTAATTGTCATTCTGTTTTTGTCATGTCTGAACCCCAAACAGTGTCAACTTCACAAAAACTGAATGACACTTGATGACAACAGACATGAACATTAAAAAGTGTTATTCATGACACAGGCTCATGTCACTCTTATGTCAAAAACGTCAAGTAAAGTGTTACAGCTCATTCGAATGGGCATATGACGGTACCTGTCTAGAATGTAACTATTTGCCCGTCTTATTAAGCAGGTATTTGGCTTAAAGTTATTCCTAACTTTCTCACCAACCACACCTCTTTGTCTGTCTGTCTGTATGTCTGTCTGTCTGTCTGCTTCCCCCAGGCCTACGCTGGCTCTGACATCAGCGTCTTCTCCTTCGGTTCGCCCATCAACAGCGCAGCCCTTCTCATCATACTGCTGCACCAGGTCATCGAGAGCCGCACACTGGTGAGCCAATCAGGATTCAGCATGCTCAGCGTTAAACCAGTCAGATGTCCCAATATAGAAGTTCTACATTCTGCGTTACCATGAGGTCAAACACAAGCCTACTAGAAAGGAAAGACATTAGTGGTTTGAGGCAGAAATGCATTCCGGGACCCAAACTTTGTCCTCGACTTTAAACAAACATTAAAATGTCTGTTTAGAAAGAAGCTTTTAGTTTCAGATTCCGTTTATTCCATCTATGGGAAACCTGTATTGCTAATATGGCATGAACCTGTCCCTGGCAAAAAGTAACGTTCCAGTTTATAGAAGTCCAGCAGTGAAATAATGCCTCAAAGTTAAATAGCCAAGTTTGATTAGAATGATTGATAATCATGAATCATTGTCAGAATGGCCAGTACTAACAGCGTTATGGTTTTGTGCATGTGTTTGTGTGTGTATTTGTTTGTTTGTTTGTATATTTTCAGACGTGGCTGCATGGGCTCATACTGATAGGCAGTGCCGTGTTCTACTATGTCTTTGTGCTGGTGTTCAGTGTGGTGTGTGTCACGTGCAACTCGCCCACAAATCCCATTGGCATTGAAACGCGCTACATGTCCGATCCCATCTTCTACTGTGTGTGTGCACTCACAACAGTGGTGGCACTGATGCCAAGGTATGCAAACAGAAACCCAGACACACACAGAAGCATTTATTTTATTTATTTGTCTGGTCGTGTTTCTTTTTTCATTAAATTCTAGCCACTTGAACATAACATAACATATAACTTATATAACATAACATATAGTATAACATAACATATAACATAACATACTGTATAACATAGCATAACAAGCATAACATGCAACCAAAATGCACACATATCCACATCTTTGTATTGTGTATGACATGTTCTCTCATGCAGTCTGTCCTGCCTTTTTCTGTCCCTCTCTTTCAGAATGGTGGTTCGCGCTTTCAGTAACACCATCAGTCCATCTGATCCAGTCAAAGCGGCTTGCCTGGACAGACTCCGTCCCGAGGAGTACTGGGCTCGCGTCAGTCAGTGGAAGGACCGTCTCCACTCCAACGCTTTGCAGAATCCCAGGCCCCCTCCACCCCATCTCAGCATCAACGCAGATCCTCCCCACTCCAGAGACTGCTACCCAGAGGCCCGCTCTGTGCTTTCCTGACCTGGCGACAACACTAGCGATTCACAGCGGCACAGAGATTGGCCGAAGCCTTAACCAGTCAGCTGAGAGCGGTTTGCTCTGCTCTGCTGAGAGCAATGCTGTAGGCAGCCCTCCAGATCAGCTGAGCGACATGAGAGGCTTGGCCATAGGGGTGATGTCAGGGGAGTGTGCATTCTGCTGAAACTTGCTTGCATGCTTTGTACTAGCAGACACTTAAAGAAATGCATTTTACAAATGCAATTTACTGAGCAAGCTGATGCGAGTGCTCTCGCAAAGGTTTAACGACCGAATTTGAACCCCCAGATAAACGGTCTTCTGACAAAGGTTATGATCACATGATACAAGGCTTGGTTAAACTAAGTGAAGTCAACAGAACGGTCCCACCATCTTTTGGGAGGAATCCAGTTTATCGGACCTTGCTTGAGAGACTGACAAATGAGTTATTTTAATTTAACTTAATTAACATAATGGATGATGTGAATGATTGAAATACCTAATGCTGTTGTGTGATGGTTACATCGTGTCATGTGTTTTAAAGTTAGGTTCTTATTTTCTACTTTTTAGTTTCTTTTTTTATGAACTGCTACATGTGAACAATTAATTTCTGTGCAATTTGTGGAATGTTTACAGCACCGCCTGGTGGTAGGCAGAGGAGAGGTTTCAAAGTGGCAATGACCCACGTTGTTAGTTCAGCCATTGAGTTCGTGGTTTTTATTTTGTTTTGTTTTGTTTTGTTTTGTTTTTTTTGCTTGACCAAACAGTTTAATTAAAACTGCCAGTTTTAAGCCTTTACCAAATCAAAGGCAGCTGTCCTACATCTAATGAAAACCAAACTTTTTAGTGCCTGTACTCTGAGCTATTTTGCCAGAAGACAAAAACTTATTTTAGAAATTGTAAATATCACAATATAATTGTGTGATATTTCTCATACTGGCTGATATTTATTGTGACTATAGATCGCTGTACTGTAGTAGGCCTACAAATGTATATAAAAATGTTTTCAAAAGAACCGTCATTTGATTGTTTTTGTATGTTCACAGTGTTTACAATAGGCCGAGGCATTATTATCTTCACGCTCATGTATTTTATTTGTTCCTGTCTGTTAGCTGTAGCCTGCGTCTCGCGTACGGTCAATGACTGCAGCATTTGCATAGTCGCTTTTCAGTGGCCAGATTTTTGGTCAACATGTAAATTAACTACTCCGACCTGTAAGGGGCGTGTCTTGTGGAATTTCCCTATTTTAACACATGGTGTTGAAACTCGAAAGCTTGGTCGCAGTTTGTGTTTTTCCCTACTTTTCCATTTATGTAATACATTAATCGCAAGCAGGCACCGCTAGGACCGAGCGGTCTGCCGGTGTAGGCTGGCTGTTAGAAGTGCGTCTAAACACCTGCAGCCTTGGAGGAGGATGAGCGTGTGCAGTTCAACGCGCTCTGATGGGGAGCTCACGGACGAACTGGAGTCGGTGAGGTGAGGTCCACTCAGAAATAATACGATGATTGTTAGTAGTAATAATAGACCAGGTAGGCTATAGTAAGCAGGACTGTAACTGGACAGTCCAAATATTGGCTGTTTTATAGCCTACATCTTGCTATCTCAGTGCTGACGGACTGAGATGTTAGACTGTCGAAGTGGCCTGATGTTAGTCTAGTTTCGTTGACAGTCTGGTGTGGGAAACCTGTTTAAGAAACTTGCCACCTTCCAGCGGGTAAACAATGGACTGTTTAGTAAAAGGCTCATTCACATGAGGCACTCACTTTGTAATATAGCCTATCAAAAGCACAATTGTGGCACAGAAAGCTATTAATTATACCGTGTGGTCTTGCAAGTAGGCTACAGTGTGGATTTACAGCTTTGCCATCATTTATTTCTCCTTTGGCAGGCTTTGATGGTGATCATTTCAGAAACCTTTTATTCTGTTCGGATCGTTTGTGTTTCGTTTAGATAATCAAATTTTGAGCTGAAAAAAAGTATATCAAAAAGGAATTTCTTAAGCAGAGTAGGACCACCGTCAGATATTAAATTCAGGACAGGCCTAGTTCAGAGCAAACGATAAGACCCACAGCTCATTACCAGCATCAGCAGTGTCTAGGGCAAGACAGTCTCAGAATAGAAACCACTCAAAAAGACCTTAACACCTTCAGTTACTATTGCACAGTGAAAAGTGTGGGCTGTAAGGATGAAGAATCAGCTCAGACACTGATTTAGGCTGATGTTAAAGTACAGTAGGCAACATACAGTGTAAGTTTTTGGACCACTTCTGTTCCTCCTACACAGCTCATTTTACATCAGTATCATATCTTGGCCATTATATGTTTCTTGATTTAAATTCCTGATCAATAGTTCTCTTGCCTGCAGACCAAGTTTAAACATAGGTATTTTTGGTCATTCAATCTGTTCTTATTGCTATATATCCCTCATAAGGGGGGAATTTTATTAATACCTGCTAGATTTAATCAGAAAGAAGAAATTTCCCTCTGGGAAGGTTTTCTTAATGTAATCCATATTCAGAAAACAACAGGTTCTGTTGTTCATGGAGTAACAGTAGCTAGACATTTGTGTTTTGGTCCAACTCCAGTTCAACAACATATCTGGAGAACCAACCAACAGTGACAGCCTGCTGTGTCTGTGCAGATAGAGGGAGAAATAGGGGACCAGAAGGATCCTCTGTGGATGCAGATAGGAAGTGTGGCCAATTCCTATCAGTCAGCAAGCAGACTTTTCCCTTCAGCATCCTCTGTGGTCTTATTATATGACCTTTCATGCAGATCGGTGTCAAACTGGATAGACAGAGGCAAAAGTTTAAGGACACTGGATCTGAATATGGATATGGATGGATATTAATATAGAGGAGGTAGTTTGAGAATGAAATAGAATGTTAAAGCATTGTTTTTGTTTATTTAGCTTAGGCTACACTTTTTTCTTGCTGATTTCTATAAACAAAGTAAGAATGGAATCCACCACCACCTGACAAGACTACATAGCAATTATGAGAGCCTTGGGATTTTCTTTTTTCTTGAACAACTTTTGGAAGTGCCTTAATTTGCCAATTCCACAGCAGAAGGCCACAATCTGACATTTATTTTAACCCAAACACATTAAGTGATAAAAAGAAAAAGAACTTGACAGACACTGATGTTGAGCACTTCTAGTTTTTTGTGTGCGATATGGAAGAGCATGTCCACAGGGTGACGTTATCTATGTTTCCAGCTGACTGGCCAGATCAGGCCATGCACTTTATCCTACATACACTGCATGACAACATACCCTTTAAATGGAGCGTGCCTTGTTTTGACCAGTATCCATAAGAATGTGGGTGTGATCTCTTATTTACATGTCTAACATGGGCATATGACCTCTGGGTTAAAAATGCAGCACACGATCCTATCACATAGTGCTCCAGTATCACCTAGATTTTAGCTAAGTATTTGCAACTGTTGAAAACACAATGTTCCTTTAAAGATTAAGATAACGAATGTGTGTAAATTAAATCCTGTGGGAACAGCTATGGAACTAGAACTTGAAATTTGTTGAGTCAAACTCTAGAATGAAAGAGCACATAATGGATTCTCTCATGGTCTCTTCTGCAGCTGGTACCACTATGACCTCTCCCGCCATGCCTCTGAAGCTCTGCTCTTGTCCAATGGGCTTGATGGCAGCTTCCTTCTCAGAAGCAGCCAGAAGGGGCCTGACTGCTTTGCCCTCTCTGTCAGGTCAGAACTTCAGTCCACCCTTCCACCAGTTTCTCTATTAATGATGATGGCCATTTAATTGATAAGGCACATCTAAAGCCACTTCAAACTGTAGGGCAGAAATATTGCGCAATGCAATAAATTGTTGAATGATACTGATTTTGCATTAAGTTTCAGGGGTTGGATATGTATGTATATATGGATAGTGATATAGAATGTGCCTATAGTGTGACTTATGGTCCATATAAAACCTAACTTTCCATTTAGTGAGCTCAGAAGAAGGTCAATATCAAGGTGAGAATGATTATCTTTCACAGTCAGGTCAGCTGGGTTGAGACTGGTGTCTGGTTTGAGAAATGTGTTCCAGTTGCATGTCTGACTAAAAAGTGAGAAGGTCTGAATGTGACCACTACAGACAGGTTTGAGGTGTCAGAGGGAGGGACATGGATCACTTCTCCAGTCCGCTTCTTTCGTCTTTTATCTTCTCTGCTTCTGTCTTTCACTTCTCTTTTCTTTATTTAGAACCTGTGTGTACGCATTACTTTGCATTGAAAGGAATATTCAATAGTTTTAGGAACATTTTCTATGTTCTCCTTTGTTTGTAACACAAACTAAATACGCGATGAGAATTTGGTTGAAAGAAAATCTAGCAGTATGATCCAAAATCTTTAGACTATTCATACAGTATGTCAAACCAGTTTTTTCTAATAGAATTATTGGCTTGATCACATAGTGTCGAATTATAGCTTAGGTCAAACTGCAGTCATGGAGAGCTAAATTTAACCTATAAACAAAGTAGGCTGCACTGTCCCTTTGCTCTTGACCTCAATGGATATCTTTAGGTTTGTTTTGGTTCCTTTAAAGGTGCCCTATGAGATTTTAGCGCAATTTCATTTTGTCTCAAATTGTAGGCACCTCCCCTTGATCAGCTTGCTGCCTGCCCCCTGAATACATTGTGAAAAAGTCTGGTCTCTGGAGACAACACAGGAGCTGTAAAACGTCAAACAAACACTAGGGCACAGGCTGTGAACCAAAACATACACCAACAAGATGTTTGGGAGAGGGGGTGGGGGTTAGTGAGCCTTCACATAATGGTGGGGGGCAGTGAGAAAAGTTGATTTAGTAGCGTGAATTTGAGAGTAGCATTTGGTTTGTTTACGTGGAACGTCAACAGAAGTGATTCATTTAGGATCTCGTAGTGCACCTTTAAGGTAACGAGCTGAATCTTACCTTCTGTGGAGAAGCAGTGTCATTAACATGCCTTCCGTGTTCCTGTGGTCCTTCAGGGCAAAGGACTCGGTGAGGCATTTCCATGTGAGACGGATCTGTGGGCGATACTCCTTTGGCTTCAATGAGTTCCAGTCCTTGCAGGAGTTCACCAGCCATATGGCTAACCAGCCGCTCTTGGGCAGTGAGTCAGGTACTCAGAAAAACTCACGTGTACACCCTCTCCCTCATTCACCTGTATGCAAGGCTTCCACTCATTCAGACAATGGGCCATGGGTTCATTGTGTTCAATCTTACATTTATAGGCTACAGATTGAACCATGTTGATATTATTGTATTTTTGTTGTTTTTTTTTTGTTTTTTTTTACATCCCTCTTTCTGTCCCTCTTCCTCAATGTCTGTCCAACTACTGCAGGGAACCTTATAGTTCTTAAGCACCCATACCCACGTCAGGTAGAGGAGCCCTCCATCTACGAGTCTGTCTGTGTCCACACAGCTATGCAGTCCGGCCGCAGACACTCTGACCTGGTGCCCACTGCTCCTTCAGTACGTAACCCCTCCGCCCCTTTCTCCCTCCAACCACCCTCTCTCTCTCTCTCTCTCTCTCTCTCACACACACACACACACACACAATCACACACTCTCTTTCTCTCTTTTTCACTGTCTCTCTCTCTCTCACACACGCACACACACACGCACACACTCTCTTTCTCTTGGTCTCTCTTCCCTCACTGCTTTAAATGTACAGGGGGTGTGCTTTTCAAACAATAAGACTAACACATAATTAAATTGAAGAAAATATACACTCACATCGACATGCACATTTGTAATGGCAGTTTTGTTATTTACAAAGACAAACTTTCTAGTTTTACAAGCTTATATGACCTTTCTCTGAAAAGTTCAATGTATTTCCGGCTCCCTCTTGAATATTATATGATGAATGATCCCTTTCCTATACATTTGCAGTTAGGCACTAAGGAGGGCTACTTGGTGAAGCAAGGGGCCATCATTAAGGTGAGGAGAACAAAACCCAGGTTGTAAAACCTTGTTATCCTCAGGGTTTGGGATAAAGTTCTACATCACTAGATGCACAGGCCAGGGTTACAGCTGACCTTGGTCTGAGGTCTCATAAGCAGAGTAGTACAGTAGGTTATCTCTAGTGTTAAATGTCACTTGGCTGGATTGCTTACTGTAAACAGTTTAGTTGCATAGAAAACATCTGTGAAGATAAAATTGAAAAACTCTGTTCTTCCCTGGCAGAGCTGGAAACAGCGCTGGTTTACACTAAACAGAAATGAGCTGAAATACTTTAAGGATAAAATGGTGAGTTTCATCATGATGTCATTTGTCCCGACAGCTTTTCTATTATTATTTCTTAGGATGTGAAATTTTCCTTTGTCTTTTGAATTGTATCGAGCTTTTTGCTGATGACTAGCCTGGGAATACCCATGCTGCCTTGCGCGCTCGTTCCGAACTGCACGGCAGCCTGGAGACTATCGCCAAAATTTTCGCATGGATTTGGGAACCAATCACAGAACGGGGAGATAGTGAAAGATGATGCGCGAACTTTTGAACAAACAGAACCTGAAGTCCAGTACGAGAAAATGTATACTGTAGGTGGTCCCCTGACTAAATCTCACTTGAGATTTAGGCTGGTGTTAGTCAGGCTAGCTGATGACAGCAATATATATGTGATATACAGTATGTTTGGTCAGTTAATCATAGAAAGTGTGTAAACATTCTTGCAGTGTGTTTCATGGCATTGTTCCTCTCCTCCTATCCTACTCTGGTTTACTGTAGTTTACAGAGCCTATTCGGACACTGGATCTAACTGCATGTTCTGCAGTGCAGTTTGACTACAGTCAAGAACGGGTTAATTGTTTTTGGTGAGCATATGTTTCCATGACTTGTGTTCAATAGAACAGTTCCTTTACAGATGTTGTGCTTTATTAGAGTATGCATAATGTGTGTGATGTGTCTTATCTTATGCGTGTATACATGTGTGTGTGTCTGTGTGTTTAGTGTGTTTTGTGTGTGTGTGTGTGTGTGTGTGTGTGTACGTGCATGCAATGATCTGTGGGTTGCTGCTGAATTGGATTTCCTGCTTGGGGATGTGAAAAAATGTAAAATGGGGAAGCAGGACACAGAAACAGAAACACCTTCAACTGAAAATGTTTCATGTCGAGTCCTGAGTGTCACTGCAGACACTGTACAGATCCTCCTCTGTAACACCCTAGTCAACAAACACACTCCTATTGACCCAGGATCCCCCTTTATGCAGACCAAAGTCGAGCCCTCATTCGCTAATGCAAAAGATCGGGTAAAAGTTTATATTGTGACGT
>JASCQY010000036.1:3296147-3306453 GCA_030264315.1 Sardinella tawilis
AATTCCGTACGAGAAAATGTATAGGTGGTCCCCAGACTAAATCTCACTTGAGATTTAGGCTGGTGTTAGCCAGGCTACCAGGAGCCAGGATATGGAATTCCATTCCAATTAGAACATTTTATGATCAACAATGAAATACCCACAACTTTTTGTCATGGTAACAGACACATTAGTCTCTCTATGTGTAATCTATATAGTGATGAGCAAACATGATTGATCTTTTCCCTCCTTTGATATTCATTTACATTTACATTACATTTATGCATTTGGCTGACGCTTTTATCCAAAGCGACTTACAAACGAGGTTAAAACATTCAAACAACATCACAATTGAGGGAAACTAAGCTAAGCTAAGCTAAGCAGTGCTAAAAGGTGAAGTGCAAGATTGTAGTAAAGTATTCACTTAGTCTCCATTCGGATGCATTTGTTTCAGTGCATAGACATTTTTCATACCAGGCGTATAGCACGAGCTCAATACACTACGGCAACCCTATTTTGGATATGGACTTTATTTTGTGTATGTGTATGTGTTTGTGTTTGTGTGTGTGTGTGTGTGTATGTGTTTGTATCATGTATGGGCTCCTACCTGGTATGTGTTGTAGTAGCATATGATGCTCTTGTTTTTAGACAGGCCCAATTTGCTCCCCTGGTCAGTGGCAAGTGCAAACGTAGACAGAAAGCCCGGCCGCAGTGCATACTCTGGAGCGTTGTCATTGGCAACTAATATAAAAAAAAAAGAAAGAAAGAAACACAGACTTAATGAGGAGGATGGATATACGGTTGTTTCCCACTAGAATTAACAAGCACTATCCTGTTCATGAGTCTTTCCAATGTTACTGAACTATTCACAATCATAACAGCATTAAATACACATTCATACTCTCAACATAATCTGCAATATACTGTATCTGTCTATTTGTGTGTGTTTGAGTGGAAGTCTGAAGTACAGCGGTACCTAGAGGCTGTTGGAATGTCCTCTCTCTCAAGACAACAAGACAACCACACCACTGACACCAGGGTGTCAGTCACATGAGCTTGGCATTAGACAGAAAACAGCAATAGGTCCCAGCTCCAAACAAACCACTTTAGTGCCCCTCAAGTGTTTAAGGAAAGAAATTACACCCACGACTTGGGTATGGCACATGTATAGAACTTCATTTGTGCTACATTACCTTTGATGACTGGAACGCCATCTCTGTCTGTGACTACAATGGCATGTAGGCCCTCTACACTGTAAGTAAAAACAGAGGGACAAAATTTAGGTTTCAAGGTCAGGATATCACTGGGCAAAACACACTCCACATGTTTTGTCTTAACCATCACTTCGAATCCATATCAGTATCAGCGTGTCTGAATGAAAAGACCAAATATTTATTGATGAAATCCAACGCAAATTTGACATTCTACCTACATGTTGTAGGATTACATGTAACTTCAATAAAAGTAACATTGCACCCCCTGGAGGCGACAGGTCAAAACGATTTATTTTATTGAGAAGTCACAATACCTGGGCAACTGTTTATACAAATATCTCTTCAAGTCCTGCAAAATTGGACAAAAAGTAGAGCAAAGCATCACATATTTGAACTACATCAGCAATGGCTGTAATAAGCAGAAAAAAAATACTTGAACAAATACTTGTACACCCGACAATTTTCAAATTAAGGTTAACTGCAAAGCCACACTTATAACGTTACTTACATCCGCCATGTTCAGATGAACGGCACGTTGAGCTGTTCCGCCCGCCACCTTAGACATAAAGACATACAGAATAAGCACATTTATTTGAGCTGTCTAAAGTTAGCGACCACCAACCTAAGCTGCATACTAGGATAGCTAACTCAGCTAGCAACTTACACCTTCTGCTGAGGAGCTTATTTCTCACTGCACATCGATAACCAAACAAGACATAGTGGGGATGTTGTCAAGACATTAACTAACACCGAAATGTCAGACAGGAATTGTGAGATATACTGTAAACAAATACATACCTTGATTATCTGTGTTAGCTGGACGTTTTGACAGTACTTTTGTGAGAAAGTCACATGACAGATTGTTGGCACTGTTTCCGTGTACGCAGCTTCCGTGGTAAAGCAAACCATTAATGCAACAAATTTACGCAGCCAAAAGAAGTCTTTAGTAGGCTACTGCGCATGCTTTAACTGGGAAAAACTGCTCAGAGGAAAGTTCTTTAATTAGAATATTTTTTATTATGTTGGCCTAACTCACTTTGATACGTTAATTTTGTCATCATATTTATTTATCTATTTATTTATTTGTTTATTTAGGCTATTTACTGGAATTATGGCAGAAATTCCCCACCTATGAAAATGGTCTTAACTTTTGTTGCTTTTGTTGTTTTCCTTTGGAGCTTTGTATGGGTCTATGAGATTAGCTGTGTTAAGACTCCCCCCGTCCCACGCAATGATCCCTGTGAGACAATCCCTTTCAGCATTTCTTGGTTAGCGCTGTGTGGCAGCACTATATTCCTTCTCTTGTAGTAATAAATAGGCTGTTGCATGCATAGACCCCTATAGGCTATTTTAAAATAGGTAGCCTATTGTCTGTTGTAACATTTTCTTACAGGAGTAATGTGTGTGTGGTATGTTTGTGCGCGCATAATGTGCGTTGGTGCGCGTGCGTGTGTGTGTGTGATGGTGTGGTGTGTGCAGTGTGTAGCAGCATGTGAAAATTAATCCGGAAACAAAAGGCCTTCTCAGAACTGTGCTGAGAAAGGGTAGAAAGACAAACATTTTAATCCCTCTCCCCACTACTCGTTACCCCCCCCCCACCCCCCTCCATCATTCCATTGCACTCTCTCTACCAGTGTCTCCTCCACTTGCTCTCGAGGACTGACCACAGCCACAGAGTGAATGGGCTGTTTTAGAGAGAAGGGGACACTGTGACACCGGAGGAGTGTGAGGAAGAGAGGAAGAGGGGAGAGTGACCGTGAAGAGGCCTTTGAGAGGAAGAAAGCTTTCTTTAGTGACGGAGAACATTGTTCTAGAGGGTGCTGCCTGGAAAAAACTAAATCAGAGACAGTTACTGATTTTGTGATACGAGACAGGGGGCCACGCAGAAAGGGAATATAATTTAAAGAGTGAGAGTGACAGAGTGAAGATGGGGGGAGAGATGAACTCATCAGATTCCGAGCCTTATGGTGGAAAGAGTGCTTTCACACAGACAGAACACAACATCGTTGCCGCATACCTCCTCACTGCATGTAATGTATTGTATAATGTGTGTGTGTGTGTGTGTGTGTGTGTGTGTGTGTGTGTGTGTGTGTGTATTTGTGTTATGTGATAGTTGCTTACAGGTGTTATTAGCTAGTTACTTTTTAAATATTTTCTCAGGCTCATTTCAACATAGTGGTCTACTGCCTGGAGATTTGGATGATCAATGTGTAAAGTGCGTTAAGTGATTTGCAAACCATTTTTGCTACTGTCATTCTGTGTATTTGTGTGTCGCAGCTACCTGTATGTTTTCTCATTTCCTCTATGCATGTATTGTGTGTGCATGCGTTCGTGTGTGTGTGTGTGTGTGTGTGTGTGTGTGTGTGTGTGTGTGTGTGTGTGTGTGTGTGTGTGTGTTTGTGTGTGTGGCATGTTACTATTCAAAACAAGTGTTACATTATTATTTGTTTTCCATTCCTCTTTTTCATGCAGGTGTGATCAGTTTGGCCAGTAACTTTGTGGTTCTAGGGATGTTCATGAAGTTCAAGGCGCTTCGGACAGCCACCAATACCATCATCATTAACCTGGCCTTCACAGATATTGGAGTTGCAGGCATTGGCTACCCCATGTCTGCTGCCTCTGATCTGCACGGAAGCTGGAAGTTTGGCTACAATGGCTGCCAGGTGCTCAATGAGACTTTGTGCTTAGAATGCACTTACAAACACAAATTCTCTCACGCACACACTCACATTCTCTCTCTCTCTCTCTCTCTCTCTCTCTCTCTCTCTCTCTCTCTCTCTCTGTCTCTCTCTCTCTCTTTCTCTCATACACACACACACAGACAGATACACAGGGCTATACACACATCTATACATACATTCACACACACACACACACACACACACACACACACAGACACACACACGCACAAGCAAGCATAGACTCAGTCAGACATGTGTGTAGCACAAGCCCATAAATGCACATGCGTTATTGTAATCTGACATGTAACGTGAGTTCAAAAGACGACTGAAGGAAAATAACCCCCAGGCCCCTTGGGAAGGGGAAACCTCAGCTTAAGTGTATTTTTGGACTCTCTGTGTGGGCACATGGGGGACCATGTGATGCTAATCTGGACTTGAAGAATGAGAAAGTTGTGAAACTCCTCAGGAACTGTTACCTCAGATTGCCTTGGAGATCGGAGGCTGAGCTCCAGACGGGGGTGTTTAATTTCCTCTCTCTTGGCTGTTGTGTTTGGCTCAGGCTCACGTCCTCCGCCTGGCACTGCACGAGGACTCTGCTACAAACGATCTGTTTCAAAGCTTAAATTGAATTCTGTGTGTGTGTGTGTGTGTGTGTGTGTGTGTTTGAGTGAGTGTGTTTGAGTGGTCTGTTATTGCCACTGACTATTTTAATGGTGGACAATTGCCACCAGAGGGCAATCATGTTTAATTCAATTCAACCCACAGGAAAGTTTGTCTGTGTGTGCTTGTGCTTGTGTGTGTGCGAGTGTGTGTGATGTGTGTGTTTGTGTTTGTGTATGTGTGTGTGTGTGTGTGTGTTATTTTTTATTCTAATTTGAAAATGTAAATAATCAAAACATTTAATGTCTCACCATAGATCTATGCTGCTCTCAACATCTTCTTTGGGATGGCCAGCATTGGGCTTCTAACAGTGGTTGCCATTGACCGTTACATCTGTATTTGCAGACCTGATATAGGTATTTACATGGCTTGAATTTCTGTTGAAATGCACTAATAGAGAGGTCTAACGGAGCTGCTAAACAAGATGCTTAATATTACAATTAAATGTTAGAGATTTTGTAAGAAACATGTTTGTCACAAGCAAAGAATAGAGATGTAAGGAACATGCAGACGGATTGGAAAGGAATAACTGGCAAAGAAACTGAATATGGGAAAAGAGACTAAGAGAGACAAATACAGTAGCCTACATACCGATCGATACTCCAGTTTACAGATTAAAAGTGATTGTATTCTGTTTGTGGAAATAATAACTGCTCAATTCCTGCTAGAAAGGCAAGTACTGTTTGGAAATAACTATTCTAACTACAACTACTTCTGACCATTGTAGCCCACTATCGTTTGGATTTAGTAATCTATGTGCTTGTTTTGACAAATATGTTATTGCTCTTCTGTTGACACACACCCCCTCTCTTTCTCTCTGTATTTGTGTGTGTGTGCATGTGTGTGTGTGTATGTGTGTGTGTGTTTTCCAGGTCAGAAGTTGACTAAGCGCTGGTACAGGACAATGATCTTGGCAGCGTGGCTAAATGCAGTGTTCTGGTCCTCCATGCCAGTAGTTGGCTGGGCTGGATACGCTCCTGATCCCACGGGAGCCACATGCACCATCAACTGGAGGAAGAATGATGCGTAAGTGTGTGTATCTGTGTGTGTGTGTGTGTGTGTGTGTGTGTGTATGAGTGTGTGTGTGTGTGTGTGTGTGTGTGTGTGTGTGTGAGTGGGTACGCATGTCTGTGTGAGTGTTTGTGTGTGTGTGTGTGTGCGTGTGAGAGAGAGAGCGAGAGAGAGAGGGAGAGAAAGAGAGAGAGGAAGGATCAACAGAAGAGGAGGAACATATGGCAAGATCAAGCTTGATTCACTATAAACAAGGCATACCACAGGAGAAACAAAGGGGAAAATGTAAACATCCTAACCTCAAACCCCGCTAGCCTGGCATAGCAAAGACTTTTTTCTGTGGACCAATGTAAACCGATTGAAAAGAGAGGTAAATAAATCAGGCTCTTACAAGAACATTACTGTTTGACTTCGGCCAGATAAATCACAGAGCAAGATAGCATGAGCTGGCCAGTGTAAAACAACTGATTTTGTTTTTTAAAAAAAGGAATAAAGAAGAGCAATACAATGATACTGAAACTGTAATGATATGTGTTATATACAGAACTGAAACATTGACAGTTTATAATACTCATATAGCCTCGTCATGTCTAGTTAAATTATAGTCAAACAAGTTTCCTATGAAAGACATGACATGACCTTATTTGACCTGAAAAGAGAACGCAGCATGGAAATAAATCTCCCCACTCATAAAGATAGGATGCAGCGGAGGAGCTGGGCAAAGCACTAGCATATGCACCACTTACCAAAGCTGTGCAATTACCCAGCCAGGCAAACATCCATGAGCTCTGCGTGCTATCAAAGAAGGCTGGAATGAAGGAAACTGGAATATTTCTCAGCTCAAAATATTTTTGACATGCTCGAATTTATGAGAATTTTTCTGTGCCGTGTTTGTATGTTCTGGTGTCTGTATGCATGTGCAGGCCTATATGACTATATGAAACTTATACATTAGCAGCATGTGTCCACCAAGTGTTTAGTCTTAAAGGCATACTGTACATGTGATGTGTTTCTCCTCCTCAGGTCATTCGTGTCCTACACCATGTGTGTGATCCTGGTCAACTTCATCATCCCTCTCTCCATTATGTTCTACTGTTACTACCATGTCTCTGTTACCGTCAAGAGATACAAGGCCAGTAACTGTCTGGACAACGTCAACATGGACTGGTCTGACCAAATGGACGTCACCAAGGCAAGAACCTTGAACCACAGACCCATGCAATGCTTAGAAGTGAATTGGAATTGGAAAGGATTGTGTTTGTTCCATCTCCTTCGCCTTGGAAACTGTGTTTAATTTGTGTGTCTGCGAGTGCGTGTGTTATGATGGTATGTTTCTGTCCCTCCTTATTTTGTGTTTGCACAGATGTCCATATTGATGATCCTGATGTTCCTGTTGGCCTGGTCGCCGTACTCTATCGTGTGCTTGTGGGCGTCATTCAGTGACCCCAGAAAAATCCCGGCTCCTATGGCAATCATCGCTCCACTGTTTGCCAAATCCTCCACTTTCTACAATCCGTGCATTTACGTCATTGCCAATAAGAAGTAAGACTTCTGTGACCCATTGTAGTTCTGTGGCTTACAGAACTGTATTATTGACTTATTGTGCTGAAAGGAATCCATGAAATCCATTTAATAAGGATATTAGTGGAAGGATGTAGAACAGAACATCTTTTAGTGTACTGCATGTTGTATGTTTAGATGGCTTTCTACAGTACTCAATGTTTTAGTGTTTGTGTAAACAAAGTTTGCTAACTTGTTTAATGCTAATGCTATAATTATTATTCTTATGTAGATTCAGAAGAGCCATCGCTGGAATGCTCCAATGCCAGACTCGACAACGAATCACCATCAGTGGCCAGGTTCCCATGACAATTTCTCAGCTCCCACTCAACCAGTAAATGCTAACCATCTCTGAGGGAATGGTAACACCAAGTATCCCATAATATCCTCTGTGGAGCGCTGGACGTTACAGAGATGGGCACCACCTTGTTTTGTTCACAACAAACATCTTCATTTAACACCTATGGAGGTGAAACGAGCCCATAGGATTTTCAGCAAAAGAATGATATTGTCAGCTTTTGTTTTCTTTCATTTTTATGTTTGTTTTATTTTTGTTTGTCCAAAGCCAAATATTCAAGTCTCTTTTACATTCTACCAGGTTGAATTTAAAATCTCTTTGTCATCCTAAGCAACGGCATCACCTTTAATATCAATTTGACCTCTAGGTCTCTGTCCGAATAGATCTCTGTCCATGTTGTGAGATATTGCCAGTACTGTCATGTTTACCATGTAAATTCCACATCAGTTTATAATGGCTGTTACTGTGTGGTATTTAAATTTAAGACTGAATGTCTTTGAGATACTGTATGCTGAAGACCTAAATAAATTATGTTCTATATGCCATGATGGGTTTAAAACACACTTCACTATGTTTCAAAAAAATGTCAAGACGATTTTTCCTGTCATAATAATTATGCTAAATTTGTAATAAAAAGCAAAGAGACTACAAAGAGTTAAAATATTGTCACACAAAATACAACTGAATCAAATATTTAATCTTTATGACATCTGTACATCTTCCAAGTTATTTCAGTGCATATTTCACAATACTATCTAAGCAGACACAGAGGCAATATACAGTTTCTTTTATTGCCTCTCAGTCACTGCATCGGCCCATGAGGGAACTATCACCCAGACCTACTGTAGGCCTACAGACACCTACATATATGTATAGACATCTATAGACCATCTATAGGCCATTTCAGGTTCTAGTTCCAAAGCTGGTCCCCCAGGACTTCCTGTTTAACACTCCATATGTTATGTTAATGTAACAGGAAGTAGTTGGGGACCAAGAGAGAATGTTCAAGCATTGTTTAGTCCGGCTATGGAATCAGAGCCTGAAATGGTCTGTGAGCTCTGGATTAAAACCTGCCACCTGCTTTTCAGTT
This sequence comes from Sardinella tawilis, assembly GCA_030264315.1. Lineage (NCBI taxonomy): Eukaryota > Metazoa > Chordata > Actinopteri > Clupeiformes > Clupeidae > Sardinella > Sardinella tawilis. The sequence continues at coordinate 3,304,641 of JASCQY010000036.1, forward strand.
AAGCCTCATATTTATCATTCCTTTTATTCACTTGTTTAAGGCATTCTAAATGGAGTACCTACTGAGTGTAATTCATGGGGATGGGTTTGTATACTTCTACACACTAACATCCCTGCCTCTCGTATCCTCTGGAGGGGTAATTATGTGAGCGAGCCTCTCTGTGCATTTCTAAAAGTTTGCTTTCAAACATAATTTACATCATAAAATAAAATAAGGGTGAGGAGTGATTGAGACACGGGCTCTGGGGTTGAAGCGAGATCCAGTCAGGGTCAGATCATTCCGCCTCTCACTTCTCCCCTCTATCCTCTCTCTTGTTTTTGGGACTCGCTCACTCCAATGCCACGTTGGCATCCAGCCATGTTTGGATCTCGGCCCGGTTTAGCCGCATCCACTCGATATTGTTCTTGACTGTCTCCAAGGCCTGGAGGCGGGACATCTCCCCGGCCCCTGCGTTCGGTGTCATCTTAAAGAAGTGCTCCATCTGATAAATGCAGTGATGAACATCACATTTTTAGTGCTGATAAACCACGAAATGCATGGAGGTAAATTACAGAAAGGAATTTAGGTATTTTTTAACATCAGATTCGTCATAGATTTTATGACTCTTGCATGCATGTCTAAGTATATACCCATAATATATGGGTGGCATATACATATATGATGATGTCTGTTGGTCAGCTATATATCTGCTTTTCACAGTGTTTCTGCTTATGGTCTGTGCTCTAGCTGGAACACCTGACTGTAATATATAACTCCTGTAAATTCCTTTTGCTTTATAAATTCCTATATGAAAAATGCTTTAAACGGAGACACCTTGCCAACATATGTGTGAGATTACATGAGTTGGCTATATTTCAGTTTAAAGAGTGGGGGAAAGGTGTATTACGCATGTACTGTATGCATGTCTCATTCCATGGGAAAATGGTTGTGAGAGAGCACTATTATCAGGAAAGTTTAACTACGTTCTTTTATTTGTGTGTGACAAGAGCGAGTGAAAATGTGAGTGAGTGAGTGAGTGACTGTGTGTGTGTGTGAGTGAGTGACTGTGTGTGTGTGAGTGAGTGAATGTGCAATTGAGAGTGTGACTGAGAGCAGGATGACTCTGTACCTTCCACAGGAGCACGTCTGTGTTGTAGGTTGAGCTGATGGAGGTGAGCAGACGGCCCAGGCTGCGGTCATTAATGGTGTACCTGAGAAACGGAGCCAGGCGAGGTTGAGCCACAGAATCCAGATGAATTAGTTATTATGCCTTGTCTACTCTCAAGCCTCATCACTATTCCCAACAAAGACCTCTGAAGGAGAATCAAAGATTGATAAAGTCTCTGACCTCCTTGGGCCAAGGGTTTAGGATGATGTCCATTATATTAAAGTATAATGAATGTTCCGTCTAAAGTCTGCATGAGAGTCACTGATTTTCACAAGTTTGACTCCTTTCGTCTCTGATCACATGAGCTGGCTCACCTGTTCACCAGGTAATCCCAGTTGAGCGTCGTCCAGTCCCAAGCCATGGTTTTGCCTTTCTTGTTTGCAGAGACATATCTGACCACTGTGAATAGATCCTGACTCCGAATTATGCTCTCATTTCTAGTGGCTTCCAGCAACCTGGGACAATCAGAGACAAATCAATACTGTAATACTGCATCAGCAGCAGATGTTGTCATTGTTTTGTATTTTATCTTGCGTGTATTCATTTGTCTTCAGTCTTTTTTATTTTATTTTGCACTTCCACCTGACACGTGTGTGTGTGTGTGTGTGTGTGTGTGTGAGTGTGTGTGAGTGTGTGTGTGTGTGTGTGTGTGTGTGTGTGTGTGTG
>JASCQY010000036.1:3368029-3379634 GCA_030264315.1 Sardinella tawilis
GAGAGAGAGAGAGAAAAGGAAAGAAAGAGAGAGTGTGTGTGTGTATGTGTACGTATGTGTGCCTGTGAATGTACGTGTGAGTGTGTGTGTGTTTGTGTGTGTATGTGTGTGTGTGTGTGTGTGTGTGTGTGTGAGAGAGTGTGTGCGTGTGAAACTCAGAGATATGCCCCAGTTGGTCTGGCAGCAAGAGGGTGGTGCAATGCTGTTACGTTTAAGTGAAATGCTTGCTGGTGGAGAATATGGTGCTGCTGCTGCTGCATGTGTGCTGTGCTCTCCAGAACGGCACCCAAAGCCGCATCTGATGGCCCATGTGTCAAATATAGTGGCCTTCCTCAAAAATTCTCTCTCTCTCTTTTTTCATATATAACAAAAATTGAAAATATTATTACTCTTCAATAGATGCTTATGTTGTTCCAATAATCATTCTCTGTAAAATTGAATAACCCGAAGACATTCATCTTAACTGATTGCACAGCAGCGACACACACACGCGCACACAGGTCAATGAAAACAAGCAAATTAAGTCATTTTGAACAAACTCCATTGATCCGAGTGGGATGAACAAACCATACTAATTAAACTCAAAGGCCATAAGACCCTTGGATAGGCCCATTTTTCCCCCCTTCCCATCCCCTGTTGTTTTGCAGCTCTTAAAAACAGCAGCAAGAGCCGAGCCTAATCCTTAGCATTAATGTATTCAGTTTCCAATGGTGCAGTGTAATAAGATAATAATGTAATGTGATGATAATGTAATAACATGGTAATTATTAAAGACTTAATGACTGCATCAGATAATCCAGAAAAAAGGCAGTAGATAATTCATTTTTAATAGCATCAATGAACCCATGTATATAAGTCAATACTATAGACTAGCCTTGGCCTTCCAAGGAATTTTCCTGTAATCGTAATTCAGTCTTATGAAGGAGCACTTACGAAGGCATAGATTCCAACTGATGTATTTTTAATTAAATGAATGTTCAGCTTAACTTAAGGCTGACCTATACAGGTTTCAGTATTTATATATATTTATGTCTTCATAACATATTAATGCTGTTATGATGTTGGCAAGAGATAGACACTCACCCACCCCCTCATTTAGGTTTGTTGCTCAGGCCTGCACAAGATGAAAGTGCCGACCAAATTATCAACTACATGCATAATGTAAATGTACATCTTACGACCGACTGGTTTATCTAATGTGACTTGTAGTGGGGACTCTTTTTTTGTCGCAGTCGTCCAAGGAGAATTGAGTGCAAACATCAAGTCAGCGTAGACTAGCAAGCTGCTCAGATCACCACAAGACATCTGAGGAACACTTTAAGAAATAAAAAAAAGAAACCTTTGCATCTCTCTAGGGCTGCTCATCTATCATTCACAGGCGTGCCGACATTTATTCATTTTGCTTTTATCCAACGCGAAAAATACAAATGAGGCTTCAAACGTCAGGGGGAGCGACTTTGGTAGCGGCCTAACAAAAAGCACTTCCCCGCACAGCAGTCGAGCAGAGACCCAAATAATGAAAAATGCAAGATTGCGGCTCCTACTGTAGACGACTTTAACAGCGGAAGGCTGCAGATTTTAGAGCCTGTGTTATCTTGCTAAAATCCATACGATCGCTGAGTTATTGAGAGGATTATTGACATGGCTGTCCAGATCCTTTGTCTGAGCTAAAGGGAGGTCGACACATCAGAATTCTGGGCAGACGAAGATGGAGAAGAAAATCTGCTTTTCATTCTCTACCTTACTTATATAAACCTCACGGCGCTGATGAACTCATCCGCCACCCTTTCCATCGCCTCCTCCTACTTTGCACAGTCATCGCTCCTTTGGAAGATGGTGGATCGTTTTTTTTCCCTCTTTGAAGATGTTTGTTTGTAGAAATGACTCAGAATGGCGAAGCCTGGCCAGCTATATCTCGGTCTTTGAAGCATGAATCTGAGCGAGGCAGTTCGTCATCGAATCAGATATACCTGTCAAAGGGGGAGAACTGATTCGAATGCCAGCCGTGCTCCTCTCTTGAGGAAGGAGAACACTCTGAGCAATAATACTTCAGTTACACCTATAGTGTCTCACACATCACTGCACAGAATTGTCCATCCGAATGACTTTGGTTAGAAGTCACTGGTTTTGTATAACGAGCATATTCTAACCACTGCCCTTTTTTGCACCCTGCCATTGGCAGCTCTAGACAAGATTCATTTGGGCAGGTTTGAGATTATTTGTCCATTCCGACAAATCTAGCTGTCTTGCTCTCCCAGGAGAAAACAAGTGGGATCCCCAGCCGGTAGCAGTGTAGCACTGAGGCATCGTGTCCTTGTTGGATGGCCCCTCTTGGGAATTCCTGTGCCATTCCATCTGAATTCAGTTGAATCGATGGGAGCAGCATTTTAATGGGTAGCCTTATTAGTGCTCACACACACACATACATACACACACACACACACTGTGCCTCACATTGAGACCTCATTATCAGTCTTGTCTGCTGCCTTGCTTTTCAAAAGAAAGTGGAAAAGGAAAATTATACATTTCTCTTTGAATTGCCCCCTCCCCCCAAAAAAAAGAAGAAAAAAAAAGAAACAACTCTCATCTCTGTGTAAATTCTGAGCACATTTTGTTCTGTGTGTGTGTAGCTGTCGCCAGCACCCATAATCAATCTCCGCTCGGCTGGAGTCTTTTTCTCACCCCGTCTTCCTATAATCCTGCCGCGGCCCCTGTAGTGTTGCGCCTCCGAGAGCGCGGCGGCAGCCTTGTGCTCGACTTGTCTTTTTCTCCGTAGTCCGCAGACCCAGATTCGATCGGCCAACATGACAAGACTAGGTCAGCCGCCGCCGCCACGGCCGCGCTTAAACTCGTGTTGTTGATATTCCAAGTGGTGCGGCACTATTCTGCTTCTTGTCAGACGTGTTTAAGGTGAAAATGTCTCTCGGGGAGGCGAGGCGTAGTAGCTGTGTCATCAACATCATGCAACATGAATCATTCTTTTTCATTCAGGCTCTCTGATATGCTGGTGCTTTTTGCATTAATTACTGCTGAGAGTCATTGACCCAAAGCTTCAAGGCGTGATCTACAGAAAAAAAAAATCTAATCTTCACAGTGCACTCGAAGCTATTGTGTCTTTGTCTCTCGTCTTTTGGTGTGTGTCTGCGGACCTGTGGAATGTCTAAGCTCTGATTGGCTCAGTAATGCTGGAGATGAGGGAGCGTGGGATTGCCATGGCAACCGCGTGTTTGGTGAAGTCTGTTCGATGTGTGTGAGTCTGTGTCTGTGTGCCTGCCTGTGTGTGTGTGTGTGTGTGTGTGTGTGTGTGTGACTGTGCCTGTGTGGCAATCAATATACACCGCAGGGCCTGTCACAGCAAGGAATAAGCAAGCAAGGGCTTACAGGAGCAGGGAAGACTCAGGAAGGAGAGAGGGTAGTGTGTGTCTGTGCATGTGACTTTCTACTTGGATGTGTGTTTACGTGTGCGTATGTGCCTTTCGTTATGGGAGCACAACCATGCCTGCCCTGTTCCACCGCCTTCAGCAACTCCATCCTCCTCCATCTGTTCTCTTTCCTCTCTTCAATCCGCCTCTCTCTCTCTCTCTATCTCTCTCTCTCTCTCTCTCTCTCTCTTCCTCTCTCTTGTCTTTTCTTCTCAGTTCTTCTTTTCCTCTGTCTCTCTCTGCTCTGTGCTTCTAATACCAATCACTTTTTATCCCTCTCATTATCTTTCCCTGTGCCTCAGCCCTGGGCTCTCCTGTGAAATAGAGGCTTTTAGCCATGGCCTCTCATCCGCTCCCTCTCCGCTTCTCTCTCTCTCTCTCTCTCTCTCTCTCTCTCTCACACACACACACACACACACATTCTCTCTTTCGCTCTGTCTCTCTGTGTCTGTCTATCGCTCTGTGATGACTGTGATGTGATGTTTGATACGGATCTCTCTACTTCCTACCATTTGCTCATTTGCTCCTCTGCCCTGAGCTCATATTTTAATCTCTTGTGTAATGGAGGACTTCACTGGTCTGATCACTGATCTTCTTGTCTTTTCTTCCTTCCCTCTCCCTCTCCCTCTCCCTCTTCCTCTCGTTGTATTTCTCTGCCTTTCTCTCATTCTCTCTTTCTTCGTCTGTCTTTCCTTTCTCCCTGTTCTTCCACCCCGACTCCCTCTCTTCCTTTGTCTCTCTCTTTCCTCACCTGTCTACCCTTTCCCTCTATTCTCCCATCTCTTCCTCTCTTTCTCTTTTTTTCTTTCTTTACCTGTCTAACCTTTCCCTCTGTTCTCTGCACCATATCCTCTCCCTCACTTCCCCTCCCCCTCTCTGTCGCTCTCTTTTTGTTCACCTGTCTCACCTGTTCTTCCTCCCTCCTTCCCTCCCTCCCTCTCTTCCTCTCTTTCCTCCTGCAGTTCTATCTGGTCATGGTGCTCTCTCTGGCCTCCTGTTTTCCGGCTCGCTCCTCCTCCTCCACCTCCACCTCCTTCCCCCTCCCCTTCTTCTCTCGCCTCCTCCCGGCTCTCCTGCTCTTGGTCGTGCTCGTGTGCCCGGGCCCGGCGGGCGGCTGCCCTGCCCGCTGTGACTGCTCGGTGCCCACGCGCTCGGTCCTGTGCCACCGCAAACGCATGGCCACGGTGCCTGAAGGCATCCCGATCGAGACGCGACTGCTGGACCTGAGCAAGAACCGCCTGCGCAGCCTGGCGCCGCAGAACTTCTCCCAGTTGCAGCAGCTTGAGGACCTGGACCTGAGCTCCAACCTGCTGGCCTCGGTAGAACCCGGAAGCTTCCGAGCGCAGCCGCGATTGCGCACGTTGCGTTTGCACGGCAACCAACTGACCCTGCTGCCGCGCGGCGCATTGGCCGGTTTGAGCGAGCTGCGGCTGCTGGACCTGAGCCAGAACAAGCTGGTCATCCTTCTGGATGGCGCCTTCGAGGAGCAGCAACATCTGGAGACCCTGGAGCTGAGCGACAACGAGCTGGTGTTTGTGGCGCCCCGCGCCTTCAGCGGCCTGCTCTCGCTTCGCCAGCTGGCGCTGGAGCGCTGCAACCTCTCGGCTGTGCCCGGCCAGGCGCTGGCACAGCTGCGCGCCCTGGAGACACTGCGGCTCGCTCAGCTGCCCAATGTGGCGGAGGTGCCACCGCACGCCTTCCGGAACATGCCGCGTCTGCGCCACCTGGAGCTGGAGAACCTGCCGCTGTTGGAGGCGCTCCCCAGCCCGGCGTTCCTGGGACTCAACCTCACCACGCTGGCCGTCACGCAGACCAACCTGTCGGCGGTGCCCGCGCTGGGCCACCTACGCCACCTCACCCACCTGAACCTCTCCCACAGCCGGGTGCGCGTGTTGAGGGCTGGGGGGTTCCGAGGGCTGACGAGACTTGAGGAACTGAGGTTGAGTTCGTCGGCGCTGGAGCGCATCGAGCCTGACGCCTTCCTGGGCGTGCTGTCGCTCCGGGTGTTGGACGTCTCATCCAACCGGCTGGTCACGCTGGAACGCTCGGCCTTTCCTGATACGCACGAGCTGAGCCTGCAGACGCTGTCGATTGGGCGAAACCCGCTGGTGTGCGACTGCCGTCTGCGCTGGCTCCTGCAGAGGGCGCCACCGTTCCTGCACACGAACGGCGACAAGAGGAGCCCACCTGACGACGCGCCACCAGAATGCAGCGCCCCAACTTCACTGGCTACCAAGACCCTACGCGAGGTGTGGTCCGACGCACAGCTGGCACGGCTGGTGGTGTGCACCAAGCCGCGTGTCATCGCCGTGGCAACGCAGCCCGTGCAAGTGGAGGAGGGCCAGAGAGCATGGCTCAACTGCAGCGCTGACGGCGCCCCACCACCCATTGTCTCCTGGGTAACGCCCAGCCGACGTCACCTTACCACCAAGAGCACCGGCCGCGTGGTTGTCCATGGCGATGGCTCCCTGGAGGTGCGCGTGGCCGAGCGCCAGGACAGCGGTGTGTACGTGTGCGTGGCATCCAACCCGGCGGGCAACGCCAGCTTGTCCGCTTCGCTCGCCGTCAAGAGCCTGCCGGCTCGCGACCGTGCCCTGCTGGCCAACCGCAGCCTGCATTATGACTACGCCGACGCGGACTACCACGGCAACGGACCGCACATCAACGCCTCGTTACACGGCAACAGCACGGACCGCTACGCTCGCGTGCGCGTGGCCCTGGACTTCACCACCATCCTGGTCTCCACGGCCATGGGCTGCCTCAGCTTCCTGGGCGTGGTGCTCTTCTGCTTCCTGCTGCTGTTCGCCTGGAGCCGCGGCAAAGGCAAGCACCGCGGCAGCGTGGACATCCAGTACGTGCCGCGCAAGCGCAAGGCCGGAGGCAACGAGCCGCCCGAGACCAGCGGGCCACGACGGGTCAACATGAAGATGATCTGAAGAAGAGCGAAAGCGAGCGAACCCTGCAAGGAGTGGCCCTGAGGAGGGCGTTGCGACGAGTCTGAAATTTGATGGGGAATTGTAAAAGAAATAGAATGAGTGCCTGAGTCTTGCCACATGGTTGGAGCATACAAGTGTGGAGAGGGTGTGTGTGTGAGAGGGTGGAGGGGGGGGCCTCTGTGTCACTGTTGAGAAAAGAGTCATTGTGGCGCGGGATGTGTTAGGTTCCAAAGGGTTCTGGGGAGTGGGAATGCAGGATTGGAAGGATTGGACAGGGAAATGAATCACTCAAAGTTTACCATTACTGAGAACAGGGTGAAGAGACAGCTGTTTACCATTTTAAGGTTATTATGAGGGACCACTAGGGATTAAACTAGAGGAGAAACATGCGCTTACTGATGCATAGACTCTCTAACTCTCTTCACACACATACACTCATACACACAGACAGTACACTCACACACACAGACACACACACACTCACGTACAAAACACACACACATAAATGCATAATGTTAGGACACTTAAATGTAGGGTAAAAGAGAATGTTTGGACATGTATGTTTGTTTGTGTTTGGATTGTTGGTATGCTCTGTGTGTGTGTGTGTGTGTGTGTGTGTGTGCGTGCGTGCGTGTGTGTGTGTGTGTGTGTGTGCATGCATATGTGTGTGTGTGTGTGTGTGTGTGTGTGTCTGTGAATGCGAGTACAACTCAACACATGTCTGTATCTGAGGGTGTCTACTTGTGCATGTGCTTCTGTATGTGTGTATGGGTATGTTTGTGTGTGTGTGTACACTGTGTGTGTGTGTGTGTGTGTGTGTGTGTGTGCATGTGTAATGGATATGGCATCTCTGTGTATGCAATCTTTGTGAGATACACTGCTTGAGCTGAGGGAATGAGATAGGTTTCCCAAAGCGAGGGACAAATCTTGTCGTATGTCTTAAACTCAAACATGCCCAAGAAGCTGCCGCTACAACGCGATCGCTCCAGTGGTCATTTGTTAAGCACCAGGTATTTTTGGGAGGTTAAATGTCCTGCTGGTTTGGGGACTTTGACAGTGATTGTAATTGTTGCCCGAAGCTGTTTTTTGTTTTTCTGTTTTCCGTGTGTGATACCGCGAGGGGTGAGATGCAATGTGCTCACCGCAGAAACGAACCAATCAATCTCTCTCCTATGACCACAGAGAATGAAAACGCGCCTGAGGACACCACTTTGTTGAAAGTGCACAAGTAATTCATTTCAAATATTACTAATTTGTTTAGACATTTATCCTGCTTTATGCAGGTGTTTACAGAATAGACATATTGAGAAACATTTATTAAACATGATGTTTGATTATGATGATTAATGATAAAGAAAGCCTTGAAATGCAAATCATTTTTTGCCAAAGCAAATGAGGGTGACACCATTTCGAGGAAAATATAAAAATTATTCTCACAGGGAAATAAAATTATGTACTTGAGATCAAAATAGTATTCTGAATTAATCAAGCCAGTGACCTTTTCTGAGAACCCCTGTGGTTTTATCATGTCTAGCAGTCACCCCCTACACCCCTTCTTTGTGTGCTTGGATTGTACGTGTGTATTTATGTGGTGTCTTATCCAGACTAATACACTTAATCCAAAAGCAAAGTGTTTTTGCGCGTCTTCTGCGATGCCACAACGATCAGCTCTTCTTTGGATGGTTCTCACGGACTATGGACTGTGGTACTAATGGTTCTACTTTGGGTGTGCTGGAGTTCTTTAACTGAAGTGTTGTAGACTTTTTACTTCTTTGTAAGACTGTGAGAAAATGTTCTATTTATATACAACACATATATATCTCTATATATCTATATCAGTATAATATCTATATAAATATACTATCAAAGTCCTAGGAAATGACAACTTTTTTCGCTGCAAAAACTCAGCCGTCTTCCCTGAACAAACTAAGCATTGAGTGGGATACAGTGTCAGCAGTGGTGTGTTTGTGAAGTGTTTGGTTCCGCTCTCTGAGTTCGCTACCCTCTGTTTGACCAGATGGGTCTGTAAGCTGATTAAACATGGAAGTCATTTCTCATTTTGTTGTTTAAAAAAAAAAAAAAAAGATGTTTTGACTAAAAAAATTGTGAAGACCTGTTTGCCTTGGTGGGAAAAAAGGACTTTGTATTTGTGACCTCAGTGGAAGTCTTCTTAAGTGTGTGAACTCTGGTTTTTTGATGTTCTGTCAAATGCTGCTCTCGAAAAGTTTTTACATGAAAATGAATATCTGCGTATATTTTCCAAAGAAAATAAAACTCTCAAGCATACAGCTTTACTACCGTGCAACCCCCTGCGTCACACTGGCTTCTCTTTCCAACAGCACGAGATCAAGGCTAACTCTCACCAAAATAGTCTGTGTTTTAGGTGTGACTCATGTTTTGTCCTCTATGTATTTCAGTAATGTGTGTGTGTGTGTGTGTGTGTCTGTGAGTGTGTGTGTGTGAGAGAGAGAAAGTGAAAGAGAGAGAGGCTGTGTGTGTACGTACTGTATGTGTGTGTTTGTGTGAGAGTGAGAGAGAGAGACAGAGTGAAAGAGGGACTCTGTGTGTGTGTGTGTGTGTGTGTGTGTGTGTGTGTGTGTGTGTGTGTGTATGTGTCACAAAGGGAGGGATTATGTGTGTATGATTGTGTGTGCGCGTGTTTGTGTGTGTCATGACGCAAAAAAATAACCTGTGCGACCTTGCCATGTTCTGTCAGGTCTGGGGAGCTGGTTGGAGAGAATAGCAGAAGGTTTATATGGGTATGTGGGTAACTGCCTGTGCAGCCCCTTCTGTGTTTGTTGGGCCATTTGTGAGGTGAAGAAAAACTGTTGATTTGTGATTGAAATGAGTTCCTGGGAGTTCCATTTAACCATGTGTGTGAGACAGTGTGTGTGTGTGTGTGTATGTATCTGTGTGTGTTTCTGTATATGTGTTTTGATTATGTATCAGGTTTTGCTCTCCCACACTGTAAGAAACGCCAACTCATTTGTGTGAATGTGGGTTCCAGTTAGCTCCCGAGTTCATAAATATGAGTGAGTGCTCTCAGTACGTGGAAGTGAAACATTCTCGCTTCTCTGTGCTCGACGGCCCCTGTAGACCCCCCGATGCTCCGGGAGCGGGGGTAGGGAAGCGGCAGCCTCGCTGACAAACAGCCTTAATGAATTGGCCCTTAACGAGGGGCCTCGGCAAACGGACCGCGGCTTAACGAGGCCGCGCCGCCGAATCGAGTGTTTAACGAGGCGCCCTGCGAGAGGGGCGGTCTGACCAGTGCGGCCGGCGTCTTAGATGTGACCTATCGCTAACATGTATGAACACGACATCTCACACACACCACCACCGCTCACCACCGCACCACCGCTCACCACCACCTCCCGCTGCTCGTGCTGTCTATGCTGTCTTCAGAGAGCAGCCACTGCCAAGCGCACACACACAAAAGCACACACACACACACAGACACATACACACACACACACACACACACAGACATATACACACATTCCGGCAACCCAATTTATTGCCTGTGCCTGAGAGATGCTCATGACAGTGGACATCAGTCAATTACATGGTGTGTTTTGCTGAATGTGTCGCACGCTGAGCCGACTAATGATGTGTCGGCTGCGTCTCCAGTTTAGACGTTTTGACTGAGTGCGTATTTATATTTGTGTGTTTGGCTGTTTGGGTATGTGTTTGGGTGTGTGTGTGTGCGCGTGTGCGTGTGTGTGTGTGTGTGTCTTTGTGCGTGTGGGAAGGCGAGAGAGAGAGAGAGGGAGGGAGAAACAGAGAGAGAGGGAGAGAGTAGTGTTGGTGTTTGTGTGTATGTGTATGTGTCAGTCACACAAGGTCATTCCACCTCTTCACAGCCCTTTGAGGCTGGGCAGAATGAATGCGGCTAACTCTGAATACATTCCAGGATGCTTCTACTACAGCGTCATTTGTCTCCCAATCATATGCTGTAGTGAAAGCAGCCTGATTCACACGGGGATTTACACACACACACACACACACACACACACACACACACACACACACACACACAGACACATACACTCCTGAGAATGAACAGAAATATCACAGCTGTCAACAGCAGAGAAGGGGGCGGCTCGGAACACCTGGTTGTGCATTTGCACCCGCCCTGGAGACGCAGCGCTGATTAAACTGACACAGACACACTTGCTGAAATGAAGGCCTTGACTCCTCGCCTCGACAATAGCTAAAGCGACGTTGTCGGGAATCGGTGCACCGAGCCGTCAGCTTCCCACACAGATACCACGCGTAACCCTGTCCACACACCTGCTAGTGTTGGTCATGGGCCGTATATCTACCCGATAATTGCCCTTCTTCCCACACAGAGTGAGTCTTCAGATGACACATGGCATGAGTGTGTCTGTCAGCGAAACCGAAGGGATTGGGTTCACCCTCGAAAGAAGGACCCAAGGTCGTGTCTTCTTCAAACACAGTCGTGCAGAAGTCTTCAAGTCACCAAAGCTCAGCAGTTGTCATCAGCAACTTCCATTAGTGGCACAAGGTAGCGATCTACTTTTTCTCACCACCTGTCAGCGAGGCAAAACTAATGATATATTTATTTTATATCACAAAGGTGTTTTGAGGAAATATGAAAAACATACTGCTGCTGCTACAGGAGACAGGAATTAAACATGACAGCACAGGGCTTAGATATTAGACAACAGAGAGGCCTGGATGTGTCAAACCTACAGTATCTGGGCCATGAATCCCACCCCCCTCCACCCTCCATCCCCCTCGACATTCAAGACGACCCCAGACAGATGAGCCGAAGCGCCAGCCAGCCTGTCCTTCTGCAGGCCTTCCATCCTGCTGAGAGTCCACTGCCAAGGGTTCCCCCCATTGCGCAGAGTGGTCTCGCAGGTGAAGCCCTCGCCACTAATGACTAGAGCCCACTGAGGCGCCATGCCCGTGATAGAGACAGACGTGTCCGCCTATCTCTCTCTCTCTCTCTCTCTCTCTCTCTCTGTCTCTCTCTGTCGTTCTCTCTCGCTGAATCAGACTGTCAGAGGAAAGAAGTGTTGGGTCTCTCTCTCTCTCTCTCTTTCTCTCCCTCTGATTGAAACAGACTGTGAAATGAGAGAAGCAGTGGGGTCTCTGTCTCTTTCTCTCTCTTCCTCTCTCTCACTCTGTCCCTCTCTCACTCCCTGATTGAAACAGACTGTGAAAGGAGAGAAGTGGAGGGGTCTCTCTCTCTCTCTCTCTCTCTCTCTCTCTCTCTCTCTC
>JASCQY010000036.1:3503358-3514394 GCA_030264315.1 Sardinella tawilis
ATTGACCGTATTTTGGCTTTTGCCTATTGTTGCTGGATCAATTCAATATTAGACTAGTATTTACATTACATTTTTTTTCAACATTTTAAATTACTTATTGCAAATTTGTACTTCTGTTGGTTTGAGGTTTGATTATTCCTCTAGTAAGTTAGAAATGCTGAATATTTCTGTTCTATTGCTGTATTTAGCATAATGTTAGATAACTTTTCATACCCGTTAGTGGTTTGTAGGCTAATTCCTTCTCTACTGTGGTGGTATCTGTGGCACTAAACCAGATTTAGCCCACTGTGCTTTGCATTTAGCTTTAACTGGACACAAGGATGTCTAGACTTAGTTAAGCCTAACTTACTAACCCTACTCAGAGTGTTACATAAGACACTGGTTGCATGACTCCAACAGGATAAAAGTGTCTCTTGTGCACACTTTAACTGAAGTAAAAAAAAAAAAGTTAAGCTTGTAAACAAGTAATGGAATAATGGAATGGATTGTAGCATAACTATACATTGTGTTGGATACATGTAAGCTACATGTACAGAATCATGCTAAAAGTGGACAGTTAAAATGGGTCAATGTGTTAAAGGAGAAGTTTGGTGTGAATCAATCCATAGCCCTGTTGTTAGAGGTGACTGAATGTCTATAGCAAAAAGAACCAGAACATTTGATGCAACCTAGAGGGGTAACAAACCATTAAATATTGTTAAGTGAATGGGGCATAGTGAAATGAAACTGAAAGTAAGACACTATGCCCCATTTACTGTACTCAGTGTAAGTTGCCGGTTCATTATTAGGCCTGTGTTGCATCAAATTTTTTCATTCTTTTCCATATAGACAGCATTCAGTGACCTTGAACAACAGGGCTTTGGATTGATTCACACCGAACTTCTCCTTTAACACATTCAAATAATTGACAAAAAGAATAGAATTAATTTTTTAAGATTTTTTTTGGTTTTGTTGCCATTACATTTACCTCCCTCTTATCACAGAGTTACTTAAACGTCTTTTGACTCTTTGTGTATTTTATTTTTCCTGCTACTCACAAACATAAATCCTGTGCTCTGCAGCACTGAAACATTTTATGTTTGAATAGATTATTAATTGCAAATAGCTTGTTCTCAATTACACTCCCTGTCTTACACAGCTTGTAAAGAAGAGGATGTCAGCATCTCTGTTCCCCAGATCTTCAATGACAATGTGTTCATCGAGGGCAACCGCCACAAGTATGTGGAGGACCTCCACTCAGAGGCTCTGGAAGGGCTGAAACTGAAACAGCTGGAAGGTAACTGTTGAGTAATCTTTCCTTAGTCATGTTGTAGACGTGCCCATCCTGTGTTACTTGTACAAGTACAAAGAAGTATGTGTTGTGCTTGTTTTCCTTCAAAATCGGGTGTGTCTAGTCTTAACTTTGACTTGTTCCACCATTTGTGGAAATATTTTCTATCTCCTCTCGAGTTAATTAATCAAGCCATACCATTCTCCTATTCATTCAGTACTTGTCTCTGTCTGGCGGTACCACTTTTAGCTCAAAGCTAGCATATATCATTAAATCACATTAGACCAGACAAGATGCTAACGGTCCAATCTGATTCAATGTTACATGCTAATTAGGAGCTAAAAGTGATATCGCCACACTCGGAGAAGGACTGGATGAACAGGAGAAGGGTATGGCTCAATTAATTAACTCGAGAGGAGATGGAAAATGAACATATTTCCACAGATGTTGACAACCCTCAACATTTAATATGTAATAGCAGTGTTAAGGGCCTAGCATAGGGCAGTAAGTCCAAAGCTAAAGCATGTATTCTTATACAGTATGTAATAAGGTAGGTAAATAAGTACTCAACATGGATATTATAGGTAAATGTTCATTCAAATTTGTATTGGATAATAAAAAATGCAAGTTAATTAAATTAAAATTCCCAAATGACGGATGAGTGATAGATCCATTCCTTTTTTTTGTCAAGATTTTAAACATTTTTGTCTTTGTCGTTTTGTGACAGAAAAATCTGACACCGACTATCAAGATGACCAAAGTGTAATCGTAAGTATGAACATTGCAACTCTTTGCCCATAAATTTCATAGTACTGCTGCATATCATAGTAAAATATTTTGGGAGTATGGTCTTGAATGCAAGATGTCCTGCTGTAAGCCTGTTATTTTTATCCATCTCATCCATTTTATGTATTACCTCCGTCAAGGACGGTATGTTTTCGGTCGCGTTTGTTTATTCTCCTGTCTGTCTGTCTGTTTGTCAGCAAGATAACTCAAAAAGTACTGCACAGATTTGGATGAAATTTACAGCTGTGGGCATTAGAACAAAGAACAGATGATTACATTTTGGTGATCATGCATAACACCGTCTGGAATTTGTATTGGGTCTGTGACCAACATTCCCTTGGAGGAGGTCTGAGCTCTCTGAGTGCTTTTCTAGTATTCTTTCTATTTTTCACACTCGTAGAGTTGTCCAGGTTTACGTGTCAGTACTAGTAATATACTGCTCTATCTGTGTATAGGACTAAAAAGTCTCTAGACTCACATGTGGTGTGGATTTTTGCCCTTGGCAGAGTGGTGTAACCTCTCAGAATGAGGTGGGCAGTGGCACTGAAAGGAGGAGATCAATCGGATCCGAGAGCACAGCTACTGACAGCATGTCGACAGTTTCCACACAGTCCACCATCTCTTCGAGATCCACCCGGTCAGCACTCTCTCGCCAAGGTAACAGCTACAACAACAAATACTCCACTAACTCAAAAGCATCTTACCTCGCACAGAAAACAGTGGCTGAACTCTTTCTTAAAACTGTCCCACAAATGTTAAGGGATCATATTTCCATTTATATGTAAATCAGTGTACTGTATATGTCCTTGAAACTGAGTATAGTGTAATCAAGTGGAGGCATGGTATAGCTGTGCTAGAAATTCCAAGTATTTTAAGAAAATGTTATTTATTTATGGTCTTCCTAGGGTCCACATTCACACCCCTTAACCAAGGGAAAAAGGAGCGGACTAGAGGACGGAGGAAGCACAGAAGGTCAACAGTGATGGGCATACCACGACATGTCCAGAAAGAACTAGGTACAGTAAACCATTCTAGCATACACAAACTAGAGTAATATAATATAATCATAAACTTTAATATATATAATGTAATCTATCTTTATATAAGACCTTACCGTTTTGATGATACTGTGACATTTCTGACTGATCTCTGGGCTATTTATTTTCTGAAGGATCTGTGGGTTTGATATGTGTTGTTATGAATTTGTTATGCATACTCAGTGGTTTGTTTTGTATGTTTGTCTCCCAAAGGGTTGGACCGAGCAGCATGGACCGCATACCAAAGATCACAGGAGCCAGTGCCCAGTGAGGACATCACAGGCATACCTGCCCTCATACCAAGCACAGCATCAGCTGTTGATGGACCAGTGTCAACAAGCTCAGAGCAGCAGAAAGCACCAAGTCAGTCACAGGCAAGGTCTAAAGATGACCTGTCACTCATCCAGAACCTCCTCCCACCGGACGTCTCAGCCCAGAGGCCAATGTCGGTGGCTGTGCCATGGGCGACCACAGCCGAATCGGGAGGCGTTTCTCAGAACCCACCCAGCCCTGTGATGTACATCTCCCCCCAGGCCACGTATCTGTCCAAGATCATCCCCAACGCTGTGCTGCCCCCCTCTGTGGATGTGGTGGAGATCAACCGCAACCGGATGCGCAACAGCGTGCGGACAGTCAGCAAGTGCAGCCTGGCGTCCGCCAGTCCGGCTCCTTCACGCACCTCCTCCCGCTCATCCTCTCGCGCCTCCGCACGGCGTCCCACGCTGTCCTCTGAGAGCTCCAGCTGGAGCCGCTCGGACTCCTCGGAGACGCTGGTGTCCGACTCCTCCACCATCTCCAGTAGCAGCACAGCACATGCCCCCAGCAGCGGCCAAGAGAGTGTGGTGGAGGTGAAGATGGGCAAGCCCAACTCGAGGCCCAACGGCCAGATCAAGGTGGTGGAGGAGCGGGACCAGACTACGGGTCAGTTCACACGGAGCCTGTCCGTGATGAAGAAGGCCAAGAAGCCCCCGCCCCCTAGTCGCTCCTTCTCTCTGCACAAGGATAAGCTGAAGCGCCGCTCCAGAGACTTGGCAGAGGCGAAGATAGATCTGTCTGGAGTGGTGCCAAGAGGTGGGAGGGAGAGAGCGCCAGGGGGATATTCTGCTGATGAGTCTGCGGTGGAGGAATCTTTCAGCTCTGGGGCGGCTAGCCCACCTCATATTCAACAGCAGGCAGTCAGAGAGGGCGCAAAGCCTGTGCACTCCTCACCTCTCAATCCGCTGCCAATTGAGAATGGACTCAAGAAGAATATGTCTCCCTCTAGTGGTTATTCAAGCCATAATGGAACGCCACCCACCAAAGGAGTCGATCCTCCCCCTGCAGGGGACCAGATGCCTGTTAAGAGTGAAGGGGCGGGTGTATCCCCCAACCACATCAAACCGGCCGTTTTGGCCCTCAAGGCCCTGTTTGACATTCCAAAGCAACCTAAAGTTACAGCACCACCGCCACCCCCTCCAGAGACTTGGGCCCACAATCAACGCACATTTGTCCTCCTGTGTGGTCCTGGACCAGCAAACATGAAGTTTGCGACTCCTCCTCCCCCCAAAAGACTGCAGGCACAGCGTGGGAGAGGCGAGGTTCCCTCTGCCGAAATTCCCTCAAGTTCATCCGTCGAACAACATCAACAAACACACAGCACAGTAATGGCAGAGCAGGACTCTCCCTTGATGAACAAGAGGCCTGGCCCCTTCCCACCCAACCTAAACCTAATGCAGGAACTCCAGAAAGTCCAGCAAAGTCCATCAATGAATAGGGCAGTGGTGAAGCAATCCGATGCCCCAACATCTCCACCCCAATCTCCCCCACTCCCTCCCCCTCCGCCCCCGGTGGACATGCCCCTTGACTGCTCTCTGAATGCTCTGGAAGTGGCAGACCTGCCACCTCCTCCGCCTCTCCTCTCACCTGTGTCCAATGCACCTGCCAAAACGTGCCAGGGGATACCTGCAGGGATCCCGCCTCCTCCACAGCAGCCTCCTCCACCTCCTCCTCAACATCCCCCCCCTCCTCCTCCACCTGTGGCCGCCACACCTCCTCCACCCAAGAAAGATGCTTCTTCTGTCCCTCAGGTTCCCACTCAGCCTAACATCCCCAAAGCTCCTCCCCTTCCAGTGAACTTTAAGGCACAGGTTTCTCTCCGAAAAGTCCCGCCTCCACAGAAAAAGGACCCACCTACAACAAATGATGACTCCTCTCTGGTGGTTACCCAATCCATTCTACAGAAGGTGAGACTTCGATCCATAAAATCCCAGCCCAAACCAGAGCAAAGTACCACTGAGGTAGCAACTGCTGAACAGATGGACCAAAAGCCTGTAGTGAATCAAGTTCCACCACCAAAACCAATTAGAAGATCGTTGCTTTTGGCAGAACCACCACCTGATGTTGCTGCCCTCATTGCAGATGAACCAAAGTCCCTACCAGACACGACTGAAAAGATGCCTAAAAATGAAGCTACTCCCAAAAGTTCTGAATCAGAAACGACAGTTTTGAACTGTCAATCAGAACAGCCTTTAACATCTCAGATTAGTTCAACAATTTCAGGCTCACAGCCAGAAGCTACTGATTTAAAATCGGTTTCAGAACCTATTGCTGTTACACCACAACCTGAAATAAGTGAACTGCCATCTGAGCCAGAACCTAGAATTCCAGATTCAAAACCCGAACAATCAAATACTCAACGAGAACAAAGTATATCTGCACCTGACTCGGAACTTGTTGTGAGAAGTGATGCAGAATTAAAATCTGAGGAACAGCTTGAATCAAAACCAGAAGTAGTTTCAGCAGCTTTGATCTCTGAACCAGAACAAAGTATTGAAACCTATCCACCAGAGCCAGAACTTGTAGTAACCCCCCAATTAGAATCTGCCATTTCAAAAACTGAGCAACCAGAAGAAAAGACTTCAAAAACTACACCAGAACCAGTGGTTCCAAAATCTGAAATACAAGGCCCTGAGTCTAAACCAGAGGCAAAGGCTTCAGCAGTGGCTCAAACAGAGCCAACACCTTCCTTGCCAGAGGCAGAATCTGTCGTTTCGACATCAGAACCAGAGCAAACTTCAGAAACACCCCAGCCAGAGCTGACACCCACTGTATCTGCAACTGATGCTTCAAAATCTGATCCAGAATCCAGTTTGTCAGTGGCTCAAGCAGGCAATGCCATATCAAAATCTAATACTGAACCAAATGTCTCATCTGATGAACCTGAATCACAGGCAGCAGAATCAAAACCAGAAGCACCATTAGTGACTTCAAAACCAGAACCAGAGTCAGTAGCTCCAAAGTCTGAGGTATCATCATCAACAACAGAAATGAACCCTGGTCCTGAAACAACTGACTCAACATCTGTATCCCAGTCAACAGCAACAACGACCACTGTCTCAAAGTCTCTACCAACAATTACGGTTTCAGCATCTCAAGCAGCCAGCACTGCACTAAAACCCCAAACAAACATACCCAAGTCATCAACATCCCCAACCCTCAAGTCTCCTCCTGGCTCCGTGACCCCTTCCATGCGACTCCAGGAGGCCATACGCCAGAGGGCAGCAGCCAGGTCAGCTACCGATGGCCCAGCCAAACGCCTTAGCGTGCATTCCCCTCCTGCATCAGCAGGGGGCAGTCCTCTCAAATCTCCCACCAGCACAGCCAGCTTCATTTTCTCCAAAAGCAACAAGAAAGTGGTCATCGAGACGCCAGCATCTCCAGAGGTCCAATCCAAGCTTAGACAGACTCTGCAAACAGAGCTAGCAGCTGTGTCTAGTCAGCCTAATCAGAGTGATGGGCATAAAAAGGTCCCCCCACCTGTTGCTAGTAAGCCCAAGGGCAAAGCGCAGAGTTCCAGCAATGGGCTGCCCAGTCCGTCCACTGAAGAGGCTGTTACTACAGATGTGCAAACTGCTGGCCAGGGCGCGCAGTCAGAGGACACAAGAAGTAAGAGACATTAAGTCGTTTACCATAAGTAATGTGCTGATGACAGTCAGGACAAACACCTAAATGTGTAAATTAACCAAACCAACCTTTGTAGTGTTTTTGCATATATTGTGTATGCGCATGTTTATTTTATTTGTCTGATCAGCTTTGGCAATTCAATATTTTTTCTATCTTTAGATACAGCATGAGGAGTCACGACTTGTCAGAGAGCTGCCCATCATTTTTATCTGACCAGGGTCCAGTCATCCAGTGAAATCCGGGCATCTTTTTTTATGCTATGCATATCGTTTAAATACTTAGGACATGAGATGTTTTCAGTATACTTTTGTAATGGTATAAATACTTCTGGCTCTTCTGTCCATTGTTTGACCAAAATAATCTGGACTACTACAAGGTGACAAAGGGTGTGAAGCTACTTCTTTATGATTTTGAGTGAGAAGTACTGTCAAATTTGTCACAGTATATATATATTATCTAAATCCAAATGTTTCTTTAATATATGAGTCACTTTTAATATGCACTATACTCTCTACATTAATTTTACACAAAATCTAATGTTCTTGTTGAAGTTGCAATAATGTTAACAAAAAAGGTATATAACCTGTTCTAAGTTATTTTCTTTTCCATGTTGTAAAGTGACGTATGGATAGATTTTTTGACTCTTGCGTTAGTCTTTTTCCCTTTGTATTAGCATTTTACTCATCTGATTTCACTGAAAGGGATTATCCGGAGTGAATAACCCTGTAACCCTGTAGTTTACGGTACCAAGGGCTGTAGGTACAGTAGGTATGAGAATGCAAGTAGTTGGTCCCATAGACATAATATAGAATCCTAATAGAACTCGACAGACAATGGGGGGTCTAGCAGTCTAGCATATGTCTATGGTTGGTCCAACGTAGACAATGTACCCAATGTTATTGTTCTTATACCTACAGTACCCACAGTACTCAGCAGCCTGAAAAGAACAGGGATATGGGCTTATTGATTCCATTGTTCCATATGATTTTAAAGGTCACAGTTTTGAAATGTCTCCATCAACATGCATTACATTAGCTTTCTCTTGTTCTAAATATGTTTATTGTCTGAGTTGATGCATGATTGTTATGACACATTAAAATAAAATGAATACACTTATTGGCAGTGTGATGGTCATTTAAGAATGAGGGTTGTACCTTGAAACAGTATATAAGGCTTAAGTTTCATATGTGTTTGTGGTTCAGATCGACAGTACACCACTGAACCCGGAGTATGTTTCACGTGCTTCGTTACTGCTGATTACTGGAATTAAAAACTTGGAACACTGTCTTTTATCAAATAAAGGAATCACAATGTTTGGAACGAGCCTCCTTCACATATTTTTTTCTTACACATTCTACCTGCAACTGCCCCAGACTTGCCTGACTGAAAAATCTGCCCGCATCAGCCAGATCTGTGATGTTCTGAGAATATAATGTAAGATTAGCCTGGGAATACCCATGCTGCTTTGCGCGCTCGTTCCGAACTGCACGGCAGCCTGAGACCATGGCCAAAATTTTCGCATGAATTTGGGAACCAATCACACAATGGAGAGAGATGGCAAGAAGATGCGCAAACTTTTGGACAAACAAAACCTGAAATCCTGTACGAGAAAATGTATTGGTGGTCCCCAGACTAAATCTCACTTGAGATTTAGACTGGTGTTAGCCAGGCTAATGTAAGATGGTAATGTGCGGAACATACCTGTCCAACTCACTGGCCTACCTGGGCTTTGTCCCACTCTCTCCTGTGCATCTTTCCTTCATGCCTGAGGCCCTCTCTCTTGTGCTTGGAGACAGCATCAGTTATTTTCCATAACATGTAGGCTATGCAATCTTTTCCTACTGCACTCATCTGTTCGTTTTCTTATTTCTTATTAATACATTACATTGCTCCAACTACACATTTTGTTAGTCTATACTTTCACGACAATAGAGAGCCAGAGAAACAAAACACATAACATACACATAATGACAACATCAACAAAACTTGAGGGCTGCAATTCACTTTTGTAATGGGAATATTCAGGCTGCATTGCTGTTGTCAGTGATTTGAAATAATTATGATTCATAAAATGGCCCTGATATACAGTATCACCAGAACATTAAGGATTCATTTATATTTATTTATTACATACTGTTTCTCTAACTATCAATTCCTAGTTGGCCTACCTCAATTACTGCAACATAGGCTAGGGGCTGAACAAATGAGAAATGTCTCATGGAATACATGAGAAATTATTGATTAATAATGAGCTGAATTCCAATGACCTCTTTATTCCCCTGTGATGTTCATAGTGTAATTTCACACAGTTCTCTGATACACAGTGTCTCTGTTTGCAGTTTTCCTGCTCCCTACCTTTGTCTCCTGAATCACTTTCTAAAGAAATGTTTACAGAGAACCTATTCTTATCTCACTCAACAAATAGCAATGCCCACTTCTGAGCGGTGTTATTGCACAATGGTAAAAACAGAGCAACAATGTTAAAAGGGTAAACTAAACAGACTTTATTATTGACATGCTTTAGGAGTCACCCCACATCATCTGCCTCTATCTGCATACCTGTGTTTGTCAACACCAACTCACATCTTTCATCAGAATGGCCCCATCCCTGGCTGTTTAGGGCTACATAAGACATAAGGCTCCAGACTTTGTCCTGCAAGACCAGACCTCAGAAATCATGAATGGCAATGTCTTTGTCACACTGGAGCATGCCATTGCACTGAAATTAATGTGAAATTAAATTCAGTATTAAGCTCAGAAAACAATTGCCTGTCTAAAGTTGGCAAATTGTAGGTTGAAAATGTGTATGAAATCAGTTGTGTTCATTTGAGTAGGCAAAATGAAAAATTGTGCTCAAACCAGTTTAGAGATATTAAACATTAAAGACACACCAGACAAGCCTGCAATATTACAAAGACAAAAGATATAGGCTATAACCTTGTCTAAGTTACGAATAGATTTTTTTGACTCTTGCATGAGTTTTTTATCTTTGTATTAGTATTTTGCTCGTCTGATTTCAGTAAAAGCGATTATTCAGAGTGAATAACCCTGTTACCATGCAACAGCAAAACGGCAGCCCTAAGTTACCCACTGACACACTCCAAATGTGCCACTAGATGACAGCAGAGGTCTCATTATTAAGACACATTTTAAGTGGTGAGTGGAAAAAAGAACACAGGGTGGACATTTTAATAGCAATTGAATTTGTGTCATTTTTAGACAAAATGCACTCCAAATAGGCTACTAAAGGTCTTTATCTTGTGTCTTTATCATTTTGTAAGTCTATGGTTTTCAGTCTATCACAGAGAAAAGTAGCCTACTGTATGTACAGATGACTAGCAAATTAGATGAAACATGAATTATATTCTCTCTATGTCAACATAATGCATGGCTATGTATGAACCAATAAATGGCCCTAGTTGAATACAACACTTAAAAGTGCTGATTTTAAAAAAAGAAAAAAAAAATGTGTACATTCTCACCAATCCAGGGCTGTGCAGAGACCCTTGGAGGGGCAAAGCTTAAGAAGGGGCACATGGATTTGTGAACAATTTAATTTAAATGGCACTGTATGTATAGCAAGGAGATTGTTAAGCACCCAAGCACTATTAATCAATTGCATAATTGTGGGCTTGCCTTTGCCCTTGGCTCTAAAATGGTAGAACAGAATAGGTTATCAAAACAGTCATCATCATTTTCACTGAATTTCAGCTTTGGGCTTCTGTGACACCAAAGTAAACAGATTCAAGGCTACAGTCAGCTACTGGGGGGTGAACAAACGGCCAGAGTACCAAATCAAAACAGTCATCATGATTTCTACTGAATTTCAACTTAAAGGTATAGTTCGGTATTTTACACGTTAAGCCCGTTTTCTGTATTGCCCAGGATGCAAATGAGTAGTTGACACCGAAATCTCGAAGATTGGTCGTGTCGTTGCTATTTGGCTGCTTTAGAATTGTCTCTTTAGGGCTTCAGCATTGCTTCCTATGGGCCAGAGTGAG
>JASCQY010000036.1:3514494-3525619 GCA_030264315.1 Sardinella tawilis
ACACACACACACACACACACACACACACACACACACACACACACACACACACACACACACACACACACACACTTGCAGGTTCGAGCCCCGCTCTGCCTGACCCCATCAAAGTGTCCTTGAGCGAGCACTTAACCCCAAATTGCTCCCGGTGGTAGGTTGGCACCTTGCATGGCAGCTGCCACCACTGGTGTGTGATGAAATATATATATATATATATTTTTTTATCTCTTATATCTCTGAATGGTCAATTGTTTGTCCACACATAACACAACACAAATCAATAACTGACCTAAACATGATCTACTGGCATCAGTAAAATGACATTTTATTTACCAATCCATGCAGTACATGCAGGTGGGATTGACTCCTATTGATAGCCATGGCCATGGGCAGCCCTGGGTCATAAAACTGACTCCAGAGGTTTGTACAGTAGGTACTGCATGGGCGTATCACTTAATTTTCTATCTCTGACTCGCTCATCACTCTGGAATAGAATAAATCTACAGTCATCTGCCCACATAACCTTTTTCTGTGAGTCAAATATGTCATGGCCTCCAGTGTTTCTATGTCGTCTGATTATAATTCTATTTTATATGTTGCATCGGAAATCTTATTCAAACTGGTGTTATACTTGAATGTATTGACTAATATTCTTATAGGCACACTGAATTGCCTCTATGTATAAAATATGCTGTAATAAACTTGCCTTGCCTTTGCTATTGTGGGCAAAAAACAAACAAACAAACAAAGATTGTGATGGTGCATGAGGGTGTCAAAACAATGAGTGATATGGCTTATGGGGTTTATGTATGAATGTATGCTATGATTATAAGAAAAAGATTCTATGAATTACTGGAGTATGAGCCTTTTATGGATGGGAGGTGGATTATGACTAGAAAAAGTGTTCTAGACAGCCGACTGGGTCAGGAAGGATATGTAACTGGCGCCACCTCCTGGGCAGACTTTGCAACACGCATTCAACTGCTCCCACTAAGGGCAATTGTAAGGACTGTGAGGGAGAAAGCCAACAAAGGCACCACAGTTCCCACTCTTGGTACCCCTCTCCCCCAAACCACAAACGTGTGTCTTAACACACAAGACATTTTATATGGGACAGTGTTCACATTATGGCAAGATGGGCATTCTACCCCAGTAAATGCCAGGTTTCCACAAAAGAGCAAAACTGAATGGGAACACTATGTTGAACGCCTTCAAACACAGAAACAAAGCAAAGTGACATTCAAGCCAAGGAAACATTCAAACAAAGCCTCAGTGGAGAGAAAGCATTCTAATTCAAAATATATTTGAGTGATATATTTATACATCTTATGACCCTAAACTGATTTGTTGTGACTACATACATACATTTTAGGATATCTCTTCTGGATTTGTCAGAAGACCATTGTGTAACAGATTTCCTGTTAGGGGTGGTTCCACATCCTTTGTTTGATTCCTCACAGCAACATCAGGACACTTGTGACTACAGTATTCATTTGGCAAGACTGATGAACCTTAAGCAAGATTAGCTATACACTGCTTACACTCAGAGAGCGATGCTTTGAATAAATGCAAATGTCAACGATCGGCCTGAAAAGGAATCAGAAATGAATAGATCACAGTGTGAAGCTCCAGTGCATCACTATGGAGGGGGGAGGGTGATGATTTTGCTTTGTTTCTGTTTGAGATGGGCAATCACCATGTGGAGGAATGCCCCTAAGGACCTATCTGTTGTCTCTACAATTGAGGATTCTCTTTCCTCAGGATCTTCCTCACTCTTGTCCTCCCCCGGCCTCTCCCCTTCAGTGTGCTTCCAAGTTTGGTCTTTTTTAACATGACATTTAGAGTGGGTGGCTGTGGTGTCACAGGGGTGAGAGGTTGAGGTTAGAGGCCACGACGTTGGAGGTTATGGGAGAAATTTCCGTCTGATTCTCACAGCCAAAATGAATGAGCGCATAAAGGATTTTCCCCCTCATTAGCTACTTGCTCTCTCCTCGTCATAAAATATTTAAACAGTCATATGAGTCTCCATTTCTCACCATGTGCCCACTGAGCCAATCCAAGCAGTGAGCTCAGTTTGTGTCTTTGGTTGTCTTTATGTTGGCACCATTATCATTAACTTGCAAGCGTAGTTTTTCTTATCACTCCAATGCACTTGACAGATTTCCTTTCCAAAATTCCTGTGATGTATATAATTATATACATTACATATGCCAACTGTAAATTCCAAAATACACAATGAAAGATGTTAAGTTCTTTGTGCTATAGGGAATTTCCCCCAGTGGCTGATCATGCAGTGTAATTACACTTCCCAATTGGCTTGTAGCAGTTACAAGCGATACTCATGGTCCTGTATTCCAGTGATCACTGAAACCGTGTGAGTTTCATCACACTGATGGAGATGAGTGGAAGATGACAAAGAGTCGCACCAGCCTCTCCTTGGAAAACCCTCGTCTAAAGGCAGCTTTTGGAGATGAGCGACTGTGAAAAACCATGTGATCGGGCTTCATCGCTCGCCCCTCCACAGCTGATTCTCTTATCCCCCACTTCTTCTATTGCCCCCCTTTGTTCACACGCACAAGGCTCACCAGAAGTGGATAGGCGTGGGGGGTGGGAACGGCGCTAAGGCTGCGGGGGTAGCATATAGCATCAGCTGTGGCTAGCTTGTGTGGGGGGGATGGGAGGTCTTGGATGAGTCCTTTGAGGGCATTGTTGATTTGAAGCTTTGTGGTGAAGAACAATTCAGTATGCGTGTTTCTCTATGGCAGGGGCAAAGAAGTGGTGGCTAAGACAGTGTGAGAGAGATAGAGAGAGAGAGAAAGGGTGCCACTCATGGAGGTAGAGAGCAGATCAGGAGTGTAGAGATGAGAGTTTGAGCAGCTGCTGAGTTCTTCACAATTTAAAGTTTTGCACCACATCACATTGTCAACAGAATTTCCACAGTAGCCATCATGGTTACTTGATGGTCAGAAAGCGCATAAACAAATAAACGAATATTTCTTATTTATAATGAAACACCATAACATATTTTTGTGGTTTATTTATGTGAGAATTCTTTTTTTTCAATGCATCACTGCACAACATGTTTTCTTACCATCTGTATTAGATTATTTAATGTATTAAACTAATGAAGTGGAAAATATATAAAAATCCTGGTTTTCCTCTCTGTTTGCAGTGTCTTTTGAAAAGCAGTAGGGGTCTTTTGTCTGTCCATGCGAATATAGATATTGGTACTCCCAAAAGCATTATGTGTGCATAGCTTTTTTTAAAGGAAGGATCTTTTTTAAAGGAAGAATCTGTTTCAGTTAAATTCATACAAATGTCCATGGAATCTTGGCCATCACTAAAATAATGAAAGAACACTTAAAATGTGAGAGTTTGAAATCTTGAAAGCTGTTCTTTAATTTATCCATAGCCGTTGTGTCCTCAAGTGATGGATGAATCTGATGTGTAAAATAACTGACCCATGAGTTAAGCAAAATCTGTTGGTCTAGTCAGAATCGAGGTGATGGTGACCCCTGCGCTGGCCCATATCGTCTGACCTTTGTCTGGGCTACTTGGTGGTGGCTGGGGTGACAGCTTGAAGCAGAGTGTGTAAGGGGGTGTGCCAGGCCTGAGGTCCGCACGAGACAACGGTGTGTCATCAATCGTTAGCTTGTGGGGTGTATGTTTGTGTGTGTGTGTGTGAGTGTGTGTGTGTGTGTGTGTGCACATACCAATTTGAAGGCTTATGTTGGGGGAAGGGAAGACATAGCATTCTGTTCAATTTTCAAACAAACTAAACTCTTCGAGAGAAGCTGAGAACTCAATGACCTACTGAGTCTGTATGTCTCATGGTTGTGATATTTCACATTTCATTCCAACTGAAATAAAATCCTGTGAATTCTGCAAAGCCATACAAAATTTCTTTCTTTTGAAATAAGCAATACTTTTCTTGCCTATAGCCCTTGTAACTTAAAAGAACAGCTAAAAACCTACTCGAAGTGGATCATGTCATGTCCGTATCTGGAAACTTCCTCACTCTGCTTCTCTCTCTGTTTGTCTTTCAGTTCAGAAGGCTGCACATTCATTGACCTACCTGCCTTTTCTCCTGTCACCCCACTGTGAACAGAGCAACAAGCTCAGGCATTCTCATTCCACAGCCCGTACTGGCAACAGAGGCAGAGGACCAACTATCCTTCTCAAATGTAAAGAACCCTAATTAGCACCTAATTGACAACTCACATCACATGCATGGAGTTTCTTAAGTGCACTAGGAGCAGTTGGGGCCTCACAAATGACCTCAAAACAAAGGAGACTTGAATTATTTTGGATTAAAATGATTGAAATGCTTTTCTCAGTGCAATCAAGGTCACATTGTAAGCAAGGAAAACTTTAAACATGGTGAAAAGATTGTGTGTGATGAGAAGAGTCAAAACAATTACATTATATGAAAACCAGACAGTTTCAGGCGCAAAAGGTAATTCAGTTCTTTCAACAAATCTTTCCTGTAGTCTGAAACATACCACAAATACTTAAAGGATATTCGGACTGTTTATATACTTTATCCTCACCACAAGGCCTCATAGCAGTTGCTGAGGGAGATTATGGGTCAAAAACGCCCCTCCTTACACTCACTTTGTAGGCAAGGTAACCTTGTATGTATACTGTATAATAGTCCATAAGTATAGCCTGCACGTGTTTTCTATCGTATGGGATAAATAGCCTATATATGTGCATAAAAAAACCCACAAACATGGTTTTAAATCAACATATAGAAAATTTCACGTAACATGTAACCAGTTGAGTACACAATGAAATAAAAAGACGTTAAGGCACAGTGATCGATATCGCTCCAGGGGCGTCGGTTTGCAGGCTACTCATTGCGGCTGTACATCACAGGCGCTACTTCTTTAAAACATAGGCGCGGTTGCCTCTTAATCCCCGCCCTCTTTATGCAAATAACTTCATCTGCTCTCCACAAAGCCAAAGACGCACTGGCGGGAAAACGCAGCATGCGATATGCGTAAAAGTCAGAGAGTGGGTAAGACGGAGCTGTAAAATATTCGGGGTGGATTTGAAAATTAACACAAGGCGTTTGGATATTTACAGTGTGTTGTGGAATTTTCTGAGACCTTGGCCAACGTCAGCGCATTTCTAGCAGACTACTCAAGGACTTTTATGAATACCCTACAATCTACGAAGGATTACAAAGACCGGCTTCACGGAGTACGTTGTTACTATTGTACCTTTACGCACAGCTGACTGATATTGCGGATGTGCTTTTACCGACAAGAGCTGTTTTGTGTTCTGGTGCATTGTAGCCCTAATGACCCGGTAAGATTTTCAGTCTTTCAATATTATGCGACGCAGCGTATCCCGCACAAAGATTTCATTAAGTTGTTGAACATTGGGTTCTATTGTTGTATGGTTTTAACAATTGAGTGGTTGTCTGAGGCTGCCAAGTTCGGGGTTTTCAAATGCTCAGCGCATTTAGAAATTATCTAATATGGTCTGTGGCCAAATAGTGTTTAGCGACATGCGTCAGGTTATCTCTGGGCTACAGTGTTTAGGTTGCGTTGCAGCATATGGCATGGGAGCGGCCGTAACTTATTGTGTTGCTCTTGTGCCGCACTACCGGTAGTTAGAACGCAGTCTATGTAGGCTAATCGCAACGCCTACTTTGCCGGTCAGTGGGACACAGTGTAACCTACAAAGTTACGTCAAAAGGCAACCTAGTAAACGGATTAATTTTGAACTTTGCTCTTCAATAATGTTAAAGAAGTACCAAAGCAAATATTTTCCGATAAGAAGGTGGAACCATTACGTTTTCACAACGTTTTTTCGATAACCCATTTAGAATGTAGAAGTTTAGCCTAATTAAAACCATGCGCCAGGTAGGCTGTTCTTTCAGCCCACAAGGAAGTGGGATTTGCACAAGTTGCTTCAATGTTATCTTGATAATCTCTAAATATGACTCTTTATCTCTTTAGACGGTGAGGAGTTGCAGATAAGAAGTGGAGTTGCTCTTCCACTCCTGAGATGCCTGGAGCCAACGCTATAACGCCTTTTCATGAAAATTGGGAAATGGAGTTTGACCGCTATCAACATTATTTTTACGATCGCCTTGACACGGAAGAGGACTTCTTTAAATCCACAGCGCCGAGCGAGGATATATGGAAAAAATTCGAACTCTTGCCCACCCCGCCCATGTCTCCCACACGGACACTCGATGCCGCTGCCGTTCTGCCGTCATCCGACAAACTGGGATGGGCTTCCAAGCTTTTGGCACAAGATGAAGACTTTGAGGAATGCTATAAAATCGACTCGAAAGATATTTTTGGAAACCTTAGTTCTATAATCATCCAGGACTGCATGTGGAGTGGTTTTTCGGCGAATCATCGGTTGGAGAAAGTCGTGGGTGAGCGCCCACTGATCAGACCTCTGCCCAGCACGCAAACCAATGCGATCGCCGCAAAGGCCACCGGCACTGTAGCTGACACAACCGTCATCTGTGCTCCTGCGAGAGACTGTGTGAACCCGACTGCTGTCCTCAACATCCCCTGCAATAACCTTAAGAGGCTGGCATCCTCGGGGTCAGAATCTCGTGCTGACTCGTCCGGTAAGAAATTGGTCATGCAGTAAATTAGATTACCTGACTTGGGAAAGCTGAAATGCTTCAACAGGCGACATGCGTTGCATTTTTATCTTCATTCGGAAGAAATGTCAAAACGTGCGCCTAAATGTAACTGCACCACTTTCAGGCCACTTGCATGGCGCGTGCATGTCTCACATCTCGTAGGCACATATTGACCGATTGGCAAGAGACTTGGCCTAGTAGCCTGCCCCCACACCCTGTTAGACTTTATACGGAGACACACCCTGTCTTGAACTGGAAGCATGGTGGTCGACAGTTGCATAAGACCACCCTTTCCAAACTTCCAAAGAAATTTGGAACCAACTTGGGTTTCACCTTGCACTCACACAAGCAGTTTTTTCCCCTTGGTTTTCTTTAAGCATTGCATTACAAGTCCTTGTAGGTGTTTGCTTCCAATATTGCAATTGCAAAGATGCGATTGCCTGGATCTGATGCTAGAATATTATGGGCTAGGCCCAGAATTTATCTATACATGCTTTGTCAGATCTGATATCCTTTATTTACTTTGTCTGTTTGTTTTGATTGGTGGAAAAGAAGCAGCTCTGTCCATCAGAATATACTGTGTATGCCTTTGGTGCAGTGTTTTGAGTTTGTGTTCTCTTCATCTCAGATGACGATGATGATGACGAGGATGATGACGATGATGAGATTGATGTGGTAACAGTGGAGAGCCGACCAAACAGGACCCTTGTCCCCGTGACCATCACAGTGACGGGGGACCCTCATGGCCCTGGCACCAAACGCTTTCATGTGTCCGTGCACCGGCAGCAACATAATTATGCCGCACCATCACCAGACAGTGACCACGAGGATGCTGGGTATGTTGATGGTGAGCGTGAGCATGACGACGACGATGATGACGGAGATGATCTTGACCTGGGCCTTCCGTCCAGGAAGCGCCCCCACCTGGAACAGGATCACCTGTCCTCTTCCTCATCCTCTTCTTCGCCCAACAGCCCACACAGTTCGGACTCTGAGGACGTAACTGTGGGCGAGCGACGGCGCAACCACAACTTCATGGAGCGCAAGCGGCGCAAGGACCTGCGCTCTCGCTTCCTTGCGCTCCGCGATCAGATCCCCAGCCTGGCCGACTCCACCAAAACCCCCAAAGTGGTGATCCTCACCAGGGCCGTGGAGTACCTTCTTCAACTGCACTCCCGGGAACACGCCCAGGCCCAGGAGAGGAGGCGGCTGCGAGCCCGGCAGCAGCAGCTCCTCCGTCGCCTCAGCGGTCTGAAGAAAGGCAAACCAGCGACAAAAACTTAAGAGAGCAACTTAGACAGGCTAAGTGCTAACAGTTCCTGTCTAACTAACGCACTAGATCTGCCCCATCAAGCAGTGAGCGAGCCGTTGGCTGCTGAATAATATAGCAAGGACTGCAAACATGAACTTGGTCTGAAGTGAAACTAACTGGGGCATTGGGAACATGCTAAGTGGAGACTGCTTTTTCAACTCATCATGTGTCCCACACTGGAGAAAGTCTTGGTGTGTGGGGTGTTCCAGGAGGCCAACTATACCTTCTGTGGCATTGGAAGGACTTCTATGTGGGCAGATGTCCTTTTGCAGTGAACCATAGATTTAGGGCTTGTCTTTGGGGGTCAATTCTTGACTCTTACAAGTTGGAGTTTTTCGGTGGGACAGGGGTGTGTGTGTGTGTGTGTGTGTGTAGAAACGGGCTTGTATAGAATCACTCAAATTGCACATTTTCTTGTACAGAAGCTACATTTTTCTTGTATTTCCTCTGTAAATACAGATTCTATTTGAGGACTACCTCGTCAACTGTATAGTAACTGCACCAATACTTAAAATCTATTTTCATAAAAAAAAATAACACCAATGAAAATGGGTGTTGAAAAATAAAAGCCACTATCATGACTCTTGATTTCCTGTTTTGTATTTGTGTGTGGGTGTGAGTAGGTGTGCCTGTGCAATGGCCTTATCAGGGACCTTTGAAGTCGTACAGGCCAACAGTTAGAAGACTTCAATGGATTTATAAGTGAGGTGAATAGTCTCTGGACTATGTGAACTAGCGAAGGTTTATATCATGGTCTTGCGGTATCTGATACTTTTGTTAACAAAATGAAGAAAATATATTTAATATATATTCATTCAATCAAGGGGACAGTAAAGGGGAGATCAGTCGCTTAACAATGAAGACCTGCAAAGAACAGGAGGAAAGTGGAGAGAGCCAGCCACCTGACTGCAAGAATATAAGGGCTGACTGTTCTCCACATTGTGCTACAGAGAAAGCTAGCCTTTGGCACAAGGCACTGCCAGTGAGCATTAGGTTACAGCAGCAACATATGGGCAGTGGATCACTGGTAGTGTGTCAAGACGCCATAAGGGAGAACCTTTTCCAGCACCTGTTCCACACAACCACACCTACAACAGCCTTCATTATTTTCACACATGCAAACACAGGTGTAAGAAAACAGTCACTGAGGGGATAAAAGTCTGGTGCTGGATGGGGTGTGGTCCCCTCAACTTTTTGATGTCAGTAACCGACGGTAACGTATCCTGAGTACAGGACCTGATAGACTGGCTCAACTCATAACCAACTGTCAGCAAGGTTTGCCCTTGTGCACAAAAGTAAGCAATTCCAGAAACTAAGTTCATGCCAAGGTCTTGTATGTCATATCAAACTTTAATCAGTATTGTTTGGGTGTCTCATATATGTTTGCCACAATTTGTGGGACATCAAGTTTTGTCCTGAAAAACATCTTTCTGCGGGGGAGGGGGGGGTGGGGGGGAGGATTGGGGTGTGTTAAAAGTCATGAGCTCAGGAAGCCAGGATAGTGATCTATGGAAAGGGCTCTGGATCTTGAAAACTTGTATCTATGGAAATAGGAATTCTAGAATAAATTAATAGGGTGTCTTATAATCTGCAAGAAAAGTTCCAGATTGGGTACATATTAACACCTTTCACCTGTCCCTTCCATCCAGTGAGCCATTGACACCACTGTCTGTATCAAGACCACAGGCTTACAGAGACTTTGATTTTTCCAGTGTCTTTATCAGACCTACATCAGCGTTTATGAGACAAGACTGTTTATTTGTGGTGAGTCACATCCTGCCACTCTTTCTCCTTCTCTGCTGGACATCCACTTTCTCTTTCGGTCCCATGTCACCAGATAAAGTCAGACTCACTCCTGTGTTTAGTTATGCAGCGTGAAGCCATTCAGTTTGGGCTGTTAAACTCCCCTGTCTTCACCAACCAGCTTTTCTGCTTCCCCTGCCAGACTCTTACACTGATCCCGGCTCACATGCATATTCAGTCCGAGGGCTGCCGGGAGCCTGACGCTTCATTCCAACAGCACTGCTTTCTCTGCGCTTGTCCCGTTGAGCTCCTATACAAAACCCGCCTAATGCCATGCATTGAATAGCCGCAGCATTCCAGTCTGCTGGTGGAGCTGAGGTCCAGAGTGGGCTTTTGAGAGACGAACACAAGCGGCCCTGTCTCTTGGGCCGGCTGCTTCCGGGTGTTGTGATTGCAACACACGTGTGTGTGTGTGTGTGTGTGTCTCGGCGACGTATGTGTGAATTGTGCAACTTCCAATCGACCAACTCCCTGGAAAGATTTCACAACTGATTTCTCCGACACCCTTGTGTGGGCCTCAGTATTTGAAATATGGAACAACATCCATCTATTTGACAGTGTAGTTTAACTTGAACTGATAATGTATTTCAATTTCTGTGTTTGAACGCTTGTCTGTCTCTGTGTGTGAGTGCGTGTGTGAGAGAAAGAGAGGCGACTCCCTTTGCACTATACTTTCAGACTGAATGTTTACACCGTTCCTAGACTTTGCCCAGGTAATTTTCTCTGCCAGTTCGTCAGTTGGCCCCAATTGTCTTTTTGTAGAAGTAAACAATGGGCTTTGGCCTCTGCTTTGTCCTTTGATGATTTGAGGATTTCATCCAGAACTGGTTGCCAAAACTTTGGTGAGGTGGGGGGAACAGATGAGGGGTGGGAGGAGGGAGGGTCTGAGAACGAGGGAGGAAGTGAGAGGAGTGAGAGGAGGAAGTGTAGGGGTGAATGATTGATGGGAAAGCTCAGCACATCCTCCAGCCTGTGTCATAGTTTGTGTCACTGTTGTGCTGGGAGAGAGAAGTTCGTCAGTTTCTCCACCCTGCTCCTGAGTGGCATCATGAGAACGACAGAGACTTGGGGCTCACTAATGGTTAAAAAAATTATGTAATTTTTCCTCCCGTGCTTCCTGTGTAGAGACCTTGGAGTGTAATGTGAGAATTGTTTGATAAACATACTTCAGTGTGTCTATTTTTACTTGCTCTCCCTCTCCTGCTCTCTCTCTCCCTCTTTCCTCTGCCTCCCTCTCTCTCTATCTCTCCCTCTCCCTCTCTCTCTTTCTCCCGCGCTCAAAGTGCAGCCCTTTTAGCACCACTTCTGCCCACTGACCTAGATTCCATCCCCATTGTGGTACAGGAAGTCTGGCAGTCCACTGATCCTCATAAGGCCAATGGACTCGCGGGGGG
>JASCQY010000036.1:3643094-3653125 GCA_030264315.1 Sardinella tawilis
CTACTCCAAGGCCCATGGATTATTTAGTCTATATAGACAGAGATAATAATAAAAACAACAACAACAACAACAACAATAATAATAATAATAATAATAATCATAATAATAATAATAATAATAATAATAGCCCAATTGATAGATAGCTAGAGAGATCGTCTGCATTATTTTTTGTAGCCCACAATGATAATATTGGGGATGATTCACCTGTCCAACATCATTTTAGATCCACAACCACCACGACATTTTTATGGAATGAAAAGCATGAAGTGGAGCACAGCGAATTTGCTCTCTACATAAAACTGGAGGATAAATTGTAATATAGAATTAATATATATTAGGCCATAACGTAATGTAATGCAATAATATAATAGGCCTATAACATTTTTACAAAGACAACAGAATCAGGCTCTAATGTAGTAGTGTATATATTTGAATGCACAGATTTTTTTCTCTCTCACTATTCTGTACCCTTAGTTTGAAAGACCAAGTTATATAGAAATCAGAGCACAAAGGCGCGTTTATATTAATTTGGTTACACTCTCAGGCTTAAAAGTAATAGGCTCAAGAATAGAGGAGGAACAATGCGAATTCGTTCTCCGCTGTGTTGACTAGCTTTAAGGGTCTGGCTCACAGCCGTCCTGCTGAGGCGCCACTTAAATGGGAACCTGGCAAATACTGTACGCGCAGTGCCAAATGAATTGTACGGACATAAACTGAGCACTCGCAGCGCGCGTCTGATGAACAGACGCAGAAAAGCCACAGAAGGCTGCAGCGAAGTGGCCACTCACAAATTGTGCCAACAGGTGCAAGGCCCGACGTGAAATCGAGGAAAGACAGCGTCTTCTGGTGGCGAGATGGCGTTACTCAACTAGTGCTGGTAGATGGATGAGTTGCAGGATGGCCTGTGCAGTGGCCAGAAATTACTCCCCAACGGCATCTTATACCTTTGATGATTGTGAGCAAGTGTAATACGTATTGTACTGTCCAGCATTTTGACTGCAAAAATGATGAATGTGCCACTCACCATTATCCAATTACAAAGACAGAATAAAATCCCAAATTAATTTATTTGGCTGCACATTCCTAATGTTAAGCCTGTCATGTTAAAGAAGAGAGGTTACAACCTACCAAGAGAAGAGAGGTTACAACCTACCAAGTGTTCTTGCAGGATATTCGCTGTTTTAAGGCACTTTTAGCTGATTCCTAATTCATTCAAAGAGCCCTATTTTCGGAGGGTCTTTACCTGGATAAGCATGTGTCTAACAGGCTGCGTTGAACCCTTCATATGGTATTAACAGTCGGATAACTACCGTACACCAGCCTTCAATCCCAGATTTTTCATTTGGATGTATGCTGTCTTATGAGCTATAAGCGGCGTTTGATAACAATGCAACCACAGCGACATACCACACGTGTTAATACGTGTCAACAACACATAATTTCTATCAGGGATTGTTTGGTGCACGCAGGTGAGCGCACCTTGTACCGGTAATTACTCATGTGTAATTAGGGGGAATTAGAATTGTAACATGTTTTCTTCAGAATATAGACCGTTCTTAATTACAGATTCTCAAAAAGCTTTGTTAATTATCTAAATCAGGACCTCCTTTCTCATCTGGAGCAAGACTATTATGAACAATTAGCGTTAATTAACCAGAATGCTTTCTCTAATTCCCTAGATTAATGCACGAGGAGCTTTGCGGCAACCGTACACGTGCTCAGAAAGAGCTTTGTTCTGTGGTGAGATTTACAGCAGCTAAAATGACCATTTCGGAATCTTCCGATTTGAGACATGGGCAGACAGGATTTTCTCATTGGTCTTTTTCTGTTTGCTTGCTTTGTTGTTTGACCATGCATGTAAGGCACTTTTTTCTAGGCCTATATCATTTTTCCCTTTTTAATGGTACGATATGTCTTAAAACACAAGGATATTTAGCGTACAGCAGCATAGTTTGAATTCTTTC
Source organism: Sardinella tawilis (assembly GCA_030264315.1). Lineage (NCBI taxonomy): Eukaryota > Metazoa > Chordata > Actinopteri > Clupeiformes > Clupeidae > Sardinella > Sardinella tawilis. The sequence continues at coordinate 3,645,059 of JASCQY010000036.1, forward strand.
ACAGGGCTTTAATTCTTGTAGCCCACCATAGATGTTATTGTGCAGGCTATAGGCTACTATTAAGTGAGATGGCAGACATGATTCTGCAGTGCTACCCTGCCATCTAGCGGATAGGCTTACTCTACGCATTAGGTCATACTTTTTGGTTTTTGTCTTCTGCGGTCCAGACGCATCATGCACCCCCCTCTGGTATTTCCCTGTCGGTTGTTGGGTATATTTAAATACTTTTTTACCTACTTGTTTATTTGTAAACATGTATTAATTTGATGCAGTGGTGCAACTTTGACAGAACAACTACTTCTGAGAACATCCCATTTTATTTAATTATTTATTTTTAATGTAGCTTATCAATTTCCTTGCATATTGCAGCAGGCTATAGGTTTGACGAAAAGAAATAAATCAATATATAATCAATAAATCAGTGACTTAACAGTTTAGTATTAGCTTGGCATTACTAAAGAGTGTGTGGGCCTAGTTAGGCTCGACACACAAAACGTAAGATACAGCCTAGACTATTTGTCTTGTAAGTTTGTTCTATATTTTAATTTACTTATGTGGCACTTGCTGTGATTGCAGTTAACCGCGATGGGTTTAAGATCTCCATGCTCTTAAAAATAACTCACTAGAGAAGCATAGCTTGTCTAGCCTCTGAAATACCGATCTTTGTGATGGTTTAAACCTACGATGTTATAAAACACTATTGTGTTGTTAAACCTCATAAATTTGTCACTGGCCCGATTAAACATGGAGAGAACTGAAACACTGGGGATTTTGTCTATAGGTCTCTTTCGGCCTCGGACAATAGCGGCCATTCAAGGAGAGACACAAAAAAAGTGTTTAAGAAGAGATGCAGCGAGCGAAGAGATGCAGGCAGTCCCCTCCATATGTGAAACAAGGTGGTCCAAGCGAGCGGACAAAAGACCAGGTGACAGGGACGATCCGCCACTGGGAGCTGGGATTAATAAGATAGGGGGTCGGGGAAACAAGAAGGTCTTGTCAGGGGGAGCCTTACAGATCTCCCCTCTGTCTGGCTCGAATATACACCCGGCCCAGACATTTACATGAAGAATGTAATCCTGTGCACATCTGGAAATCAAGTTGCTCTGCATTGTAATATATATATGCATTTAAAAATACAGAGATATTGACACCACGGGTCATAAAGGATTGCATGTTGGTAAAGAAGGGTTTTCTTGGGTGTTCTCTCTCTCTCTCTCTCTCTCTCTAAAAGTGACTGAAAGTTTTAAAAACTTAAGTGTGATGGGGAAGTGGCAAAAATTAGAAAAATCAAATGTAGACTTGGTAATTCAGTGAAGTATTTTGGATATCTTAATTACTAACCACCAATAAATAACTCCAGATAGTGAATATTGAATGACTATCCGGACTAGATTTCTTTGAATTGTAGAACAATTTGTACTTTGTACAAATGTGTGAATGTCAAGTAAATTACATTGAAATGGTACTAAACAACATTTAAAGCAAAATTTTGCTACTTTTATTCTTATTACATAAACACCAAACATAAACATCTGCTTCCCAGACATTTGTTGGTCGTTAAAATTGTAGTTATAGAAAAAATATAAAAATAACATTTAGACATCATAGACATCAAAATCTCCTAAATTTCATAATTCGAATATACAAAACAGCACTATAAAAACGCAGTAAAACATATAATATGTGCAAAATATCTTCTGTTTTCTGGAAGATCCTGAACTATGTTTAAATAATTTTAATCGAACACAAAAAACGGATAAGACAAATATCTTCACCATGAAAAACTATCCATTTCTGCAGGGTGCTTGTATTATTTAGAGTCAAGTGGGTCTCTCCTTGTTGGTGGCCGAGGTGAAATTCACCAAACGAAATGGTGTGAAGTGGGCACAGAGTGCGTAAAGTGCTGGAATCTGGGAAATAGGCCGAGCGGAGATGGATGCTGAACAGACTGGCATCCCTGCACGCTGTAGTGAGTGGCAGGTGCGGCTGAAGCGACCATACATCCGTTCCTCTCGGCGCCGACAAAGCAAGTTTGATATGGTTTGCCATCTCGCATCAAGACAGGGACCATGATCCTCTGCACCACCGCTGGTTGCCCAAGGTCCAAGGCCCCTTCGGCACGGGCTCTCTTCATCTTGTAGCGGTGATTCTGGAACCATATCTTCACCTGCGTCGGAGTGAGGCTGAGCAGGTGCGCCAGCTGCTCGCGCTCGGGAGCCGACAAGTAGCGCTGGTGGCGGAAACGACGCTCAAGCTCATAGGTCTGCGCTTTGGAGAAGAGCACGCGGCGCTTCTTCTTCTTGTCACTCTCGGTTTCCAGCGAGGCCTCCGACGGAGTGATTGAATCAGATGTAGTATCTGGAGTGCCTTCATCTGATGCTGTAAGGAAATAGACAATGTTTTAATGTTATTTTGATTGCTACATTGTGTAATGACATGCTGTGCGTTAATGGTCAGAAATTGCCCATGTGTAAATGCATTCTGAAATCATCAGTGGAAGTTCCTAAAAGTCCTTAATTCTGTAGCCACTTACATGAGCAATTATTTGCGTCGATATTCACCCATGACGAGTAGGCTGCGCTGGAGACTTGACCAGGCTGGAAACGGCGCGGAATATTATTCCCTTCCTCCTCTGGTAAATCCAAAATGCTTCTCACTGTGAAACTGAATTTTGTGGAGACAGACATGTCTGCGTAAAAAATGTTTGTAAAGCTTCGCGGGAGATGAGAAAATGCCTCTTCAGGTTATCCAGTTGATGCGCAAACAGGCCAGCAAGGTGCACACACTACCACGCCAAAGCCCTCAATGCCTGAGTAAGTGCCTAGGAGGGTGTTTATATATAAACAGCACTCAGAGCTGTTGAACACTGTCTCTTTTCAGGCGTCTCTGTCTCAAGGATGCAAAGTACCTGAATGAGCCGGGTACTTAAACTCCAGTGATGGTAGGTGTGAACCCGGGAAAGAATAGCAGCGGTTCTTACAATGTGCGAAGGAAACACTCTTCATCATTACCGATTCGGTCTGAACAGTGAAAAGTGGGAAACAGATAATGGTAATTGTTTAGGCTGAATCACGTCTTGGGTGGCAAGTGACAACAAGAACGCACATCCCTCCCCCAAGAGCAAATAACGCGCCTGGGTATTTGCATACAAAGTGATCCATTAGGATGATGTCTAGAGTTAGTTTAACTAATGCATTTATTGGTGTATTGTCGAACCATTGGCAAATTGTTTAGAAAATGATTAGAAATATTTATCAACCGTGTCATAATCTTTACAAGCACACAAACAGGAATGGCAAATGTCACACACAGGCTACTTAAACGGGGGCAAGTAGGGTTTATGTTTGTTTTTATGGGTTGAAGGAACCATCTACTAAAGCACACAGATCGTTTTTCGTTTTCTTCATGTGGAATTCCCTCCTGTAGCATTGCGTAATTGATGCATTCTAGTGGCATCTCTCAGTATACATTAAGAGTGAGGCTTTGCTTTTGTTGAAAGAGCCCAAGGGTTGTGCAAACAGAGGACAATTTTGGTTTATTTTTGGACCGGTGGAGTGTGTGGGGTTGCTTTTGAGGATGGAGCAGCCAGTGGCTCGCGTCCATCTCTTCACGAGTGAGTGTACACTAGGCGGGCGTGAGGAGCCCGAGCCGTTCCCATGCCACCGCGGTGGACATGCACGGCCTCTTCCTCTCAGAGAGAACGCGCCTTGGTGACAGCGCGAGCCCTCCCGGCTGGGGTGCTGGATGCACCTCTATGAGACAGCCTGGGTGGTCGGGCCGAGAAAGAAGGAACACAAATACATGCCAACCAGCGCGCCTGAACAAAAGAGGGAAATGTAGCCCCGCGTCAGAGACCCGTTGGAAGCATTTGTTCCAGTCAAGATTTTGCATTTGTTCAGTGGTGGAATAATGCATGATTGACGCCCGGCTACAATGTCCTTTAACTTTCTCGGATAAATCCGCGCTTGTTCCTTGTTGTCATGGTTGTGAAAGGGACTGAATGGGATCTTGGCTGATATCTACTGCTACACGTCTACTGCCGCCCAAGTCTATACACTATTATTAGTTATGCGTTTCGAAACGGAATCAAAAGCGCTTTAGTCCTCAGTGACACATCAAGTCCTAGGCCCTATGTTTTTTTGCTTTATTGCGCGTTAAATCAAAATAGTGGTGACCCCATTTTGAGGCTTGTTGCTGCCCCAATAGGGTTTCATTGACGGGGACATTAGGCAAGTGCAATAGCCACAGGAAAAGGTGGTAGCCTGCTGCTAGCCTCTAATTTGTGATACTGAAGCATCCCTGCGAATAACAATCGGTGAAATGGAGAAAAGGTGATTGTACTGGCCTTATGCAATAGTGATGCATGTGATGATCTTTTGTGTCTTAGCATCTAATGTGCAAGCTTGTCCAACAGCATTTATAGCTGATTTAAAAAAAGGTTTAAAACAATTTTTGCAGTTTTTTTTATCTCCCCAATAACTATAAAGCATGAAGTATGGCAATTCACTGTTCATCCCAGCTCAATCGAATATTCATAGCTATTTGATGAAAGGATATCCACAAGTATACTTTCGTTTATCGAGTTGACTTAAGGATTATATATTGTAGTGCTCCTTCGTTTACCAAGTACTTATACATAAAGTGCAAACTCTCAGGACAAATGGAGGTTGCAACGACTTTAATCTAGGAACCGCCAACTGTTTCCAGAGGACTTCAACAGAAGAGCCTGCTCTCAGACGCCGAGAGCCCTCCACCGGCAAATATTTACTTTAGTTCTCTCCAGATTTTCATAGCATTATGTCCTCGAGACCATGTTGGGGAGTTGCCTCACACATTTCATAATCCTTAAAGGTCATATGAATAGCAGTGGTAAAGTATCTTGGTGTATAGCACATCTGAAATCTAATAATCTGTTAGTTTATTATTTTTGTTTTGTTTTACATCGATAATTTATTTAAGCATCATTTACAACTGTCCCTTGGCCATTTAGACGCATTCCACTTTTATTGATGATGATTTAGAAATCATGACGTTTAAACATTTAGCAAAGTAATATTTGATTATCTTTAGGCTATAGTTTAATTCCCATTCTCCAAATATGGGGATATTTGCCTGAAATGGTTCCAGTCTGAAATAAACACAAGTCTTTTCACCCAAAAGATTGCTGCGTTTCCATGAAGTAAGCTATCTTTACACAATTATCCTGTTAGCAAGAGGAATGCGTTGCAGAATGCATGCGTCTCTCTTTTTCTTTTGCTGTAAAATGATTAGGCCAAGGCCTGCAGGTCATTTGTTATGTTCAGGCTGGCTCGATGATTGATTTTTGCGTCGTGTCAAGTTTTGCATCATTACATTTGATTGGATGTTAGTAGGCTATAGTCTGATTACTGTTCTGTATCATGAAGTTGTCTTGACTTCTCCTGCACACAAAAGACATCGTATGCAGAAACATTTAAACCAAAGATATCTGAATAACACTGTCTCTGTTTAAATCATTCGCACAAGCGCACAATATTATTTGTTAATGGTATATAGCCTAGACTGATGGAATTTCATGAGTTTTTTTTTTTTTAACTGAAACATATGCACAACATAACCAAACTTTTGTATTGGGGGCTACATGCGGCTTTATGTTTTTTTTTTTAATCAAATGTTGGCGGAAATGACGATGACATTGCCGTTCCTTCATTAAACAGATGTTCTGCACAGTCGCTTGAAGTTTCTTCAAGATAGGGAGGTGTATACATATAGCTTAATAATTTAGCGTACACTGTTTTTTTACTTTCACCGCCACACGAGGGAATGGAGTAAATACAGGTCTGTCGCCGCTGTTCATTTGGGGGGGTGCTGAAAAGTCTACTAATTTTAAAACAGGTTGAAAAACGTTTTAATATGTATTTTGTAAATAGCCTATATGCAATTTTGAGATGGGCCTAGCTTGCCAAGCAAGTCAGTATTAAACATTTATAAAATTTCCATACATAAACACAGGACGCATTTTCGTATTTAAAGAAGCTTTGAAGATGTCTGTACTGTCTGAATGTTAAGGGACATTTGTGATTGAATAAAGGAGAGTAATGCTTAAAGACGAAAGGTCACCACACATAGGCTACACCCCACGTCGCTTCCCATTATTTAGGCTTAACAGGGGAGGTTGGGTCCAGACTTCTTTAGAAAATTGATACAGTGAAGCAATTTGTAGTATACAGTGAACATACACCAAACAACTTCTTGCACCTAATCCTGGGATAGAGGTGGGACCTTCACGTACCATAACGAGTTGATATGGCTAGTTTAGCAGCTTACCCACCGAGTAAATTCATCATCACGTCCCGTAGGTGACCCCAGTGAGTCTTCGATCGGATGTACGCCTCTAAATCTAATCTTTAGTGATTGGTCTGATGGCTTGTGCTGTTTTCCAGTGACCAACAAGTGCACATACGTAGACCCAGACGTATCGTCTGTCTCTTTGCACTGGTAGTTTTTAGTCTGTTGTCCATCAATTGTGTAATGGAAGATTGCATAAATTCTTGCCCTTTCCCCTTGAGCACACTTGTCCTAACAACAGCAGTTAAGGCACGCAAATGCAGCAGCACCTGCAGATCTACATCGTGTCCCAAAACAGCTGATGGATGAAATCAGTGGCAGGTCCCATGGGTTGACTAGGTTTGCTGTTGAAGCACAGACTTTAAAAGAGTGGCATTGGCAGTTGGCACAAAAATATGACTTAAAACCAAATCAATAATTAACCAGTTTTATACATTAATTCATGAATAACCAGATTTATACAAAGCGTTTAAGTATTTGAAGCAGCCTATAATATAACCTATTGTAGAGCATCTTAAGGAAATAATTTGGTAATGTGCAACAATATTGTTTTAATATATAGAAGATGCATAGAATTAAGTTGTCTGTCATATATGAACTTAAGAACAAACTTACAGCAGAAATTGGCTCTTTGGTCCAGTGGCTTGGCCATATACAGCCTAAAAAACTTTAACAGCCTTTAACATGGGTTTGAAACAATGTGTAAAGAAAGGATGTTGAATGACATAATGCTGAAGAAAATGAATCTAATCTCATCTAATGCTTGCCAATGATCATATATCTAATGGGGGGGGGGTGGCTTGCTGGATTCTGCAGTGACTTATGCCATTTCGGGCTTTCCCCATCTGACAAGATCCCTATACTAGGCCTAAGCCTTGGCATTGTCTGAAATCAAACGCTCTCGAGTGAGTTGTAGTGGGCTGTATTTTTGTCGACAGAATTACCAACCGCTCAACTCAACAACAAGCTGAGCAGTCTGGAAAAAAGTTGCATAGTTAATTAAACATCGCTACGCCTATATGATTAATTACTTTATGAGGTGGCATTTGAACTACACCTTTGTTAAATAATGACATGACGTTAGTGCCAATGGTTGGATAAGGAATGATAAGCCCGGTGCATAGACAGATAATGGCTTATCATTAAAGGAGAGGTGTATACCTGTTACATTAATTAACAGTAGTGTATAATGAGTTGGATTGCCTTTTTAGCTTCAAGATCTACCCCTTCAAAATGGGAAACCTTTGAGTTAGCTTTGCTCCCTATGGGAGTGTGCAGACATTTGTGGTGAACAAGTGCCCCCTAGAGGTGATATTAGCCTATATCAGGTGCTGGTGCAACTAAATATGTCTCTGGAAGGTTGATTTTTATTTGTTTTTTTTCTTTTTCAGGTTGCAAATCAAGATTAAAGATTGAAGACCTTAAATGTTAACCTCATATTAATGTTAGTGACCAAACAAGAGTTGTACCCGTCTCCTAAAATCATTTCATGGAATTTGGATACATGCACTTCTAGTTCCATGGCTTTAGATGGCACATCTCATATGACACCAGAATCTATGACACCTGAAATTGAATTTATGAGGTGTAGTGAAAGAGGTGACTTTCAGTAATTTGAAAAAAAAAAACCCAGATGTCATGAAGAGTTAAATGTTGGCTCTTTCTCTCTCTCTCTCTCTCTCTCTCTCTCTCTCTCACAAACACACACACACACACACACACACACACACACACACACAC
>JASCQY010000036.1:3653225-3663318 GCA_030264315.1 Sardinella tawilis
AGTTTCATTTTCCTATGCCAGTTTACCTTAGTTGCTGGTTCATTATTTGGCCTACCGGTGTGTAACAAATTTTCTGGTTCTCTTTCCTATAGGCGGTGACCACGAGCAAACAGCTCTGGATTGATTCCTGCCAGATTTCCCCTTTAAGGACCAGGATGTAGGTATGACATCATAAATCTAGAATGGGCCATTCAGCTTAAAGGCTGTATCAGCGATTTGACGTGAGCGATTTCCTGTGTGGTACCCCAATTTCATCCTGCGTTGGGCACAACACATGCTAAACTCAACATATACACCAGGGGGTGCTGCTGTCATATTGAATTAGCAGAGACCATCCACTAAAAAGAGCAAAGGCCAAAGAGTGTGGCTCAGGGCTCATTTAGGCAGGGTTTTGACATGTTTCTGGATGTCATGAAATCGTTTAAATAGGAAGTGTAGGTTTATAAATCATAATCAAGAGTATTATCAGATCTTGAAGTCGACGACAGTGAAAAAAAAACAAAAAAACAGGAATAGCCTACTGCCAATTTTGCTAGTTTCAATGTAGTAGGCTACTTGTAAGAGCTCTATTGCTGCCAGTCAGACTATGAAGAAAAACGACGTTATTTGTAGCTTAATCTGTTTAAGTTTAATCAGTTTAAGTTTACTGATCTGTGTTTCGATCATTTTGAGTTCAAAGAATGTGACCAACGTGTGTCTATATTCTACCTTTCTTTGTAATTAAGTAGGCTCATAGGCCTATTTAGAATTGTTTTCATGAAGGCTATAATTTTAAATAATTTAATCTGTCTGATTGGAAGATTTCGGATAAATCAAGCTGGAATGAATTACCCCTTTTCTTGCCATCCAGGTGCCGGCTCTAACAGCTGTCAACGTGATAGATGCTTCAAAGGGTCGTAAATATAGTCGCTTTTGCCCCGCTCTTGTGAAACCTGCCTTTGCCCCTGAAACACCCATACACACGTCGTTAACCTGGGTTCGTCCTCATTACGTCGGGATTCAAGTTACAGGGGCTACTCAACCCCGTCAGAGGTGTTAACCTGAAAAGGAATTTAATGGTGTCAATCCCATTCGGTAGATAAAGGTGACAGTCATCAGTTGATCCCTTAAACTGGTTACAGTAATGTGATCCAGGCCTTTTTGAACTTGAAAATGACGAACCATTTAGACGGTTTCTTTCAAAGACAATGTGTTTATTACAGGCCTAAATGTGCCGTATTTATTAAACTTTGTCGCATTTGTTAACCTTATCTTCACATTGTTTTGCCTGCTGGGTGGTGTCATTCTAGCTCTGCAAGATTTCAAAGTGCATAATCAACATAATGGCCATATAGGCCTAGATGTCCCCAAATGTGAATGCTAACCCATGCAACACAGGACACCAAATATTTAATGATGACTATAACTTGTAATTTGCAGGCTGCAAAGCTGATTGATTAATAATGGACATTTCACGTTGCTGGTTGTGATTATGGTTTGAGATTACTAAACAGGACCAGAACAAATTGACATTAGGCTACAATTCCCTTGCTTTTGATATTGTTGAAACTCGTTGTTAATTGAATATGTCCACATCAGTGTTTTTTTAACCAGTGATATAGAGGTCTTCAGATAAGATGTGTGTACCGGCCTTCTTCCTGTTAAACACTCCAGTGCCTATTTGTAAACGTTCACCGTCGTTTGACCGACAGAGGCATGAGTCATGGGTATGGCTGGGGAAATGGTAACTACAAAACTTGTATTCATGAGAAGGTAAAATCCAATGTGAAGGTAATGCTATTGATCTGGCACTCCACGTGGAGACTTTTCATCATGCAAGACATGCGCTAATTGAAAGGAAAGCTTCCAACATAATTGGGAATTATTTTGATTAGGCCCAATAGTAGGCTAATAATAATAGTAAAAATAATCAATGTTATTATAATAGGTCTATCTAACAACACATGGGATCATCAGCGAGATTGTTGGTCTTGTTTTTTAGGTTATATTTTATGTTATCTTCTCTAATTTTGAATCTTATGTGTATTTATTTTTGTGAGAAATGGTAAGCCATTGATATCATTATTTTCAGTGAAATTTTAGATTTTATTCATAGGCTACGGTCTTAAACTTTCTTACTCAGATCGAATAATGCCGGCTAAATAATGACCGAGATAATGATCAAAAGAGAAAGACATGACCTCTATTTAATCGAATGTAGACCGGTGATGTCTAATTCGTACCCTAATATGTTCCTGAAATCCCGGATTTCTTTCACATCGAGCAAAGTGCCACATACTGTCGTTGTTAAGACTCATTATAACTTAATCTTTGAGGCAACGGGTCGTTTGTAGACTATAATGCATTTCAAAACGTGCAACTGACGATGCTCAAGTTTGCTGATTTGAGAGAAAACCCTTCTCGCTTGAAGAAACCGAAGAAGGCAATGAAGACCAACGTTTGCCACATTTTGTTGATGTCTTGAATCAGCAATCGAACCCTTAATGAACCCCTCCCTGTTTTTTTCTTTATGGAATGAAGACCGTTATTTGCCGGCTATCCTAGAGGACGCAGCCTAAATGGCACTATAGACGTCATTTTTTATGGACTTTTTTAGGGGTCACTGCATAACATTGTCATGTCCACAAAATAGTTAATATGTCATAGACAAACACATCTGTTGTCCAAATCGGTCGCAGTTAATGGCAAACTTCACATGGCTTGGCCTGCATAGGATAGGTTTTAAAAGCTGCTTTGAATCTTTCTTCATTGCTTTTTTAGCACGATCAAAAGTTAGTATAAGCTATAGTTACTAATTATTCAAAATGACAGTATCAATTTTATATTGCAATATTGCTTGTCATGAAAGCAAAGTGTCCCGTGAAAGGTTCTGTTTTAACTGACTGTTCAGAACATCTGTAATTTCCTAAATGCAAACTATAATCCTTCATCTGCTGTATAAACAATGCCCGCTTATTATCTGAATCCTGCTTAAATTGACTAGAGAATCTAGCCCTGTAAATCTACTACACTATCTCCGGCCGTGACCTTGGGGGAAGTAAGACCGGCCAATGTAAACAGAGCTCCCACAAGGTTGGCTTCTCCTCCGGCTAATGCGTTAAATTCTTCTCCAGCACAGATGCTGAGACACGGTCTACGAAAAGTTGGACTACATCCGTATTACCCAGTACATCATCGGACCGCAAAATATTAAGATCACTCAACAGGTACGTACGAGTCTGTAGCCTATGTCTGTGCGGTCATTTCACTGTTTAGTCTTTTTATACAGCTGTGGAGACACTATGACTTGCGCTATTTGCGTGAAGGTTAGTAGAGCATAACTTTATTCCATGCAGACGCCTTGCGAGGATGGCACCCCTCCCTGTGCAACTTTTTGTCAGTCTCTCGTGGATGATGTCACGTCTTAGGTAAGAATGGAGCCTGGTTGGCTTCATATATTTTCCAACTGTAGTGAAGGTAACATGACGGTGAGGTACCTGTTGGGAACTTTTTTACACCTTGGTCTCCGTGAAATGTGGCATCTATAATGAGAGGCGACGAGTAGCGGCCCACCAGCTGGCACGTGTGTCAATCAACCTCACAAGAAGTCGCGCGGTCCTCCCTACTCCTCTTCTGATGGATGACAGAGAAAACAGAGAGAGGGGAAACACACACACACACACACACACGCACGCAGGCACGCACGCACACAAGGAGAGCGAGAGAGTTGTCTTGAGTTTGACGAATTACAGAAATAGAAAAACACCTAAAAGCAATAAAACATTTCCGCATGCCCCGTGTAATTATGAGTGCAACTTTTTCCGATGCAGCCGATCCCATCAGAGAAATTCTGTGTGCGTTTAAGAGATGGAAGTCCATTAGCTCTAAATGATCAAATGAAATGTTAAACTAGGCTAATTAATGCGGCTTCACTTTGATTCATCAAAAATATTTGGGATGCATCGTTCGGAAAGTTTAGACAGTTTAAGGAGCTCTACACTAATGACACGCGACAAATTCCAGTGTGATTGCAATGCTGAATTAAACCATTTTATACTGAGAGACAAAATATTGTGATTTAGTGACGCCCTTGAGAGTCTGACAGCTAGAATATCCTATTCTAATCATGTGGAGACGAATTATTGGATGCATAGCTCTAGACAACTTGTCCATGGGTATCTTACAGGATGTACAAATAATTATGCACAAATAAATTGATTGCTGAATGTGAAGACACAAACATTTTCATCTAGCGCAGAGTTCTTACAGGCCCTGGTTACCCTCTGATTGATACCCTCTGGTCAGAAGTGTAGTCAAACAGAGGAAAATAATGGGTTGACCTTCGGTCTACTTCTAAAACATGAGTGCCTTAAATATACAGTAGAACAAGTTGACAAAAACTATCTGTGGATATAATGTTGTTTGTGATTTAGATTCATCTCAGATGCCATCACCTAGACACAGTGACTCGCACAGGAATCTTGGGCCCCAAATTAAGGTTGAAGGTCTTGATAAAGTGTGAGTCTGGGTTTTAAAAGATATGCCAAAAGGACTTTGCTCCGCATAGTGAAATACAACTATATCCAGTTTTCTTGATTTTGCGGACAACTATGACTCTGCATGCATGAAAAGGATGTGCAATTGTCTTGGACATAGTGGATAATCAATATTACGTCTACAGTACACGTTGGAAGGCTTTGTTTTATACCTGACCACTTTGTGCAGCAGTTTGTTTAGGAATAGGTAAGAGTGCTGTTAGTTGTGCGTCTAACACTGATTGGTCATAGCGACAGACTTGTTTACACAGGCTACATACCCACTTGAGCAAAGTGCGATAACGCACTCATATTGGCCTAAACACACACTCTATACTGCGCAAAATACTTCAGATTTGCGTGTTTTTGTTTACTTTTCCTTAAGTATAGAGAGCTGAATGTTCTGGTGTTCGGAATCGCAACCACTGTCTCGTCCATACCATAAAACTTTACGAAATTAAAGGTTAAGCCATGGAAAGATAATTATTGTCGCTTGCAAATAAATTGTAAACATCAAAGCGTTTTTTTTTAAAATATGATATATTTTCAGAACGTTGTGATATTAAAATGCATTAGGTCATACATTGCCTCACAGCATGTTCTGAATATTCATCGAGCCTGAAAGGGTATCGACATACCAAGGCTTCGAAATGGTCAGGAAAATTGAGATTATAGATCAAATGAAGTCTTGGAGAGCGCTGCCATCAGTGTCAGATTTCAATGATAATAAACCCTACTTATTCTATTATTGTTGTTGTTGTTGTTGCTCACATTGTACCACCGCTTTTATCACAATAATAATAATAATTATTATTATTATTAGCTTTTTCATTAGTGCCCGATAGTTTAAAATACGGTTTAAATAATTTAGGCTATCATTGCCTCATTCTTCTAACATTTGGATGTTATCCTGTGTAGTGGAGTGAGTGTCAAAACATCCTAGAACTTGAACGTGCATTCCTCTCTCCACCTCATTGACGTGCACGTTCCCCTATCTTTCAAAGGTTAATTAACATACCAGATTTATGTTCTCCTGTGCTGAGACGAGGGGGAGCCTTCTCGTTAGGGCGCCTCAAACTAGCACACGAAAAAGGAGAGACAGCGTTCTCGAATTCTCACACTTCCTCTGGCTTTGCACCTCAGGAGACTGAATGCGCACGGTGCCGTGGCCCTCGCCTGGGTTTAAATCATTGCGGATGGTTATTTATGCCGAGTTGCCCTTCGCGCTGACCACCAACAGAGTGCGGGAAGGCAACGCTGAAAGCCCTGGATCATGGTCAAGGTGTCGGCCGTTCCCAAAAGTCAGCAATCGATTTGTCACATGTAGATCTGATGAAGACTTGAGCCCTTTTTGCGTTATCTATTACAGTAAAGTTAATCGCATCATTTCCGTTATTCTTTTCTGTATCTGAGGAGGGAAAAGCCACAATGCCTGTATTGATGAAAAGGTTTTGGTTTTCTGGTATGTTCACCTTCAAGTAATGTACAGAAAGCATGATTTACGCACGCCCATACATTTCTTTGAACTTAATTATTAGCAACTGTCAGAGATGTAAACTATACAAACTATGCCGTATCAGTAGCCGCTCTATCCTTCTCCCTTTGTTTGGTTAAGGTTTCTTGACTCCAGCGTTAAGTGGCTTACTGAAGATTGGGTTTGCATTGGTCATGTCAACACTTTCAACAGCATTTAGACGGGCCTTCTTAAGAGGAGCTTGGCGGCAGGGAAATATTGTGCAGTCAAAATCAATTGCAAATATCAGACCCAAAAATTGATGTCCTCACGTGCACAGCAATTTAAACAGAAAGCTAGGCCTGAGCGCCACTCAGCAACAGAGTACTACATGTGCGAAGAAAAATGGACATGCCTTCAACGTGGTTTAGAAAAAAAAGACAGTCAGAACAAGTGAGCATAATTTTCGAATGAAAATATTTTTTTGCGGTTTGGATAAACTCTGTCGGGATCAAATGACTGTGATGACTTGGCTACAAAACAATAAGCAGTTAGTAACATTAAAATCTGACAGTAGGGGCTACTTCCTTTCATATTTATAATGGAAGTAAATACTTGCCTCGGTTATTATCTTATGCCACTCTATATGCCCTTATGTCATACAGTACAAGAACCTACCACACAGACCCGGTTCCGAAGCATCATATTTTATTTTAGCACTATAGCTGTTTATTTTATCAATTATGTCTAATTTTAACGGTAAGATTTGGCCTACATCAATTTAGTCTGAATATAATTATTATCTCTCGATTTCATTTTCAAGTTAGGCTATATCGCACTTATCAACTGAAAGTAGCCCAACATTAACTTTTCTATTCTAGAGATCTGCGGCCCTGTTTTTGCTAGACATATTTGAATAAGTGGGCCCAGAGTAAACAACTCCAATTATTTTATTAATTCTGATATGTTGACCGAAAGGGCATTATTACGCTTCTGATAATATATCCTCCTTATTCAATGTAGTGAAAGGCCAATACCTCTGTACAGAATCAAACTGATTAGAGCATGCTGGTTACAGAACATAGTAGGCAAAAGGCTACCATTTTACCAATGCATTTTGGCTATTATAATAGCTGTATGCTTGTGAGACAAAAGTGGATATGAACTTACCATTCTGTAAAACAATTCGATACAAATCTGGATAACAAGCCTCTCCATATGGCGAAGAGGGCGACGTTCAAGCCCCTGCCGGTACATGTCATGTCAAACAGCAACACCAATAGGAAGGCTTGCTTTAGAGACGTCAAAATCTGATTGGAGGGTTGTAGCTCGCCGTTGAGAAAAGTTTTGAAAGTCCGTCCCATGAAAAGTGGACTGAAATGTAAGGCTGTTCTCCTTGCCACCAGGAAACAGAAGGAGAATTTTCCCCTATCGTAACTATTGCTTTCGCACGAAGCATATCTTTCACTCGATTGGACATCGGAGACTAGCGAAACTGGACTCGACCCCAGTCAGGCGTTCTAATTCCGAGATTTGTGTAATTACGGGAGGACTCAGCGCAATGGGTAAGTAGGATGGCTCAGCATGCGTTCTGTTGTTTAAAAACTAAATTCAGAGCAGGTATTAGTCAGATCATCTTTGGATCCACAGTCAGATCCAAATTGAGATGTAACCCATATGCATTAATGCAAGAAGTCACACTTAGCTCTTGTCGTGTAATCACCAGTCGATGTGTCGTAAATCAACCTAGAATATTTTTTCTGGAGCCACGATTGCGGTAAAGAGTTTGTATAGGGTAATTCTATAATCCCACACGATGTATAATTCAGCAGTCTCAATCAATTTGGCAGCTGACGAATATTGTAAAATTCAACCTCTTTCCATCGCTATCATTTTGGTGAGTGACGTCTTTCTATAAGCCATATGATCCATAGGCTATTGATGGACAACGTAGGGTGAATGGTAAGTATTAAACAAAACCCTACAACAGGCCCTTCCGTCTATTCAGACGTTATCACATTTCTCCTCTCTCTATGTGTCCGATCCTCCAGAGCCAGCCTTCGGGGAGGTGAACCAGCTTGGCGGTGTATTTGTCAACGGAAGACCGCTACCCAACGCTATCCGGCTGAGGATCGTAGAACTTGCCCAGCTGGGTATCAGGCCTTGTGATATCAGCAGACAGCTCCGTGTCTCCCATGGCTGTGTTAGCAAGATCCTTGCCCGGTATAATGAGACCGGCTCCATCCTTCCCGGAGCCATTGGAGGCAGCAAACCGAGGGTCACCACACCAACTGTCGTCAAGCATATTCGGACTTATAAGCAAAGAGATCCGGGCATTTTTGCCTGGGAGATTCGGGACAGACTTTTGGCTGATGGGGTGTGTGATAAATTCAACCTCCCATCGGTGAGCTCCATCAGTCGGATTCTCCGTAACAAAATAGGAAACTTATCTCAACAAAGTCAGTATGAGACAAGTAAACAAACGGCGCATCCCCAACCACAGCCGACTTTATCATACAATCACATTTATTCCTATCCAACTCCCATCGCAGCCACTGGGACAAAAGTACCAACACCCCCAGGAATGCCAACCCTACCAGGACACATGGCAATGCACAGGATATGGCCCTCATCTCATTCTGTCACAGATATACTTGGCATTCGGTCCATAACGGAACAACAGAGTAAGCATTATTTACCTGTCTATCTGTAATATAAAAGGCCTCTGTTCACTTATTAGCTGCAAGGGCAGGCAATACAGGGATGGCATATGTGTGTGTATGGATGTACTTGTGTTTGTTAAGAGAGGCAGTAGTGTTGATGGCATTCTATATATTTTGCTCCATATGGTTTCTACATGATAGGCCTAGAGAGTACACAATAGAACATTGTCGCACACGTCAAATTCAAAGCACTATTAAAATTGGTCGAAAAGCAAATCTGTAGGAACAGCCCCTGAAAACGAGCATTTATTTCGCCGTGTGTTGCCCTCTTGAAACCCAAACGCTAGTGCCTTTACTGTAGTTTGGTCTGTTGCATTAAAACATATGGTTCGGGGCTCGCAGTGATAATTAAGGAGCGGATGTGGGATATTAGTTGGATAACGAAGGGTCGGCTCAGCGAGAGGAGATGAACTGAAATCAAAATGAGGTGTTCAAAGCCTTGCTTCTAAGCCAGGCGTATTCAGCTTTGCTTCCCTTAGAAATGAAGTAGCCTAGGTTTCACACGCTTGTGACTCCAGACAGCCATGTTTGAAAGGCAGCGAAAACAGAGACGTTATACTCATTACTTTTCTCTATGAGCCCTCGTGAATCATGTAGCCATGGTCTGAGAAAAAGGATACAAATCTGTGTGCCTTTGCAAAGCGTCGAGTAGGCCTATGCTACAATGATGCAACTTAGATTTCGGGATCCGCTCAAACTGATTATCAATGTTTATTGCTACTGGTCTTCTTTCTATATTGTATTTGTTTGTTTTATGTCTGTATAGTCGTTAGGCTATGTTTGGGCATTTCGCTTGCACTCCCTGCCTGATTTCGCTATGCACTAACATGCTTGTTTCTATAGACAGGGAGGCCGCAGTCATTCCATGTTTCAACTTAACACAATCTAAACAACATCAGTTCAGGCCTCTTTTTTTAAAGCCACAGAGAGATTCGCACAGAATACGAAATCTTAGCGGGGAACATTTTCTGAGAAGGTCTTTATAAACAATTCATGCATTTCTAAATTATTAACAGATGTCTGCAGCAGGTTTTGAAAGCCGAAATAAAGTACAATGCAAGCTAAACTCGATGGCGCGAGGCCTTACAAGGCTGCAATGATTTTACCATTTCTCTCGTACTTTTTAAAAAGGAATAAACGATTTTTAATAGAAATGACGACTGAATTGGACAATTCGACATAAGTACAATAGACAGGATAACAACAACACGCAATTACGCAATTAACCCAGTATGTTCCTTAAACTGATCGAAGTCGTTTAATGCTAGGATAGCCCAAGGTGGTCAGCTCTTTGAAATCTCTCTCTCTCCCTCTCTCTCTCTCTCTCACTCTCTCTCTCTCTCTCTCTCACACACACACACACACACACACACACACACACACACACACACACACACACACAC
>JASCQY010000036.1:3780219-3790362 GCA_030264315.1 Sardinella tawilis
TACAGGACCCCTGCTTTCCCCATCAGGCCTATGTACAGTATACTAATGGTGAGAGGGAGAGAAACTGACGGGTGATTTGTAGTAAAGGATCTCTCCATTCCTCAGGGTGAACCAGCGCCGCTTCCAGGCCTTCACCTGGCTGCCCATCTTCAGCAGGTAGCCCGACTTCTCCAGCATCTCCTAAATGAACATAAATATTAAGTTTAGGAGACCCTGCTTGTGTATGTGTGTGTGTGTGTGTGTGCGTGTGCGTGTGTGCGTGTGTGCGTGTGTGTGTGTGTGTGTCCACACAAGCATACATGCATATGAAAACACGAGTTTACATAAATATCAAATTTAACACTCAGAGGTCCGGGGCCTTTCAGGCACTTTGAGGCAGTCTGATACACTTTGACATTTTTAAATATTTCATCTAACTTAAGATCTAAGACTCTGCTTGTGTGTGTATGTGTGTGTGTGTGTGTGCACAAGCCAAGCGTACGTGCATATGCAAACATCCAAAAATGTTGATGTGTTTTCATCACGTAACTTGTGTTTATGGATGAGAATTTAATGATAGAAGCCCTTACACTAGGGCTACACTGGACGCGTTAGAGAAGTGTTAAGTAAAGCCGTTTCAAAACACATTTAGAAGACTGTTTTTTAGTTTGTTTGTTTGTTTGTTTTAACGTTCGCTGTGCTGACGTCTGGTGTAGCCAGTTCAACTGATTAACACATTAGTAATACATTTGGTGCAGACTCATTGTTAAAATACAGGGAATACAACAAAGTCATTTTAAGAATGGATTTCTTATATAGCCTTGGGCTAGGTTTCCCAAAACAATCTTAGTGCTAAGATGATCTTAAGGTATAGCAAATAACATACGTTAAGACCATCTTAGCATGAAGATTGTTTTGGGAAACCCAGTCTTATGTAGTTAAAAATCATAAGTTAGTATTTTGTTGTTATGTGTTTATTTTTGCTTTGTCAGTCATACCGGCCCAGTGCTTTCACAGGAGTAGGAGGAGGTGCGCTGCACTTTGTGTTCGGGCTCCAGGTAGTTACTGTCCAGAGAACAGGCATCTGGCGGGATGGCATAGTCACTCTCTGAGCTGATTGAAGAAACCGACACCCCTACACACACACACACACACACACACACACACACATATATTTGTTAGACACAATCCCACACAACCACATTTATGCACACACTCATCCACACCAAAACACATAAACACACATACACACACACACACACATATTTGTGAGATACAGTCCCACATAACCACATGTACTGTATGCACACACTCATCCACACCAAAACACATTAACACACACATACACACACACACACACACACACACACACACATATTTGTGAGATACAGTCCCACATAACCACATGTATGCACTCATCCACACCAAAACACACACACACGCAGAGAGAAGTGGAACAGCACTCAAAACCGCCAAAGGCTTCATCGTGGAAACATTGTGGAAACTCCTGACAGTGTATAACGTCATGTCAAGTTTTCCATAGGAATATCCATGACCCCTGACACAAACTCCTGCAAAGGCATTTTCCAGCACCTTTTCACTTAGCCAAAGCCTCTGTGAAAACACTTTTCAAGACTGACATTCAGTGCCTGAGCTCGCAACCCCCCACACCATGACCTTAGCACTGCTCGTGGGGACTGCAGAAACAACACTCCACAGCACATGCAAGGATTCATAATTACAATGCTGTGGGTCCCCAAGTATTGGCAAGGAGTACCACTAAGCTCCTTCTCCTGCACTTCCTGTAACTACACTATGGCAGGTTCACCCTCCTGCCGTCCCCTGTTACTAACTTGTAGCTATATTGTGCAATGTACTGTAGTTTGATTGTTACTGTTACTGATTGTTACTCTTTTGTAAGTCGCACAGGATAAATCCGTCTGCTAAATAAATAAATGTACATTTTTGGTGCAGGAAGGTGGTAGCTCAGTTCCATTGTAAATGAAGAGAAGACAAGTGTGTACATGATTCCCCATAATAAACTATTACACAACAACACACTCATGCCATGACAATGAAACCACAAGCCAGGATGGTCATAATGGCCACCATTATGGCATCATCTTTATAATTAATTTCATAATTATTAATATTATTATTAACGTTTCAGCATGCCCTATGCCATACTACCTGAGCTACCCCCCCACCCCCACCCATACACACACACACACACATACACACACACGAAATGTGCTCACACACAGTGGGTCGTGTTTGAGACGCTGGATGCCCTCACCTCTCTTGAGGGCACGAGGGCTGCTGGGGGTGCTGCCCTTGCGGTCGGGCCCCAGCGCGGAGCTCCGCAAGGAGCCCAAAGAGCTGGTGTCATCCTCAGAGCCCGAGTCCTCCTCCACCAGCGGCGAACTACTGATCTGTGTGGCTTTCTGCCCAGAAGAATCAACAAGAGTGAGGCTGGGTTGTTTTCTTCTTTAGGGGTCGGTGTTAGAATCACATATATATATCGTACAATTGTAATTTTCTGAATAAAATCGATAAAAATTGTTAAAAGAAAAGAATCAACAAGAGTAATCATTAGACATGCAAGACAGACAAACATGGACAGGATGACAAATACAGGAAAGACTGAGGAATGTTTGAAGTGATTGCAATGTCATCCTTACCCCTTTAAGAGTGGTGTAGACAGGAATGCTGATGTTCTTACACATTAGGTGAGTGAACGGACCAGCTGAGGGATACTGGGATAGGCTGGACACTGTAAAACACACACACACACACACACACACATATATATAAAATGTATACTATTTAAATCATTCACATAGAATTCTCCAGATTATGAGAAGCACATACTGTTATCTCAATAGATTACCTGCACCCTTGGCACTGGGACTGGCTTCAGACACTCTCATACCAGACTTGGCCACAGCATAGATACGACTCTCCTGCAAAACACATATCTCATTTTCATAAACTCCAACATTTTTATGACTAGTATTAGAAACATTAATCATTTTCATTATCATTAATCACTGATTATTTAATTTGTCATACATATTTAACACTGATCTCAGTCTATCTATATTTTCTCTCTCTCCCTCTCTCTCTCTCTCTCTCTCTCTTTCTCTCTCTCCCCTCCTATGCCTCCATTCCTCTCACCCAGGCAGGGAAGCGGTGTAACGGTGGAGTTGGGGGCTTCACTGCATCTGGATCCAGGCACTCCTTCACCAGCCCCATGGACACCGACGCCCCAGCGCATTGCTGCGGCACCTCAGCTTGTGCCTGGGCCTCCTCCTCCTCCTCCACGCCCTCCATGCCATCATCGATGTCCGTCTCCTCCACCTGCGGGGTCGTTGCTGCTGCGGACCCCGGCGACAGGCTCCGGGCCAGCAGCGGCAGGCCGGCGCAGCCGAGGTCGATGCTGACGTTGATGTGGTGGAAGCGCTCCAGGCCCGGCTGTGGCTGGCTCTGGTGCTTCTTCAGCAGCTGGATGCTGTCGCGCGGGCTCAGTGGCGTGCGCACCTTGGGCAGGGTCATGCTGGTGCCCACTGGCAGGGAGAAGCAGGGTGCCACGGGCAAGCGGGGGGCGCAGGCGAGGGCGGTGGCTGCCGGGACTTCCACGGTGGGCAGCAGAAGCAAAGTGGTCTGCGGGTTCTCGTAAGCGGAGGAGGAGGAGGAGGATGAGGAGGAAGAGGTGGAGGAGGAAGAGCGGAGTCGCTGCAGACGGAACTTGCTGTTGAGCTCGTCCGACGAGTGGTCCCGGCTGGGGGGGTCTGACGCTGTGGCGGTGCCGGGTGGGACGCTCAGGCCTCCTGTTATCACCCCTCTGCCTCGGCCCTGAGTGCCACCCTCCGCCATCTTGGACACAGACATCTTGTCAACAGAGGATGAGCTGTCCGTCACCTCCAAAGCTTTCTTCTTCGCTTCTAACACAAAAGGCAACAGGACGTGGACAGAGGTTAGCAATTTTCTTCTGATTCTGTTGAGATACAAATGCCTTATGCAATAAAACTTGTAACTTTAAGCACAGTATTATCCTTTCACAGTCTAGTAGTGAGAGGCTTTATGAAGTCATTCCCTCTGCGCTAATCTAACAGAAATGCAATAATTCCAAAAATGTGACGAATTCCGCTGCCCCTCAATAAACCAGCCTTTAGCTCTGGACCCTCAAAAAAAATGAACAGATATGAATAGTCTTTATGA
Organism: Sardinella tawilis; assembly: GCA_030264315.1. Classification (NCBI taxonomy): domain Eukaryota; kingdom Metazoa; phylum Chordata; class Actinopteri; order Clupeiformes; family Clupeidae; genus Sardinella; species Sardinella tawilis. Next base: position 3,784,420 of record JASCQY010000036.1, read on the forward strand.
TTGGCTGATTCATGGCGGTTACATTAAGTCTTTGAGGCTTGAGGGTCCAGTGCTAAGGGTTAGGGTGGAGGTGCATTGGGATTCAGTCATTGTTGCATCTCTGTTAGACATGGCCAGTGTGGGAGGTGGGAGGTGCGAGGGGAGAGTGGAGGGTGGAGGATGTGGTTGGCCACCTGCGCCGGAGGCTCCTAATGGGGCGTGCCTCCAGCCGTCCTCCAGAGCGGGCGGGGTGCCAGGGCAGCTGGGCGGGTAGAGAGGACTGGAGGGCACCAGGTGGGCATCAAGGCTGGGAGACAACGGAGATAAGGGGGCCGTGGGAGAGTAGGGACCCTCCTGGAGCACTTTAGAAAACAATGACACCACAGGGAAGTAAATCAGTGGCAAAAAGAACAGGCCATGATCTAGAGGGCAATACTGTATGCATGTTTACACATAGACAATTGGATTTTTTATTTGCTGTTTCCTTCAGAACTTTGTATGACAGCCATGGCTCTGAAACTCTGAAAGTGAATGAACGCATACTCCCGAGAGAGTGAGAAAGAGAAAGAGAGAGAAAAGGAGAGAGCAAAAGTGATAAGAAAAGCATGGCGTCTCATCGACCTACCCTGCAGTTTGTCCTGGAGGTTGAGGATCTGTTCGGCCTGCTTGATGTTTGCCAACTTCAGCTGTTGGTTCTCCATCTCCATCTGCACGTAGGTTTCATTACACATGACATGACACATTGGCATTTGAAATGTTACACTTTAGGCCCAGTTCAGCTAGCAGGCACACAGCCGTATAGGCCACTCAGAATGCTCAAAATTTATTTATTTTTTAAAAAATGTAATAAAAAAAAATAATTTTATTTGAGTCTCTCCTTATTGAATAGCAGTGCACCTACCGTACAGCTCACAGTTGTAATAAGTTTGGTGAAAGTGGGTTTACTCGTGAGCAACCAAATGTAATTGTGTGGGTATAGGCTACAGAGCTTACCTCTCGTAACTTGAAAGTGACCCAGTCTTTAATTTTGGAGGCCTTTTCTTCAATAATCTTCGCCTCCTGGGCCCGGAGTAAATTCTGCAGGAGAAAAGAAATGTTTTGTGGGTTTCCAGTGGTCAGTAACCTGTTCAATTGTTTACTTCTGTTTGTTTCCTCTACTCTAAGTACCTGCTTCTCCAGCTGTGCCTCCAGCTGCTTGATCACTCCATCTCTCTCCTGCACCTGATTGGTTAGCTCCTGAAGCCTCAGGCACAGGGAGTTCTCTGATTCGCTGGGCTGCACATTTGCTGATTTCAATTTCTCTTCCATCAAGTGTACCTACAGTAGATCGTAGTGAAAAAGACTCAGTCATTTCATGCGTTTTGTTTTCTTAACATCCAAAGTCAAAACAACAAATTATGCTTGTTTGTTTGGGTGAGGGAGCATGCTTGTGTTTGTAAAGCATGCTTGTCTCTATGAGGCATCCTTGTGTCTGTGAGGCATGCTTGTGTGTGTGAAGCATGTTTGTCTCTGCGAAGCATGCTTGTGTCTGTGAAGCAGGTTTGTGTCTGAGAGGCATGTTTGTGTCTGTGAAGCACGTATGTGTCTGTGAGGCATGTTTGTGTCTATCAGGCATGCTTGTGTGTGTGAAGCACGTATGTGTCTGTGAGGCATGTTTGTCTCTGTGAGGCATGTTTGTGTCTGTGAGGCATGTTTGTCTCTATGAGGCATGCTCATGTGTGTGTGTGTCTTATGCACATACTGTATGCGTACCTGTTTCTCTGCAGTCTCTGCTCGCTGGTCCGACTCGGTCACTCTTTGCTCCAGTTCCTGCATCTGTCCAGGAAAAAAGTCCAGGAATTTGCGTTACTTTTGAGTTACTCAAAGTGTTCAGGAAGTCAATTACAGTTACAGCATATGATGATGTCCAAAACATTGTAAACATCACCCTGATATCTCAGCTTTTGGTTTGCATTTTCACTGTTACAGGGAACACTGTGGTACCATCCAAAGTCTGTGGTTGAAATTTACACACTGACACAATCATCAAGACTGAAAAAAGGGTATCTATTGTGAGACAGACACAAAGCAATTCACCTCTTGCGGGATATCAACATCATATCAGTCCATGCCATGCTGTGCTACCCCGAGACTGCGTTTCTGTCAGACCCACGGATCACGTTATCCAGGTGATCACAGACAGGTGAGCAAGCCCATGGCTCAGACAGGTGAGAGCAGAGGCGCTGCATCAGCAGACACACACACACACACACATACACACACACACACACACACACACACACACACACACACACACACACACGGGACGAGCCCCAGGAATGCCAGGCATCCAGTAGCTGCTATCAGAGGAGCCAGGCCACGGCCTTATCACACTCCCCTGGCTGCCTGCTCTTATCGCAGTCCCCTCCTGCTATCTGTGTAAACTCACTATCAGCCCCGTCTCCTCTATCAGCTGCTGAAAGATTGAGATACCCCACGTCTGGAAGAGTGTGTGTGTGTGTGTGTGAGACAGAGAGAGAGAGAGAGAGAGAGAGAGAGAGAGAGAATAGGGAGGGAGCAGAATTATCTCTGACCTGGATGATCTGGGAGTCACCTGATAGCCCACAAAAGAAGAAAAAAATGAAAAACCCACTAACTTCACTCTCAGCAGAAGACCAAAAGGCCTCCAAACCTCTACAGTAAACGCCCTCACGGATTCTGTGTGTGGGTACATTTATACATTTCATACTGATTGCAGGTCATATACCATTCTCTCCCCCTGCTCTCTCTCTCTCTCTCTCTCTCTCTCTCTCTCTTTCTTACACACACACACACAAAGCTTCTTCATGTCTGTTTAGAAACAACAATCACCAATACTGTGTAAAAGAAACAAACAACAGTCTAACATCACCAGCTGTTTCTTTCTTCTCAAAGCCTTTCAAATAGTGATTAGGGCCATCCATCCATTCACTGCACAACATTCCCTCCTCCAGAAAATCCAGTGAACTTTTATCCCCTTCTCCTTAATTAGACCATTAGGCTCAAACGATCTCCAATTATCTGGAATCGCCACTAATCCCGGGACTTTCCTTTGCCTCTCACGCACCATAACTTTTAATGTTTTTGTCGTGATTACTTTATTAGTCGTGCCATTAAACATTTACCTTCATAAAAAAGGCATAGACCAGAAACCTTGCAGATTTGTGGATATGCATCTGTTTTCAGGGGGAAATGACAAAGGAAAACTTTCGACACTTAAGTAAGTGGCAAAAACAACACGGGTGAAAAATATACAGAGAGGGACTGGGAAAGACTCTTGCTGTCTCGCAAATCTTACTGGGGGATTGTCACTGTATGGCAGACATCCACATTTCTCACACAGACACACAGACACACACACACACACACACACACACACACACACACACATACACACACACACACACATGCGTGCGTACACGCAAACAGGCAGAAACCAAAGTGGGTCAATGTGTAAAACACTCCTCACTTGGCCTGAAAAAAGAGACGTTTGAAAGAAGTGTGAGGCAATCTTTCCAAGAAGCAATAACCTGAGTGGATGGCTCTCAACTCTGCCTCAGTATTCACTCAAACAGTGAGTGTGTGTGTGTGTGTGTGTGTGTGTGTGTGTGCGTGTGTGCATATAATTGTGTAATTGTGTGTATGCATGTGGGCATTTGCATGAGTATGTGTGTGCAAAATAGTGTGCTTGTGCATATGTGTGTGTGTGTGTGTGTGTGTGTATATGTGTGTAGCCTTTTTCCATGTCTCCATGTCTGCATCTCTGTCTGTGTCTGTCTGTCAGTGTGTCTGCCTGCCCGTCTGACAAATAGACTCTGATTAGCACACGTGATGACTGTGGGCTTCTTTTTTCCCTGATCTTGCACTACCTACTGAGTGACTGCAGGGTCATTTCTCCTTTGCCACATTTCAGAGAGAAAACATGATGCATCTTGCACAATTTTCATGTTTGGTTGTGTTTGTTTTTAACCTCACAGAGTGCATGGAGCGAATGAAAAACAATCCAGCAGCCTTAACAACTTCCAAAAAGTGCTGCATAACCTCTACATGCAAACAACAAACAGTTCAAAGGGCAAAAACAAAGCGAATCATATCTTCACTTTGAGGAAGGATAATATCCACCACTTCCCAGACAATCAAAAGCAGACAAACCCGATAGTGACTCTAGATTAAGGAGGCTGAGAAAGAGATACGCATTAGTCCGATGCACACACACAATGGCTCGCAGCAGTGTATTAACTCCGCCACAGAGACACACACACACACACACACAATTTCACACAGGTCAGTGACTTCCCATCTGACTCCCAGGCCAGGCCCAGGGCCAAGTTCGACCGTTAGCTGTTCTGAATGAATGAGCCACTGAGGGGGAGTAAAAAAGGCAGACAAGAGAGAAAGTGTGTGTGTGTGTTTTATTTGTGTGTGTGTATGTGTGTGTGTGTATGCGTGTGTGTGTGTGTGTGCGTGTGTGTGTGTGTGAGAGAGAGAGAGAGAGAGAAAAATCAGAACTTTACTAAAGTGTGGATGTGTAAAACAGTCTCTCCATCAGGAGCTGTCTGGTAGAGTTCAGATGAAGCAATTATAATCACAACACTGTGTGAGGAATTCTCACGCACTCTGGACTGTTTCAAGTGTAACAACACATTTTACAAGTCATTTTTAACTACATAAGTTTATAGCGAGAATAACAACAACAAAAACTACTAGACACAGGACAGGCTTTATAAGAATGACTTCACTTCACTTTACCCAAAACATTTTTAGTATCCCATTGCACTTTCTCACACAGAGCATCATAGAATATTTTCTTGCCTTAGCTACAAGTTAGCTGTGACAAAATTGCTCTTTTTCCAGTGTCTGGCTGGTGCACGGGACAGAGAGAAGTGCCATGTGTCTAAAGATATGTCACATAGCCATAAATGTTACAATTAAGTTAAGTCATTGGTTGAAGTAGCTCTCAAAAAGGCAAGCCATCTAGGGGAAACCATTTAGTTGCTTTCTACCCAGTATCAACTTCTGGCAATCCCAAAAATACTCACAAGTAATCAATCACAAGCTGAACAAAACCTGCAACCTTGAGCCAACGACATTAAAAGAGCATTAAAAACTGTTCAAACCGCAGTTTTGATTAAAAATTGCGAAATTGTGGCTGTCAGCCCTAACTCACTAGGCCACTCACTAGGCTACTGACTACATATTTCTCTGGTGTACAATACCACCATCTGAACCCTGTGAAGCTCATGGCCGTTGTGTGATTGCTTTGTGTGATATTGCACACAGTGCCCACTGAGCACACCAGGGCTGTGAGCGTTCGGTGGGAAGCCACAGAGGTCATTCGGATGGTCGCGCAGTCGGCACTATAGGCCGACAGAGAAACACACACAAGCTCTTCACAAGCACAACTAATAGACAGATGAAAGGGACTCACTCAAGCATATGTTTAGGATTAAGGGGCCAAATCCCGCTTCTATTGAAAGGAGCACACAGTGTTACACTCCCCCCCCCCCCTTTTTAAATGTTTTCTTCATAGACTTCCTCTTCCTCTTGCCTTCCTCACGTATACACTTACATATTTACATATCAAACGGAAACCGTGTTGTGCTGGAATTCGAGCCACCACAGAGAGGGCACAGATGTGTGGAGTGGAGTGAATCTTAGTCTTCCCACAGCCAAAATGGAAGTCAGTTCTCAGCTAAGTGAGCACCCAACACCTCTGGACTTCTCAACCGCTCCAATCATTCAATGCATAATTACTTTTTCACCACCTTGCCCAGCGCCCCATAGCCTACCTTTTAGTTATCCGTACGCAGTTGCTTGACCGGATGTTCCACCCCTTTTCGTTGCCACAGTAGCGACCCCAGGAATAAGGTGTATAGACCATTTCAGGTTCTAATTCCATAGCTGGACAAAACAATGCTTGAACATTCTATCTTGGTCCCCAACTAC
>JASCQY010000036.1:3890925-3911030 GCA_030264315.1 Sardinella tawilis
AGTCAACTGAGGTCAAGCAAGCGATGTATTAAGATTACACAATAGGTCATTGCTGATGTGCAATGACAAACGGACCAGAGCAAAGTGTGCTGAATGAAATCATATTACAGGAAAAGTGCTGACCCTGCGTTGGAGTGGATTGACCCCGGAGGCCCACATCATTTTGACACACAGGCACAACAAACAGATGGCATTTAAAAGGGCAGGCTTACGGTAAGGTCATTAGGGAAATTCTATTTAGTGGTTAATTTGCCATCTTCTGCTGACAAGGGCCTTGAATTCTATGATCTCAATCAATGGTGACACAGGTCTGACTGGTAGGATTTCGGTTTTGTCTCGCACATGACGGTTGTGCAGGTTGTGGATACAAGTCAGCGTGTTTAGACATAACTACAGCCATACAGGCAATGGTGTCTTGACAGTCTGTGTGTTGCGTGTGAAATCAACTTCTCCCAATGGTATACTACTGCAAAAAAAGCTGGACAAAATGAAACAAATCCCTTAAGTATACGGCCATGCCAAGACTCATTCTGTGTTATTAAATTCTTAATCATGCCTTTGCGTGAGCCTCTGTCTCTCTGTCAGATGCGTTAGTGAATTGTGCGTCAGGGTATTAAGGCTTTTCTTGTTCGCCCGGCGGTGTGGTGGACTGGAGTCCGAATGAGTCTCCTGTCTTGGCAACTGGAGAGGGTATGAGGCCTGGCCGGCCCAGGGCTTAGAACCCCTCTGGCCTGCCCAACATGTGGGTCATGTCCACGAGATTAGGAATTGCTAGGGGCTTAAGAAGGGCTTGCTTCAGAGTCATGGCTGTGCCAAGCTCCATAATGTCCCGAAACACATGGATGGCAGAACTCTAGGATTTATGTAACAATCACGTATTTATTGTCGAGAGTCAGGTCAATAGGAAACTCCTCTCGATAATCCATAATGTGCACTGCATGGAATATCCCAAGAACTTGATAAAAATAGTTTTAAGAGTGTATGTGTATGTGTCCGTGTGTGTCTGTGTGCGCACTCAGGCATACATGGGTGTGCTTGTGTGTTCCCTAGTAGAATATAAATATAGTATGTATATGTGCATGATAGGTGTGTGTGTGCATTTGAGAGGAGCTTTCTATCTAACATTACTGAGATCACATTAAATATTGTTTTCACTGAGAACTCAACTCATGAACTCTAGTGATGCTCTACTTACTGAGAGCTAGTACTGTATAATATCAGCAGGCCAGAACTTTTACCGTTTTTGCAACAAATGGCAACACACTGTTTTGAATACTAAAAAAATCTCATATAAACATAACCTCTATTGGACTTTTATGACGAAAATAGAATAATCTGTACTGGCCTGCACAATTTTAACTGGCGCCTGCTATATTTTGCCAAACATCCTGACAAGCACACGGGCACCTGCAGATAGTACATTCTGTTAAAACGAACGCCACTGCAAAGGATAGCTCGTGGTACGCAGTGACCTTTCCATCCCTATCGCACTCTCACTGACTGTCCCAGACGACAACTCTGTTCACATCACAGTGCTCGTGCTGGGCTTGCGGCCGGGCGCTGACAGCAGTGCTGAAGACGCACAGAAAAGAATCACTTTAACTCCCGTGCTTTGTTTTGGGTATGCAATCGTGTCTTGCTTCTCCATTGTATTTGAAGCCTGTAAACGATTGGTTGCCAGCGGGGAGATCCTTATAGGGTACTTGGACGGCCCCTCCGGTCGGTTGTTATGTAGCTTGAGGGGTGCACACTGCACACATGACTGGAGCGCTCAAGTTCCTGCGAGCCCGTTTGCCAACCGACCTGGTGGCTTCACAAGGGATCAGCAAAAGAGGAAAATACGAAAATAATTTTGGCAATAGTGTACACAGATATAATCTTCCCCGCCAGATTTTGGGCTATATGTGAGAGCAGGCCTCGGCGGACGTGGGAGACCACAGACGCCGCAGCATCAACGCACCGGCCGGAGAAGGATCAAATGATTCAAAGTATCAAATGATTCAATGCGTCACGGCACCTCATGAGGCAGTGGCCAGTTCATACTCGTCGGACGATGCCCCCAAAACGTTTGTCCTTTAAAAGCTATTTAAGGGGTATGTTTACAGAAGCTTTGTAAAATTACAAGGCTCGGGTACATTGCGCTGAACTAGCCGGTCGGTAGCAATCACATATTCTGGCCCGTGAAGATCTCTCCCAACTGCAAAAATCTCTGCTGTCAGTGGAAAATAAATATTTATAAATACGCACAGTGAGTGACACATCATTTGAAGAAGTGGGACAGCTTAGTTGGGAGCCGTGACACATCAAACACGACAAAAGGACAGGTTTTTGTCAGACTAAAATAACGTTCATTCAGTGGCAATAATGCATCCACATAAAGGCAAGGTATGTCTCATCCCTACAGTTTGTAACTCAGTCTTAAAGGCAACACATAAACCTCATTGTAGCACTGAATTGTTTGCGACATGATTGTTTTGGTATAATACTGAACATCCGGCATCCGGCATAAACTGCTGTGAACATAGTTACAGTGCTTACCGTCAATCTGTCCTTTCCCGGTAAAGATGTATTCTCACACAAAAACAAAGAAAGCGTAGCCTATTCAATGTTTAAAGCAGAAAAAAATGAAAATGTCCAAGCTTTCCGCAGATTTTCGGCCACTGACGCTTTGGTCAGACTCTCTTCCCCGTCTCTCTACCTCTCTCGCTTTCTCTGTGCCATCCAATGAAAATTGACACATTTTGACTTCACTGCAGCAGTTCGCAGCACATGCTCGGGCTCCTCAGATCTCGCTGGCGCTTAACTATTTCGTGACCAGTGGATTTCCTAGCACTTCAAAACCCCTTTCTGAGGGTGATTTCCAAACAAAACCTTTCATAGTTAATTGAATCTCATCATAGGTATTGCAACGTTGTCCCCATTACATGGTAATAAATTATTCAAAAGTGACGCACACCAAATGGTCCCATCTTTTAATTAGCTTTTTATTAATAGGTAATAAACACTCATTATAATATGCATATTACCAAGACTTAACCATAGGTCCCTCTCAAGTCAAACGTCATGTGGTGGTGTGCATAGCTAATTGGATTTATTAAAGAAATTAAGCAAAATACAGAGTCTGAAAATACAACTAAACTCTTAAACCAAGTTGTAAAAAGACTTCAGTGCATGGTCCTCAAGGAAGTAGGCTAATTCCACATGAAAACACTCATAGAAAATACCGAGTGATTAGAGGCTCCATACATGTACGTGACAAAGCCCTCAGATCAGGGGCTGAGTTCTGGACAGGGCTCACTGGGTTGCCTGGATGTCATGGCAACCTTTCAGTGGCCATACAAAGCCTCTCTGAGAGACTCCCTGCCACTCTGCATGCTGAGGTGAACCAAGGAAAGGGGGTCAAGATGAAAGAAAATGATTTGTCATCGGCCTTTGTTAGTCTTTTGGAGGAGGAAATTGTGTCCATTCATTAAAATTTGGATGGCCTCAGCAAGAGTGGCAAACTAAAAGCTGATGCAAAAGTAGGCCTACCAATGATTAACATATCTGTCAAGTTGGTGACATAATAAGTGAAAAAAAAGTCTGGAGAGACTAGATAGGCCTACTATTGTAGCACCTAGGGGAGTCAGGACATGACGTCAACAAGTTCAAAGGCCACTTCTTTCATTCTACATGTTTTTGCATAGTCAGTTTCCACTTGGAAGTGAGAGGTTACTTTAGGAGACATAAAATCAGTTACACCATAATAGTCTCTCACCTTCTCCAACGCTGATGTGTGGCTGACCTGCAGATAAATGTAAGTAATGTTATGCTTGTAAGTTGTTTTTATCTGGTGTTTTTTAACCAGCTTAATGTGTTTCAATAAGAGTTTAAATGGTTTAGGTGGCTTGACCAGCTTATGATGACCATTCTAGCTGATTTTGCTGAAGATGAGCCAGTGCATGCATAACCAATAACACATAGTGTATGACTTCAATTACAGCAACTACTACATTATGATCATCCATAAACCAATGCCTTAATCTCCTGTTTGGATGCTGACTCACACCTTTTAGAGGTCCGAGGAGACTATTCAGAGGTGTTTTGTGTCGTCATCTTTCCGTTTACCACCTGCCACCTAACAAATATTTCATGGCTGGTGAGTGGCATGAGCAGGGAGGGGAAGAGTGTGTATCCGGTGTCACTGGTTGACCACTCACCTGCTGGGAATGACAGTGACACCAGCACTATATATCAATCACAGAATAAGGAGAGGCCTCTGTCCCACAAGTTCTTTGGTTGTGTCTTAAAGGTGAACTATGAGATCCTGAATGATGTCACTTCTGTTGATGTTCCACATATATAATGATAGTGTTGCACACTATTTTCAAATTCACGCTACTAAATCAACTTTTCTCACTGCCTCACACCCATATCTGCATGCTCACTAACCCCCACCCCCTCCTCAAACCATTTTGCTGGTGTTTGGCTGAAATGTGGTTCATTATTTTTTGGTGCACAGCCTGTGCCCTAGTGTTTGTTTGACGTTTTACAGCCCCTGTGGACTTTTTCCACAATGTATTCAGGGGGCAAGTACTGTAGCAAGCTGATCAAGGGGAGATGCCTATGATTTGAGACAAAAATGAAGTTGTGCTAAAAACCATGCAAGATCTCATAGAGCACCTTTACATTGTGAAAAAGTCCGGTCTCGGAAGACAACACAGGGGCTGTAAATGGCAAACAAACACTACAGGGACAGGCTGCGCACCAAAACATAACAAACCACATTTCAGCCAAACACCAACAAGATGGGTAGGGGAGGGGGTAGGGGTTAGTGAGTGACTATGGATGGGGGGACATGAGCAAAGTTGATTTGAAAGCATGAATTTGAGAATAGCGCCTTGTTTGGTATTTTGGTGTTTACATGGAATGTAAACAGAAGTGACATCACATAGGATCTCATAGGGCACCTTTAGACATCTAAAATATCGTTACCTCTTCTCACAAACAGACCCCTTCAAGGGTTCTGGATCCTTTTGGCTTTAAAGAGAGCACATTTGTGCTGTGTAATTTGCTTTAGACAAATACTTACTGTTTTTAATTTGTTAAAATGGATTAAGATTTTTGGGTTTGTCTCGGGGACACAATTAAATCAGTACCCTCAATCCAGAGTATTTATCACATCATGATGTTACACCCTTATAGTGGATACAATATTCACATTAAGTTCCACTTGCATGAGCATGCTTACATCAAAGTCAGACTGTGTGTAACAGTAAGCCTGTCTGCTTGCTTTTGGTCATAAATCACAGCATTCATTCTAGTTTATAACTCAATCCAATGTAAAATAATTCTCCAATTGTTCTGTTATAGCTGCTTGCAGTACTGTATGTCCATCAACTCACTATATGGCAAGGCATGTAACGTGAGCTTATGCTGCAAGACACAATTTACAGCAGGTGTTCCACTGAACAGATTCACAGGCAGTCACATGACAGGGACCCCTGACTGGGGTTCACTTGCGGTCAAACAACTTGGAGTGAACTTGGGATAACCTGCTGAGATATTATTGTGGACGGAGTATCCATTACTCTCTTCTCTGCACGGAGACCATCCTTCTGTACTCAGAACCACCATTAAGTAAGTTCATGCCAGTTGAAGTCTTTGAGGCTCAGGGCTTTAGGGGGTTGGGGGTGTGCGTTGTTATTCAGCCAGTGTGTTTTCAATTAATTAATTTTATTTTAATTAAGCAAGAGTTGCATTGTGTACAGTAGTGCCTCCCACAGGTTATAAAATCACACCAGACGCAGAGCAACCAAATATTCTTGTTTTTAATGACATCATCGAAGCAGAAGATGCATCATTTATGAAAAGGTAGAAAAGAGCACGTCTCAGTCTTTCTCAATAAGTTAAATCCATCAGCGTGCAGAGGGGACTTAGAGGAGGGTTTTTTTTCCTTTAAAAAACAAAAATAAAAATAAAAACAAAAACTGAAAAAATTGCAAGCAGAACAGAAGAGGGGGGTATTCATCCAGTCAAACAAACATACAAAAGCATCCCCCTCTTTTTTACATATTTGTCTTTCTTTTTTACATTTCGGAAAACAGGGGAAAAAAAGAACCGAAAAAACAGGGCAAAAACTGATGCGGGTGGCCCTGACGTTCTCTCAGGCCTAAATAGGCTTCATGTTTTTTTTTTCAATGTGTGTGAGTGTGTGTGTGTGTGTGAGTGTGTGTGCGTGTCTGTTTTTTTTTTTTTTTTTTTTTTCATTCATTAAATTTATTTTTTTTAAAAAATTAACTGATAAGCGTATGATTACAGCTGATAAAAAAAGAACAAGAATAATATTACAATGGCAGACATTTCATAATAATAACAACAACAATAATAACAATAATAATAATAATGGTGATTAAACAGTCCTGTACAGACAGCCGAGCCCTGTGATAGGTTAAAGCCTATAACCCGGTCAGACGATAGGTCAGTTCCTGCAAGGCTCGGGCTCAGTGACTGGCAGAGCGGACAGTGCAGGCTGGCTGGTGGTCAAACACTGTAGACGTCATCTTCCCTCAGCCGCCTCCTGTCTGAGGCCTGTAACACACACACACACACACACACACACACTTTAATTTTTTAAGGTCATACAATGTTCGGTCTGTCTAGTTCACTGCACTGGACATTATACCACAAGACAAACACAAGACAACCTATTTTTATGTGACCTCCTCGCCAAGGCTGTCTGAATGACCCTATAAGGACGGATCATAGTACTGTATGCGTGTGTTTAAATGCATGAATTTAGGTCTGACCTTGTCTCTGTGCAGTATGGTGCAGGGGTCACCTTGAGGGGTGGGGGTTTTGGGAGGGGGGTGTCAGTCGAGCTCGTGGACCTGGTCCTGCAGGGGGGGCACGGTCCTGCCTGGCTCACACACGCGCTTGGCCATGATGTCCCACTGAGTGGTGAGCGCTTTGGGTTTGGTCCCTGACAGGCGAGAGGGAGAGAAGAAACAGGGAAAGCAGCATAATATAAAGAGAGAGTGGTGAGAGGCTAGAAAGTATAAATGAACTGAATATGCAAACCCCAGTCAAGACTTAAATAGCCATTAGAAACAGGGGTTAAAAGAGTGAGGCAGAGTGTGTGTGTGTGTTGTGTGTGTGGCTTTTGTTGTGTAGTTGTGGTTGTGTGTGCGCTTGCTAAACAGCAGCACCCCTGACATAAAAATCCCCCTAGAACATAATTTCCCGTAAACTCTGAGACATCTGCCCTCTGCTGGTGTGAACCAATACTGCAAGGCTTAGGATGTAAACACAAAAGACTAGTCTAGACGCACACAGAGGCATATGATGCACACACCACACACAGTGCTACAAACGAAAGGAAAACGTGCCTCAGCAGACTCTGCAGGCAGCCCTTTGGCATGTGTAATGCTGGGCCCGTGACCACAGGCACCTTCATTGCTGGGTGGCATTTCATCAAGGGGTTTGGGAAAGAAAGCGGATTTAAAGGTCTGCATTCATTTCTCTCTCTCTCTCTCTCTCCCACTCTGTCCCTCGCTCTCTCTCTCTCTCTCCACGTCTCCTAGTTGCTCACCCTCCATGCCGTTGTGCTGCTCGTAGTTGCGTTTGCCCAGAATGGTGGGCGAGCCGTTGTTGAGGATGGGCGAGGACTTGATGGGCGTCAGGCTGCTGGTGGAGATGGTGGCTGTGCGTGGGACCTCTGGTTTCGGGGGGCACGGGTGGGCCTCTGAGACAGTTTGAAGGGGGAGATTTTAGTAGACATACAGTACTGTACAGTAAGTTAGGCCCTATTTCTACCTGCCATTTCACAGGCTTGTCACTGGTGTGAGAAACTGCAGTCGCATCACTTAAAGGAGAGGTTTGGTGTGAATCAACACATAGCCCTGTTGTTAGAAGTCACTGAATGTTGTCTGTAGCCTAAAGAAATTGATACAACATAGCCAGAGTTTGGCTGAATAGCTATTGTTAACTGAATGGGGCATAACGAAATGAAACTGGAAGTACTGTAAGTCGCTATGCCCGTTTACGTTGTATTAGATGCCTGTTCATTATTCAGCCTGTTGTATCAAATGTTTTTGTTCTTATTTCCATAGACCGCATTCGGTGACCTTGAACAACAGGGCTATGGATTGATTCATACCGAACTTTTCATTGCAGGCAATGTTACAACATTACGTTTCCAGCAACTGTATGACTCCACTTCATTCCTACATATCCAAGGTACAAAATCAAGAAACAACTTGTCATAAAAAGACTACACATACTGTATGTTAAGTAATTGTGTCTTGTGTGACTTTGTAGCTGGTGTATTTAACAGTCATTCAGTGACAAAAAGTATTAATAGAAAGGAAAGAATACCAGACACTTTAACTGTGATTAGTCCGTTTCCTTCTGCTCTTACCAAGATATCTAACCACCGACTCCAGAGGCTTCCTCACCACCGGCTTGAGAGGTTGGAGCTTTTTGGGAACATCTGGCAACCGTATCACACCTATGATTAAGACAGCAAAATAAGCAAAAGGTAAACACAAAACATGCTTTATGTGGAAACCCATTCTATGAGACAAATTTTAATTTAACACTGTGTCATAACTGCAAGTGACACGATCAAAAGTTAGCGGCAAAATCAGTTTGATTAATTGAATGCCATGCGATGGATGCAGTGCTGCACGATGTGTTTTTTTTTTTTTAGCTGAACTTTTGACTCATTTTCCATTTTTATTTCTGTCGGTAACAAAGTGTTGCCGGGCTAGATTGAGTGGAGACTCTCTCCGAACAGAACGTCACATTTAACAGACCCAAACAAGGAACAGTAAATGTTACACGACAACCTGACACTTGCTTGCAGTTAGGACATGGTGTAACAAGCTCGTGTCATGCTAACCAGCGCTCATCATTAGGATGCTAGAAACTAAACAGGACCCTGATTTATGTCTTTTATGTGTTCTGATTCTGTAGGCCACATGTGCGTCAGTTTAGAGTGTTTCAGGTTCTAGCTCCAAAGCTGGTCCCCCAGGACTTCCTGTTTAACATTCTATATGTTATGTTAATGTAACAGGAAGTAGTTGAGGACCAAGATAGAATGTTCAAGCATTGTTTTGTCCAGCTATGGAATTAGAACCTGAGATGGTCTATACATCAGCGCCAGTGGTAAAGGGGTGCGCCGGCGCGTCCAAACCTACATCCCAGCAGAAGCAGTGGTCCAGTACAACGAGTTGCCAAACAATGATCCGAACGAAGCAACCTAAACGGAATTATGGCGCTTTTAGCGAGGCAGCGAAATAGTGTAGCAATGGGGCAAGCTTCTAACGTAAAAGCTAAAAACAACTTGTCCCCATTTGCTACGCTATTTTGCAGCCTCACTAAAACCGCTATAATTCTGTTCAGAATTATATCTGAACAGCAGATATAAGTCTGCATCGTTTTGGTTCATTTTTTTGGCAGCTTATTGTATTCGACCACAGCTTCCACTGGAATGGAGGTTGGGACGTGCCGGCGTTCCCTTCTAATGAGTATTAGCAGAAAGGGTAAAAGCGGAGCGAGAGGAACCAACGTCCGTTAAATTCTGTGTTCTATTTTCGCTAATGCAAAAGATCGGGTAAAAGTTTATATTGTGACGTGCCGACTTATGCAAACCGGAACTATTCATGTTCGCTCCCGTTGTAAGGTATTATGTTGCTCTATCTTGGTCAATATTCCATAATCTTTGGTATTAGTGCTGCTGAGGCACTCACACTCAGCCTTGAGGGCAGCCGTGTTGACGGGGTTGTAGGGGTGGCGAGCCAGGTAGCGGGAGCGCACCAGGTCCTGGCAGACGCGGCGGGCTGTGCGGGTCAGCTGGGACGTGTGCAGGTAGAAGGCCTGCCTCGTCTTCACCGCAAACTTGGGGCTGCCGCTGTGTCTGACCGTCAGGTTGTGAGCACCACTCTGAGAAATACAGATAGATGAATGGAGTCAGAGAGAGAGAAGGTGTGTGTGTGTGTGTGTGTGTGTGTGTGCGTGCATGTGTGTGTGTGTGAGAGAGAGAAATCCATTATTATTCAGAGCCTATCCTCAATTCTCATTCAGAAAGGGCACAAAATATAATGACAAAACTTCTCCACTTTTCAATGAGTACAGTATTATTTGACAAACACGTCATTTTAAAGACTGGCAGTTTGTTAGGGCTTGAGAGTGAAACCTGGATATTTGGCTATAAATATTATTCATTTTTACCGACCGTAGAGGAGGGAAAGATTTAAGAGGAACTGTGAAAATTTCAATTCTGCTTCCATTTCGTTTTTCATCTCTAAGGACATCCTTCGCTCCCCACATCTCGAGAGAGAGAACAGGCTGTGCTTTTCCGTGAGCCTCACGCCCACACAGGTGCACCACTTTGTAATGACATGCTACACAGAGGAGCCGCTCCAAAAGCACAGCTTTTCTTTCCACAAGTTTCATTTGCATGAGAATCTCTACAAATTATTATTCTGGACACCAGTTTGAGGTGATGAACAGGGGTTCGTTTCCCAAAACCATCGCTGCTAACCAGTTAGCAACTTTGTTGGTTGCAATGCAATTTCACATTGCCAACCAAGTTGCTAACTTAGTTAGCAACTATGGTTTTGGGAAACGCACCCCAGGAAGCCAGGAGAGGGAGGGAGGCTAGGCTAAGCTAAGCTAGGCTAAGCTAAGCTCAAAAAGGATCACATCACACCAGTAAGCATTCATAACTACTAGGCCAGTTGTTGTTCAAAGTAGGGTTCTAATATCTCTGGGGATACTTTGATCAATCTACAGTATGGGTACACAAAAGAAATCTGATTAATAGAACACATTGAATAGGTGAGGCATTCTGTAGTTATTATTGGTCATCTTGGCTCATAAGTTTAGCATATGGATCCTGTGTTTTTGAACAGTGTACGTGGGATGAACTGTGTGATTCGGGATGAGCAGGTGTTGTGGCTGACCAGGTTGTTGCGGTTGGGTCCCGGCCTCTCCCCATCCAGGCGTGTGGGCATCTTCAGACCACCATATTTCTTCCAGTACGTCCAGCAGGAGGCGCACAGCCGGCACTGCATGTTGGGAGGACCCCACGAGTACCACTGGTAAGAGGTGGTGGCTACAGAGAGAGAGAGAGAGAGAGAGAGAGAGAGAGGGAGAGAAAAAGAAAATCTTTCAATGAATCTTTCATGTCATTGCATTAATGATATTTGTTTTACATTAACAGTATTCATGTTTTATGTCACAAGCTTGACCATCACTTTAGCAATGCGATGCCTAATGTAATACTCCTTATACAGTCTAACTCTCTAAATGTATATGGAGGTTACAAAAAAACAAAACAAAACAAAAAACAAAACAAAATAAAATAAAATAATGGCAGCACTGATCTTGGATCAGTTTATACTTACTGTAGCAGCTCTCACAGGCGCGGCCCAGCACCGGTGGCTGACCTGGGGCCACTGCTGCACCACTGGCAGCTCCTGCTGCTGCTGCTGCCGCTGCCGCCGCTGCAGCCACCACCGCTCCGCTGCCGTTCACCAGGCCAGACAGCTTCACACTGTTGGAGCTCAGCTGGTTAGGGTTGGGCTTGTTACTACAGGGGAGGGAAGACAGACAGACAGAACACACACGCACACACACACACACACACAGACAGACACAGACAGACACAGACAGACACACACAGACACACACAGACACACACAGACACACACAGTTATTAAAGGCCCAGATGCATTAAACAGACTTGTCCACATTTCATAAAACCACTCTGAATGAGACAAAAGGCGGTTTAACCTGTAAACACAACAACAGAATGGAGGAGTGTCACAGTATATATACTTATACTTACTAGTTGGGGATGTAGACCTGCTTCAGTTTGCTCTCAGCTTCTGCTGCTTTTAACCGTTTCTGTGCCAAACGAAAAGTTGATGGGTATCGTTTATCGGGTAAATTTACCAAATTTACCATTCAGTGAAGGACACAGCATGATAGAAATACCATATGGTTATGAAAAATACCACAGAGACACAAGGCGCATCAAAACAACTTGCTGTGAAGTCACAGTTGGAACAGTTGGAATTACATTTGGAATGGCAGGATTAGAAGAATAATGCAAGTTTAAACCACAAGGCCTGGGATTGATTCGGGATGTAAGCTCCCTGAATGAAGCTGACATGCCAGATGTTTTTTTTTGCTCAAACACAAAAGAAAAGGACAAAAAAGAGAGAGAAAAGAACATCCAAGAGATGACCATGAGACAACGCCAAGTGTCGACGGACCTACCTGTTGTACATATCTGTCTGTGGTCTTCCACATGTAGTAGTACTCAATAATGCTGGTCAAGGACTTCCAGGGAAGCTGCAAGGTAGAAAAAAAAATCGCAAGCATTTGTAACACAAGCATTTAGGCCATTGCAGAAGATTACAGCTTGTCCTTCCTAGCTGCTGACAAGCGACCCAACTATCGCATAGCATGGGGCACCTTGTGTTCTCACTAATTCTGCTAAACTTTTCATTGCATCATGTTTCTCAGTGACTGTGGAAGAACACAGAGAACAGAAAAAAGTTGAAACAGATTATCTTACAAAAAGTCTCTTGTTGCATGTTGCATTGCATTACACAGTACTGTACCACTCGCATCCTTTTAGTACATTCAAATTTAAAAACAAAATAGAACAAAACAAACAAAAAAACCTGACTTTCTCCTTGACAGTCCTTGAGGGTATTCTATTTTAGACACAACTCGTCTTTTATAAAAACACTCTGGTATACCCAGAATTAATAACCACTCGTAAATGTATTTTTTTTCCCTTCATGAACTATAAAACATGCAATAAATCATGGGCCTCGTGTCTTAAGTGAGGCCTGTGAGTTGCCCCTACTCAGGAAGCGACCATGAAGAAACTCTTAAGCATGAACAAAACAAAAACTTCTCACAAAGAAACCTGCTGCTTTTCCATCCATCAAACTGGGCCAAAATAGCAAGCAGCGGGAGGTTGTCTGCTCTTAAGACAAAGAAACAAAGAGGCCTCCATAGTCTGCATTGTTCTCCATCTCTTCTATTCTTCTTCACTTCTTTCTCTCCCGTTTCTTTTCATCCCTCACTTCTCCTTCCTCCTTCACTACACTCTCCTCATCTCTACCTCAAGTGACATCTTTCTTCAGGGCTTTCTTTCGACTCATTTCTTACATTAGTTGCACTGGTACATCTGACTTTTATTTATTTATTTTTTTCTTTTAAGTGCATTCAATATTCATCAAGGTAAGACAACAATCAGAGTCAGAGTTGTCCAGTGACAGAGTGGGCAGGCAGGAATCTGAGCATCCTTGATGCCAACCCTGGCATATTTGACATGGGCAATGAGCACAGTTAGTGGATAGTTAGCCTGGTCTTGACCAGCCCTTCGTTCTACACAATAATTTCGTACAGAGGGTCTGGACTAGCGTGGCTAGCGTGGCTAACACTAGCCTAAATCTCAAGTGATATTTAATCTGGGGACCACCTATACATTTTCTTGTACGGGATTTGAGGTTTCGTTTGTCTAAAAGTTCGCGCATTGTCTTGCCATCTCTCCCCGTTGTGTGATTGGTTCCCAAATTCATGCAAAAATTTCGGCCATGGTCTCCAGGCTGCCGTACAGTTCAGAACAAGTGCGCAAGGCAGCATGGGTATTCCCAGGCTAGGTCTGGACATTCATGTATTGAGAAACAATTTCTTACTAGAGGTGTTCACGTTCAAAAAGACTGGATCAGCCCTCGACTCATAGCCTTTAGTATTCTTGCGCTGCCTCACTCTGATAGCTTATTGGCCAGGAGATGAATTCTCCTGGAGGAATCCACCTCAAGGAAAGAAAACCCAGACAGAGCTACGAAGAGAGATGAGAATCGAGCGGAATTGCGTAGGAAGGCTATGGCCAGGCTAGTGGATAGTAGAAGAACTACTGAAGTCTCAATAACTAGATGTTTGTGCATTTTGTAAGGCAAGTCACCGTCATCATTTTTAGGTTCACTAGTGCAACTAATTAAAACATTTTCGGCACTGGCATGTTTTGGTTGCATCTGCAATGCATTCTTTCTTCCTTTGTTCTTTCCACTCTTCTTTTTTCCATTCTTGCTCTTCACTCCATCCTTTTTCCCCCACCCTTTCCCCCTCTCCCCATACTCCACCCAGCTCTTTACTCACAAAGTCCTGCTGTATGTCGGCGAAGTCTTTGCCGTATTTCTCCAGCGCCTCCTCGAAGAGGTTGGCCTCCGAGGCGCTCCACTCCTCCATCTCGTCCCGGCAGAGCACAGGCCCGCCCTGGGGCACGAGCGCCGCGATGGCCCGCGTCATGTCATATCCGTTCTTATGCAGCGTGTCCATGGCATGGAACTGAGGGGGGAGAGCATTGCAACACTTATATATACAGTGTGTGTGCGTGTGTGTGTGTGCATGTAATGTACTAGTGCCATCATAGACAGACAGAAAGACACAAATACATAGATATCTATTGAAACACACAAGCAAATCATTGCAGAGATCATCGCTGTCTATCCAAGGAGGAATGATCCATGTTCAGCTTGCGTTTGGAGATTGGCTGCTGGCACTTTTGCGACGTACTGAATTAAGAGCTCTGCCACATAGAAAAATACATTGCTCAATGTAGAAAAGGCTGTCATTATGAAGCCCTTTTCAATGTGTGTGTGTGTGTGTGTGTGTGTGTGTGTGTGTGTCTAAGCACAGCATTGAATGTCTAAGTGTTTCTGTACATATATGTGTGTATGTGTGTGTGTGTCTAAGCACAGCAATGAATGTCTAAGTGTTTCTGTACATATGTGTGGATGTGTGTGTGTGTGTGTGTGTGTGTGTGTGGAGGCTGTATTTTTTTTTCCTCTTGGCATATTGGTGTCGTTGCTATGCAACAGAGCTAAAGGAGTGAAGATGATGAGTGATGTCATGACCCATCACGGTTTCTGAGGAGGCAGGCTTGGGGCAACACAAGTCCTCTGGGCCTCGCCACGACGATAACATCAGCAAAGCCACTTCCCCCTCTGCCCACACGAGGGCAGCGTTGAGGGCGTTCGCAATAGAAAAGAGCCTCAGTATGCAGTATTTTTGTTAACTCACTCTCCAAAAAACACAGTCAGAGCTCATTTCTGTGCATGGGGGTTAAATCATCACCAATCAAATCACTCATATGGCTCTTTTCATGGTGTACTTTACACACGATTGATGAAATAAAACAAGTGAGAGAGTTGTAAGAATAGGTTTCATGGCTCTGGGTTCAGACAACTGTGAGCGTCTCCTATTGTCTATTTAGGGCAATGTGTTCATTTCACAGGTTGAAGTGCTGGGCAAATGGGTTTTGGCGGTCACAGAGGCATAGAACAAAAGGGCACGTTTTTCAGGTCAAAGGTCAGGTTCAGTGTCAGCGGCGTTGGCGCTTACCAGCGTGATGTCTCTGGAGGCGGCCGCGGCGCTCATGTGGAGGCTGGGTTGCCGCACGGAGCTGCTGCAGTCCAGGGCTCGCGCAAACGTACCGACAGACCTGCGGGCACGCCACCGAAACGGTACACAGTCAAGCACACGTGTTCACAGATCACCCTCCCATACCCTGTACCCCCTCTCCCCCTCCAAACAGAACTGAAAGTGCTGCTTGTGTGGGAGAGTGTGTGAGAGAGTGTGTAAGAGCAAGTGAGAGAAAGGGTGAGAGAAGTGAGTGAGAGAAAGAGTGTGTGTGTGTGTGTGTGTGTGTACAAACATTTTCCTCACCTTGCCACCACTAAAAACTGGTCGATCTGTTTCTCTGAAATTGAGCTGCTGGGGTCCCAGACCTTCTCCTCCAGTTTGGACAGGTCTCGGTCATCCTCTTCCCCTACACATATAGACACATGCGCGTGAAAACACACACACACACACACACAGAATTAACAGTCAGAATGTCTGTCAGCAACTGACTATATAACTGGTATACAGAGCAATACTTTGCCTTGACAAACTTGTCCTAGCTGGCAGTTTTGTGCTTGTGTGTGTTTTGTGTGTGTGTTTATATGTTTGTGTGTTTATGTGTGTGTGTGTTTATGTGTTTTTTGTGTGTGTATGTGTTTATGTGTGTGTGTGTGTGTGTGTGTTTATGTGTTTATTGTGTGTGTATGTGTTTATGTGTGTGTGTCTTTATGTGTGTGTGTGTGTGTGTGTGTGTGTGTACACATGCATGCATTCATATCAGGCCTACCCTCAGCCAGGAGGTCTGTGATGTCGGCCTGATACTTGTTTCCAACGCGGATCTCCCCTTTATCGGCCAGCAGGGTCTTCTGCTGGGGATCATACACCAGGGAGTAGAAGAAGGCATCCTGAGGCACGGAGAGATAGATAGAGTAAGGGGGGAGGAAGAGGGAGGAAGGGAGGAGGGAGGGAGCGATGGAGAGTAGGGAGGGGGGGCAAAAAGGGAGAGTTGAGTGTGGAAGATGGTAATTTACATGTTACACATTAGAAGTGAGCTGTGCCCGTAAGACTGCTGAAGTTCCAATAAAAATCGTAAGTAGATTTCTGTTAAGATGTGTTTTGTAGTTGAACTACTGTTCAACTAAACCATGTTATAGCCTGATTTTTTTTTTTTGGGCTGAAATGCACGTAAACATAAACATAGGTGGATCTGGGTCCAAATATGTGTGTGTGTGTGTGTGTGTGTGTGTGTGTGTTTGAAAGAGAGAAAGAGAGAGTGTGTGTGTTTGTAAAATTCTGGAACAGCACAGAGAGGATTCTCCAGCCACCTCATTACAGAATGTGCAGGGAGTCTTCTGGGTCAACACACTAAATAATTCACATGAAAACCAATTCAAAATGCCTCATGAACATGCGCACACACACACACACACACCTGTTATGTAACTGAAATTACGGCAAACACATCTGGAGAAACCACTGGATACATTTTAAAAATAAGCGTTACACAAGTTGTCTTGTACAAACACATGTAAGCCTGGAGCTGGACACAGAGAAACCCTAAGCCTTGCTTGAAATCATGAACACATACAATACACACACACACACACACACAGACAAACACACACACACATACAAACACACATACAAACACACATACAAACACACATACAAACACACATACAAACACACATACAAACACACATACAAACACACATACACACTTACCTCCCGGTCCAGGTAGGATTTAAGTGCCTCGGTCTCATTTAGGAGTGTGACACAACACTTTCCCCTAAAACACATTCATCCCATTAATTAGTGTAAGTAGCAATATTAATACACAGAAAAAAAACAAAACCATCTCCATCAATCCAAACTATTATTAACAGTCTAAACAAATGTTCCCCAATCCCAGACCTAACGAATGCTGCCACGCACACATCTCAATAACTTCCGGTGAATCTGAACTGACTGATCAGTGAGGAGTGTATTCTCTGCAGCAGTTTTGCCACATCCCCATTTTTCCCCTACCAGTATTCCAATCTCAGGCCATCTAATTACAGTCACCTAGCTAATGTAGGAACTACTGTCGCTAATCCGCCATCCAGGATGGATTCCATGCTTCCCCTTCCCAGTCTTTGTTCCTGCCCTATGTTTGGAATGTTCCGGACAGCCCTCATTGTGACATGCAGATCGTGCTTCAATTTATCAAAGAGGGGCAACCAGAATTGCGAGTCACTTAAGGCGACAATATTGTTATCTACATTACTGTGTCTTTACAACAGACAGCATCAAGGTGATGATGTATTATCCATGCTCGGAGATTAGCATTAGCATCAATATACTGTATATTACTACTTGGGGGCACTGGCACACAATGCTGTCTAGGGCTCACAAATGGCCGGCTGTGGCCTTGGGTAAGAGAATGTGACAGGTGGGAAGGCCTTGGGCAGGCAGGGGGGAGGAATAAAAATAAATAAATAAAATAAAATAAAATAAAATAAAATAAAAAAAACGGCCTCTAATTCTCCTAGCTCAGTGCTAACAGGTACGGTCTATGCAAATGATGCAGAGATGATTAAGAGATTCGGTACAAAATGTGAAGTGCTGTGACGGAGCAGGAGCAATTTGGGAATGAATTATTTATAGTCGCTGTCAAAGTGTACTGGCCTCAGAAAAACAGTTTGAGGACAGGACAGGCAGTCAGTGCAGTGGAGGCTAAACAAGTCTTGTTGGCATCAAAACATCATCGTTATTGTTCCTGTGTGCTAGTGGCCGCTGTTAATGTAGAAATGATGTGCATTATGTAATGTCTAGCACATCACAGGTGACCGAAATATGGCAAAGTAGGCCATCATTTAAAATGAGCCACTTAGCCACCCTCTGATAGACTAGATTTCCACAAGAACGTCATCTTTTAGCTGGGAAAAAAAAAAAAAAAAAAAACTAGAAACGGCAAAATGAACAATATGCTTAACACTTGAAAAAAACTATTATGCAGACTAATCCAGTTTCAAAAACGAAATACAGTGGTGGCAATACTGAATGCCAGGGCCATCACCCTACTTGATGAATCCTGTCCAAACTATTTTGATTTCAATAACCATTTGTGCACAGTCTCTCATCTGGTATAGATAAAAAAAGTCTCAATGCTTTTGAGCAAGAAAGTGTGTAAGTGTGTAAGTGCGTGTGTGTGTGTGTGTGTGTGTGTGTGTGTGTCTCCCGCCTGTACCTGATGTGTGTGGCTGGCAGTGATTCGAGCTGGCGAGAAAGGAAGAGCTCTCGATGGCGGAGCTGGTGCTTCTGTTTCTCGGGCAGGTCCAGGATCTCTGGGTTCTCCATCTCTTCCTCCATCTCTCCTGCAGGGTCCAAGGGGTCAGGGGTCACAACACATACGGAACACTCAAAAGGTCACCAGAACAGAACAGACTAAAGCCGACCATCTCATCAGTACAATAATAAAAAGGCATGTTAAACATGGTTACAATTACTGCCCATTTTACAATTTTACAAGTACTGGACATTTACAAATCATTAGAGCACAATATATACTGTACATCTTTTTTTTTTTTTTTTACAGAATAAAATTCATGTTTTGTTTTCATGTCAGGTAACTGAGCACTACTTGCTCTGAAAATTCAAGCATGATCCTCAGAATATTCAAATGCTAATGATGAGTGGGCTATAATGCGCTTAGTCGAAATGGGTATACTTGAGCAGCATTTATTGGAAGTCGAACACGGGGTGTATTGATTCTGCAAAAACCACGTTGGGGCTGCTACATCAGTATTACCCTCACTAGCAGTGGTTGGACAACAGTAGTACTTGTTGCTAGGCAACAGTGGTGCCGGGTGCTGATGGCAAGTATTGGTTGGCCACGGCTGATTGGTATGCGCCTGGCTTCAGGCTCCCAATGACACTTCCTGTGGGGGAGCTCAGAGCAGCCCCACCACTGACTCATAAGCTCTTTATTAAGCATTCGTAAGCAACCATCAGCACTTTCTAGAAGAGATGTGATGCTGTTATTTTTTTCTTTCCTTCTTATGTCTGTCTGTCTGTTTGTCTTTCCACTTTGACATTGCTTAGAGGAATTGGTGAAAATGGCAACATTCGGATGAAAAATGCAGTGACATTTTGCAGATTTATGTGACTCTTATGAGTAGCATCTTTCCTGATACTGAGCCTTTTTTTAAAAGACATTCAGTAGCAAACTCTCCCTGCTCCTAAACCAGGGGTCGGCTACCTTTGCCACTCAAAGAGCCATCTGAGCCCAATTTTCGCATTAAAGAAAGCACTGGGAGCCGCAAAAACTCTTCTGACATTTAAAATGAAATTTTTGCCTTTATGCAATGGAGGCTATAAAAAAACAGTGTTATGCCTACATTTACGACTGCAGCAGTGATCGCAGAGAACGAAATTACATAAAAAACAAAGTTTCACCGGAGCAGCTCAGATGTGATAAGTCGTCTTTATTTATGGTGCCCACTAATGTTTCGACCTATGCTACATCTTCATCAGAGTCTGACGAAATTACTGCATGCAGTGAATATTTTAAAAAATAGTAAAGTAGCCTACTCAATGCTTCTTTGAGACCTTGAAAAAAAAATTATGAACTTAAAATTCTCACCGGCAGCTTTTAGTTAAGATCATATTGGAGAACACCTGCTCGGATATGCAGATCCAAAGATCGACAGGAC